>OY740781.1:158216472-158296498 GCA_963514005.1 Raja brachyura | reverse complement strand
TCCCCCCCCCTCTCTCCCCCCCCTCTCTCCCCCCCCTTCTCTCCCCCCCCTTCTCTCCCCCCCCTTCTCCCCCCCCTTCTCTCCCCCCCCTTCTCTCCCCCCCCTTCTCTCCCCCCCTTCTCTCCCCCCCCTTCTCTCCCCCCCCTTCTCTCCCCCCCCTTCTCTCCCCCCCCTTCTCTCCCCCCCCTTCTCTCCCCCCCCTTCTCTCCCCCCCTTCTCTCCCCCCCCTTCTCTCCCCCCCCTTCTCTCCCCCCCCTTCTCTCCCCCCCCTTCTCTCCCCCCCTTCTCTCCCCCCCCTTCTCTCCCCCCCTTCTCTCCCCCCCTTCTCTCCCCCCCCTTCTCCCCCCCCTTCTCTCCCCCCCCTTCTCTCCCCCCCCTTCTCTCCCCCCCCTTCTCTCCCCCCCCTTCTCTCCCCCCCCTTCTCTCCCCCCCCCTTCTCTCCCCCCCCTTCTCTCCCCCCCCTTCTCTCCCCCCCTTCTCTCCCCCCCCTTCTCTCCCCCCCCCTTCTCTCCCCCCCCCTTCTCTCCCCCCCCTTCTCTCCCCCCCTTCTCTCCCCCCCTTCTCTCCCCCCCCTTCTCTCCCCCCCCTTCTCTCCCCCCCCTTCTCTCCCCCCCCTTCTCTCCCCCCCCTTCTCTCCCCCCCTTCTCTCCCCCCCTTCTCTCCCCCCCTTCTCTCCCCCCCTTCTCTCCCCCCCTTCTCTCCCCCCCTTCTCTCCCCCCCCTTCTCTCCCCCCCTTCTCTCCCCCCCCCTTCTCCCCCCCCTTCTCTCCCCCCCTTCTCTCCCCCCCCTTCTCTCCCCCCCCTTCTCTCCCCCCCCTTCTCTCCCCCCCCTTCTCTCCCCCCCCTTCTCTCCCCCCCCTTCTCTCCCCCCCCTTCTCTCCCCCCCCTTCTCTCCCCCCCCTTCTCTCCCCCCCCTTCTCTCCCCCCCCCCCTTTGAAAACTCGGTGGGCCGAAGGGCACATTTCTGTGTTGTTTCTCTAAACTAAAAAACTAAACTGAAAGCAGCATTCAGAATGTGTAGGAAGGAACTGCAGATGTTGGTTGAAACCGAAGATAGACGCAAAAAGCTGGAGCAACTCAGCGGGTCAGACAGTATCTCTGGAGGGAGTATCTCCCAGTATCTAGGGAGCAAAAGCGTCACCTATCCGTTTTCTCCAGAGATGCTGCCTGTCCCGCTGAGTTGCTCCAGCTTTTTGTGTCTGTCTTCAGCATTACAAATAGTTATTAGTGTTGTGAAAAGTTAATTGCAATGTGCTGTGTTTAATCCTGGCCAGGAACTGGCTCCTGCGTGGCAGCAGTTCATTGTGAAGACTCTTGCCTTGACGAGCTGAGCTTCCAGGCGGGTGACAGGATACAGGTCGTCGGCTTGCTCAGCACATGTATGCAGTGGTTTCTGGGGGAAAATGAAAGAACCGGACAAAACTGGATTTGTGAAAATAAGTCACGTGAGACCAGATGACTTTGTGTCGCAGTAAGTAATTCTTTTCACATTTGAAATCCAAGTCCTGACTCGTCCACTACTCTAGAGTCGTAGAGTCTCACAGGTTGGAAACGGGCCAAACTTCCACGCCAAACAAGATGCCCATCTCAGCTGGTCCCATTTGCCTGCGTTTGACCCATATCACCCAAACCTTTTTTATTAACTGACCTTTATTGGAAAGTGCTTACATGAATACTGGGAATTAAATTAAACCCATCGTGCAGTTCAGCAACTTGCTGTGCGTGCAAAATATAGAGGGCTCGTGAGGAAAGCAAGCGAGGATGTACTGACCATTCAAAAGGTGCCCGAGAATGAAAGCATTACCACAAAAGCTGCAACCAGGAAAGATTACCTGCACATATTGTAGTGTAAGAACTGAGCATCATATCGTAATGGGAAAGGAAACATTGCATTCGCAGCCAGCTAGCCAGGTTTATTTTTTCATATATCTTCAGAGATTCATTGTGAACCATTGTGGTGCGAGAAAAAACCTAAATGAATCTGGGATAATTTAAGTTGCCGTGTGATTATAATATGTTTGGCTGCATGCCAGCGACAATTTCCCAGAGGGAAGAAAGTCATCTTTGATGTGCACAGGGATCGTCGGGTCCAAGTTCATAGCTCACTGAAGGTGGCAGCACAAGTTCATAGCTCAGCACAAGTTTGTGGCAGCACAGGTTTTCCAGAATGCTGCTTGGATTAGATTGTTTTGGCGACAAGGAGAGGTTGGATAAACTTGGATTTTTTTCTCTAGAACGTCAGAGGTTGAGGGGAGACTTGATAGTAGTCCATATAAGACATAGATATGGTAGACAGTCAGAACCTTTTCCCCCCAGGGTGGAAATGTCCAACACTAGAGGGCGCAGCTATAAAGTGAGAGGGGGGAGAAGTTTAATGGAGGTGTCTGGTGCATGTTTTGCCACAGAGAGTGGTGGGGGCCTGGAATGCATTGTCATCCATGGTGATGCAGGCAGATATGATAGTGGTGTTTAAATGACTTGTAGAGAGGCACATGGAAGTGTCAGGGACAGAGGGATATGGATCAAGTACAGGCAGATGAGATCAGTGTAACTTGACATGTCCGGCGCAAATATTGTGGGCCGAAGGGCCCATTGTGCTGTACTGTTCTTTGCTTCCGTAGGAATGAAATTTACAAATAGAATCAAGCCTGCATATAAGAATATTGCCTTGAAAATAACGACATAGATTTGCTTAGACTCTCATTAGTATCAATTAATGTTATTGCAACATATTTTCACAAACTGCATGAGTTGAATTGGAGTAGTACTTTTTTAAGGCTTACCAGGCCCTGCCTGAAGTCATTTGTGGCCGACCCTGATTAGTCCTGTTTTTTTCTTGCCTTCAGCTCTTAACCCCCCCCATCCCCAACCCTGTCTTTCAGTCTGAGAAAGAGTCCAGATCCAAAATGTTGCCCACCCATTTTCTCCAGAGATGCTTCCTGACCCGCTGAGTTTCTCTAGCACTCTGTGGTCTTTCTTTGGTATAAACCGGCATCGACAGTTCCTTGTTTCTACATCCTATATTGTATTTAAATTGGCAAAACTACCATCCTACATGTCTAATGCTATTTTCCCCATGAGTTTATGCTACTAGGTATTCAGACAATAGGTGCAGGAGTAGGCCATTCGGCCCTTCGAGCCAGACAAACAAAATCACAAATTTCGAATCAAGTGTAGCCTCCTTGCCCAAGCCTCCTCGCCAAAGATTCTTGAGCCCAAGACTGGTTATTCCAATCTCCCAGTCTACTTTGCACTTTGGTTTTCAATCTCTGTAACACTGTATTCTTCATTCTGTTTTCTTTCTCTTTTTCTGTCACCACCTGTACTTGCGTGCGGTTTGATTGTACTCGTGTATGTTTTGCTGGGATAGCTCGCAAAGCAGTGTTTTTCACCGTGTCTCGGTCGGTACGCGTGACAATGATGAGCTAATACCAGTATTTTTAAAAAATGTTTGGCTTCCAATCATTTTCTTCTGCGCAGCTAAAAGCATAAATTGGACAATTACTGTAGTGAACCACAATGTGTCGCTGGTTTTATGTTGGTATTCTGCTGCCAGCATTATGCCCTCCATTAAACGTACTTCCGATTCTATACGTTTATGATGATCCTTCAGTTCTGTGTTAAATTAAAGTAGCTTTCTTTACTTTTAATATACAATTGATGGTTGCAAAAATGGGTGGGAGGAAAACCTGGGGGGGGGACGGGGGGCAGGTCTCCCCATGCTTTGAGAGGTGAGGGACAATACCCCCCACCCCCCCTTCCCATGTTTTGTAATCCAGACTTTATCAGACACTTTCTAAGGGCTGAATTGGCCAGTTTGCGGGGCCTTTCAGCGCCCGGTGTGGCTTAAAATCAACCTGCTGCATCGAGGCGATCGAGGCTCCCATGTCGAAGCCCCCGCCGATATGCGAACGGGCCAATTCATGCCACACAATTCAGGGCGGACGAAGCTGCTGTTGCTGGAGTTCGGAGTCGGTCACCAACCAGGTCGGCTCCCGATGTTACCGTCCACAGGGCCCACGGTTGAAGCCTCGCGTGTGTGTGTGCGCACGCCCGCCCGCGGCCGCCAAGAAATTGTGTCCCCCACCCCCCCCCCCCCCCCCCCCCCCCTGTTTTGATAGCGATTTCCGTGCCTGCAAAGATGTATGATCTGTGTAGGTAATATTGTCCGCCATTTGCTGGTATCACTGACAAAGCACTTTTGATGGTTTTCTGACCCTAACGTACAATACATTAGGAGCACATTTTTGCACTGCCGTTGGCTGAGTTTAGTGTTTAAACCACAGACTGTAGAGTTACATTCTTGGTGCATGAAGAATGGTGACCGGAGGCCAGGATTATGCTTTGAGTGCTGGTCAGAAAGGTCTTCACTTGCCATTCATCTCTGCGTTTGCTGGAGGCGGGTGGCAGAATAACGTACTGATTTGTCCACAGGGCCAAGGACCTGCTGTTTGTCGATGAGGCGGAAAAACATGTTTTTGTGGAGTGTGAAAAGTTCACTGACGAAGACTCCATTAAGTTGCTCAAACAAATGGCACAGACTGACATCAGTGAGGTTTATCAAATGGGTGAGTATGGGACTAGAATGGAAGCAAACTTCACTAGATTGATTTGCGTTGTAACTTTTTTTGTATTATTAAAAATGAAAAGAATTAGGAATTTATTTGTCAAAAGTATTTTTGATGTTTTATTTTCATCCTTTCTGTTTCCACTCCCCTTTATATGAGTAGGAGAGCACTGCAGATGCTGCTTTAAATCAAAGGTAGTCACTAAAAGCTGGAGTAACTCAGCAGGACAGGCAGCATCTCTGGAGAGAAGGAGTGGGCGACGTTTCGGGTCAAGTCTGAAGAAGGGTCTCGACCCGGAACGTCGCCGATTCCTGCTCCCCAGAGATGCTGCCTGTCCCGCTGAGTTAAGGGCCTGTCCCACTGTACGAGCTCTCCCGAGTTTAAAAAAAAAAGCAAACTCGTGGTAAGCACGTAGATTGTACGTAGCGTGTACGTCGGAGCTCGGGGACGTCTCTTAGCGGCTCATAACGCTAACGGCAGGTACTCGGGAAACGCGGTAAGCTCGTGAAGACTCGAGAAGATTTTTCAACACGTTGAAAAACGTCCATGAGAGCCCGCGGGCACCTACGAGCGGCTATTATCGTAATTCTCCGTGTTCGAATCAGGGGGAACTCGGGAGAACTCTTAAATTAGCCCCTACAGTGGGACAGGCCCCTTTACTCCATATTTTTGTGTCTACCTTTGATTTAAACCAGCACCGGCCGTTCTTTCCTGTGATATTTATATTTATAAAGAAAACCTTTATATGAGGTTGCTCTCTGGCCACTTTAAGCACCAAGTTTCAACAGATTTTCTGTTTTGCTACTTTTCATCTGCATTTGACCTTTATCGAGTACGAACTTTTCAGAGACCAGTGTTTAGTTGCTTTTTTTTCTTCCCTTCGCTTTTCTACGATCGCGTCATAGTTATTATGCCTGGCTGTTTCAGTAATTGGGCTTTTTACTCTCTCTCACAAGATTTAAGAAATTATCAGCTATCTTTTGCAGAATTTTTCCTTCATAAAATTCTGACAATGTAATATGCTACATTTAAACTCCTTTACGTTCATTTGATGTGCTGCATACGTTTTTTTAAAATTTATTTATTAGAAGTAAGTACATTACATTTTAATGGTACCTTTTTTAGCAATGTTACAAAATGTTGAGATTTTAAAAATCAAGTCTGCAATTTATCCCATCAGATAAAGCATAAAAAGAAGTTTAATTTGACACCTAATTCACTTTCATATCTTCAGTATTAAGAAAGTTATGGCCATTTTCATACTCTGAAATGAGCATCTTGCTTCCCATTGCCTTTCAATTGACTTAACTCAAAAGCTGTGATCTGGAAAAGTTAAAAGTCCATAACATTCTTAAAAATTAAGAGAACTCAATGAAATTTTCAGTTATTATAGATTGAAGCATTCTGAAACAAATATTAAACAATCTTACTTGGATTACCTGAAAGTAAAGCATATAATTAGTTAGTTATCTAATTGTAGCTAATTACAAAATTCAATGAGTAGATCTAAACATCTATCAATTTCTTAAGAAAAGATAAACTTTTTAAAAATTGTCTAAGTGTCCAAATAACATTCACACAATAATCCACAATATAACATAATTTTTAAATCTCATTTTCATGAATTTCTGGGCCAAATGGAAGGAATTTAGTGTTTTATGCCTGTAAATTAATGGCCATTTAAATCAACTAGCGAGTGGGTTTTAGTGGAATGCGGTGGATTGGAACGTTGCGGTTAGCAGTGAAGTCGGGGGGAAAAATACTGGGGGTTCATACATTTTTTGGGGACCCCATTTCGCAACATAAAAATATTATTAACGCCTCCCGAAAAACCAACTTTTAATATAAAAATAAAGTATTTACCTTTTTTTCTCCCCTACGCAAAATGCTTCCGGTTGTCTGCGCTCATGGCTTTCGAAGGTGATTTTTAAATTACTCTAGTTAATAAATAATCTAGAGTAATTTAAAAATACCACCATTCATTAAATGTCGGAGCGATTTTTCTTCAGCAACCAAATCGCCCGACATTCATCGATTATCCAGGCCTGTGGAAAAACGGCACTTTAAGCTCGCCCCCCTCTGCAAGGCGCGAAAGTCGCGCACACGGGGAGCGGCAGAAGTGCAGCGCCGCTAAAGGTAAGTTTTGTAACATACCTACCTTTTTACAGGTTCCCAGAATTATTAAAACATACTTTGCACAACTTCCCTTTTTTTTAAGAAAGAAATGAGAAAGAAAGAAGTATCGAAGAGTAAAGAATAGTCTAGTCAGTGTAGTGTAAAGAAAGAAATAAGTGAGAAAGTGAAGCAGAAAGGAGATTCTGACACGCCACAAGTCGATATATTTTTTTGTTCTTAATCATTTTTCACTCAAAGCCAGAATTTTTTATTTTACGATGTTATTACACCCCATGAATCCACGAGATCAATAAATGGAGACCAACTCGTTAAGAATTGGTCTTTTTTTTTCAATTGGGAGGAGTCTCATTTCTTCCAAATGGGCCGCTTCCAACATATTACCAATCCACATTTTGAGTGTAGGTATAGTAGCCTTTTTCCAGAATTTGAGTATGAGTTTTTTCGCTATTATTAAACCACAGATAAAAAATGAGATTTGGGATATATTTAATTTGTTTCCATCTCCTAATACTCCTTGTGCTGCAAAAGTGTCCACGTTATTCACTAATGTATTATTTTATATCCAGATAAGCTGGAACCAATGGATATCCAGGAGGGTAGAGAAGGTAATTATGTATAAATCTCTATTGCCAATTGGACACCAATTTACATTATGTAACAGTCATATGGGATTATTAACCATGTTTTCTTCTGTGCATAAATTTAGATCAACGTTGTGAGTTTTTGCGATTTGCGAGTAGTTTTAATAATATATGATGTTGTATCCTGTTGCTCATTTCATCAAAGGTAGACACAAAAATTCTGGAGTAAATCAGCAGGACAGGCGGCATCTCTGGAGAGAATGAATAGGTGACGTTTCAGGTTGAGACATTTCTTCAGACTGAAGGCTTCTTCAGATTTCAAAGTCTGAAGAAGGGTCTCGATCCCAAACGTCACCCATACCTTCGCTCCAGAGATGCTGCCTGCCCCGTTGAGTCACTCCAGCGTTTTGCGCCTATCTTTGACGTAAACCAGCACCTGCAGTTTACTTCCTGCACATTTCCTCAAACTGTTTGTCAAAATTGTATTTCTGAATATTCCAGATTGGTCAACTAAATCACCAGAGAATTGGATTCATTCAGAAGTCTGGATCAATGAAGAATGTCCATGTACTATTTTGATCATGTTCTTCCAGAACAACAAATTTTCCAATTTCCTGGAAGCTTGTTTTTAGCAGTTTCTCAATGATTCCTCTCTGACTTTAATTTTCAAACAACACATTGACTGCTCTCTCATTAATCCCCTTTTTTTTTAAATTTGACCCACAGCCTATACCTTCTATTCACCTTTTTTTGGCAGGTATGGAATTCTTGTCTGCATGGTTCCTTTCACTCCCTTATAGAGCCCTAGAGTCTTACGGCACAGAAACAGGCTCTTCAGACCAACTTGTCCATGCTGCAAGATGCCCCATCTACACTAGTCCCAGCTGCCTGCATTTGGTCCATATCCCTCGAAACCTGTCCTATTCATGTACCTGTTCAAATGTCTTTTAAATGTTGTTATCGTACCTGCCTCAACCAGCTTCTCTGACAGATTGTTGCATATATCCAGTACACTCTATGTGAAAACGTTACCAGTCTGGTTCCTTTTACTCCATGCGCCATGATTTTATACATCTCTATAAGATGCTTCAGTCTCCTGCATGCCAAGGAATAATCTTCCAGCCCTTTCAATCTCTCTCTCTGAAGCTCAGGCCCTCATGTCCTGGCAAAATACTCTTGGATCTTCTCCACAGGGTAGGGGAACAGATTTAATAGGAATCTGAAGGGTAACTTTTTCACACAAAGTGCGGTGGTTGTATGGAACAAGCTGCCATAGAAGATAATTGCGTCAGGGGCTATCGCAATGTTTAAAGAAACTGTTAGAGGAGTACATGGATTGGACAGGTTTGGAAGGATGTGGGCCAAACGCAGGCAGGTGGGACTGGTGTAGCTGGGGCATGTTGGCCAGTATGGGCAAGCTGGGCCAAAGGGCCTGTTTCCATGCTGTATCACTCTATGATTCCATAATGGCCCTGTTCAACTTAGGCGATTTTTTAGGTGAGTACAGGCGACTAGGCTGTTGCCACATGGTCACCGGGGTGTCGCCTGTATGGTCGTGAGGAGTCTCCTCAGTCGCCCAAAGAGTTGTAGCGTTTTTCTGGTCGACGCTGGATTTTGAAATGTTTAGAACTTGTCGGCAACAGTTGGCTTGATGCCAATGAGCGTAGCTTGACTTCTCCTGGCGTAGGTGCTGACGCAGGTTGTCGCCAGAATGACGTAGGTTGCCGCCGGTGCTGACTTCGGTGAATTCCGTTGGCGTCTACCTACGTCACCCGGCGACAGGTACCGGCAACTGAATTGTCTTGCCTTGTCGTAGCTCGTCGCGGGTGGACGTAGGTTTGTCGTGGGTGGACGTCCTAATGGGTCGCCGGTTGTCGGTAGCTTGCCGTAGCTGGACGTTGACTAGGTGGTAGGTTGTTGTAGACATCGTCATAGGGGGAGTTCTGTCGCCGTTCTTTCGGCAACCTGCAATGACTATGACAGTCGGCAAAAACTATCGCATGAGTTGGACAGGCCCATAACGTTTTCCAGCTTGTAAACAGTCCTGTTGTAACAATCTGACTCTGGATCACTGCATGTTGGAAAGTCGTGATCAGTGTAGGGTCTGTCTGGCTCTGCTAACAGAGCAACTTAAGGACTTGGTGAAGGCCATTGCTTCATAGCTGACAAAGCTGTCACTGACATTGAAAGTCAGTCTCAACTTTTTCAACAGAGCAAAGTGACGACAAATCTGTAAAGGGCCTGTCCCACCAGCATGCAACTCTATGCGATGAGCGCGACCTAACGTGGTCGCTTGAGCCGTCCGGCGTCGCGGGGCCGGTCCCACTTCGATCGCCGGAGCCGTGCGGAATTGTGCGGAGTTCGTCCCGACATCGCGCGGGGCTCCGAAAAACTGACTGTTCAAAAATTCCGCGCGGCAACGGCTTGTCGGCTTGTAGTCGCCTCAACGCATTACGCACCGTCTCGATGTTGTGCCTCCGTGACCCTCTAAGTGTGTGGCTCCGTGGTCCTCTGTTTGTGTGCCTCTGTGCCCCTCTCTGTCCTGGCGAACTTACCTTAAGACTTCGCTCCAAGTTCGCCTCACTTTGCGCCGCAGTGCGCCACTCACCCGATCTCCGCGCGGCCCTCGCTGCCGGTTTGGTCGCGCTTGCCGCATGCAGGCGCATGCTGATGGGAACGACCCTGTACAGGGATCACCCGACCTCTGCGCGGCCCCCGCTTCTAGTTTGATCGCGCTCACCGCATGGAGTCGGATGCTGGTAGGACAGGCCCTTAATAGCTATTCCCAAGTATTTCCTGAATTGTACAATTGTAGACAGGATCTTGAAAAAGGCACTTGGCAGGCCAGCCTTCATTAGTCAGGGCAATATGTACAAGAGTTAAAGATATTGTGTTACAGCTCCACAAGAGGTTGGTGGGAACGCGCTTGGAGTATCACGCGTGGCTTTGGCCGCTTAGCTGAAGGAAGGATGTTATTAAACTGGAAAAGGTGCAAAGAAAGCTCACATAGACATGAATTTACATAGATAAAGCCAGATTTTAAGTTATAAGGAGAGGTTGGGACTGTTTTCCCTTGAGCATAGGGGGTTGAGGGGTGACCTTACAGAAGTACATAAAATCATGACGTGCGTATATAGTGACGGTCGTAGTATTTTTCCAAGAGTTGGGAATGTATAACTAGAGGTCATGGGTTTAAGGTACGAGGGGAAAGATTTGAAAGGAACCTGTGGGGCAACATTTTCATACAGAGGATGGTGGATATAAGGAATGAGCTTTGGGAAGCTGCGGAGGGAGCTACAATTACATTTAAAAGACATTTGGACAGGTACATGCACAGAAGAAGTTTAAAGGGACAGTAGCCAAAACGCAGCAAAATGGGACTAGCTCAGATAGATATCTTAATTAGCATGGACAAGTGGGCCAAAGCGCCTTTGTACAACTTATACTTTATGGAACGTCTGGCCGGATGATGGTAGATGATCTGAAAACGCTACAAATACTAGAAATCTAAAACCAAAACAGAAAATGCTCAAAATAATTAGCTGGCCACATCTCGGAGAAGAGGAAAAAAAAGCTGGACGTTTCATGTCGGGCCATTTATCAAGGAGATGCGTAGGAGGAAACAGCAGGTGCTGGTTTAACCCGAAGATAGACACAAAATGCTTCAGTAACTGAGTGGGACAGGCAGCATCTCTGGAGAGAAGGAATATGGGAGTTGTGACATGCAGAATGGGAGGATAAGCCCTAAACATGTCAGACTAAACATGTCCTCCACTCCCTGAGAGGGACAACGATAGGGAAACAAATAAAAGTTAAATATTATAGATCAACATGATCCCGTTAACAGTCACATCTTCCCACCCCCAATCCCTTTCTGTTTTCAACAAAGATCACTCCCTCCACAACTCCTTGGTTCAATGATCCCATCCCACCCAAACTATCCCTTCCCGAGGCATTTCCCTTGCAACTGCAGGAGATGTAACACCTGCCTCTGCACCACCTCTCTCAGGGGGGCACGGTGGCGCAGCGGTAGAGTTGCTGCCTTACAGCACTTGCAGCGCCAGCGATCTGGGTTCAATCCCGACTACGGGTGATTTCTGTGCGGAGTTTGTACGTTCTCCCCGTGACCGCGTGGGATTTCTCCGAGATCTTCGGTTTCCTCCCGCACTCCAAAGACGTACAGGTTTGTAGGTTAATTGACTTGGTATAAGCGTAAATTCTCTCTAGTGTGTGTAGGATAGTGTTAATGTGCGGGGATCGCTGGTCGGTGTGGACTCAGTGGGCCGAAGGGCCTGCATTCCACACTGTATCTCTAAACTAAACTATAATAAACTTGCTTCGGTGCCCCAGCGGTATGAACATTGACTTCTCCAATTTCAGGTAGTCCCTGCTTTCTCCCTCCTTCTCCTCACCTTCCCAGCTCTCCCACAGCCTACTGTCTCCGCCTCTTCCTTTCTTCTTCTCGCCGCCCCCCCCCCGTCTTCCCCAATCACTCTGAAGAAAGGTCTCAACCCGAAACGTCACCTATTCCTTCTCTCCATAGATGCTGCCTCACCCGCTGAGTTTCTCCAGCATTTGTGTCTACCTGTGGGGCAGGTGCACCGCTTCTAACCTTGTCTATTGCTTCCGATGTGGCTTTCTTTACATCGGTGAGACCAAGCCAGGACAGGCACCAAACACTTGCGCCCCGTCCACCAAGGCTTACCGAATCTCCTGATTCCAAACCATTTCACCACCCGTCCCACTCCGATTCCAACTTTCCTCTCCTGGCCTTCTCCATTGCCAGAGTAAGGTGACAGGCAAGCGAGAGGAACAGCACCTCATATTCCACTTGGGTAGCTTACAATTTAATAACATGAACACTGAATTCTACAATTTCAAGTAATCCCTCCCTTCCCCCCCCCACCCCCCTCCCCGCCCACCCCCACGTTCCTCTGATGATCTCCTACCATTTCCTTTCCCATCCTGAGGAAGCTCATCTCCTATCCCTGAGTCCCATATTTCTCTTTTAATTTTCCTCGTTCCCCTTCATCCAGTCCCATTCAACCAACAACCTTCCCTTTTGATTTACATTTCGTACTTTTCCTTATCTGATACTCTTTGTCTCATTTTTACCTCTTGCCTTTGTCACACCACCCATCTCCAACCACCCCCTTCACCTGAACTGCTATCTACTTTATTGATGTCAGTCAGACTATCCTGGATCGGACTTTACCTTGCACTAAACGTTTTCCCTTATCATGTATCTAAGATACACTGTAAATGGATTGATTGTAATCATGTATTGTTTTGCTGCAAACTAGTTCGCACGCAACAAAAAGCTTGATGATGATCTAGAACTAAAAGTAGAAGAATGTTACAGTTACAGTTTAGTTTATTGTCACGTGTACCGAGGTACAGAGAAAAGTTCTTGGTGCGTGCCAAGCAATCAGCAGAAAGACAATACATGATTACAATCGACCCATTCACAGTGTATAGATACATGGTAAGGGAATAACGCTAAGTGCAAGGTGAAGGCAGCAAAGCCCGAGCAAGGAAAGTCCGAGGGTCACCAAAGAGGTAGATAGTAGTTCAGCACTGCTCTCTGGTTGTGGTAGGTGATCGTGTCCTGCACAGCAATGGTGATGCTGTCCTCCGTAGATCCAGGGCCGTCTTAACGCATGGGCACGCTGCGCAATTGCCCGGTGCCCCACAAGCATAGGGGCCCCATGCTAATCTATGTATTGTAGAATGTTATTGTAGCCCATGAAAATGGAGAAGAACATCGCAAGTGCATGACGGCATATTTGATTCGGCATAAAGAAACTGGAAGTGCAGGGGCCCCAATACACTGCTTTGCCAGGGGGCCTATAATGCTGTTAAGATTGCCCTGCGTAGACCTATAGTTTTTTTCAGCAGTTTTTTTGTCTCTCTCAAGATTCCAACATTTGTAGGTTCTGGTGACTCCATCTTAATATTACCAGTGAATGACCCAGATATCAAATTATCTCAAGTGAAATTCGATATTGAATCCAGAAGGCACAACATCCCCAGTTGCGAAATGAGAAGCTGCCCTCGAGCTTCCTTTGAAACTTCTTATCATGCCAGGGAGTAATGGTGGATGGCTGTTTGTCAGGTTGGAAGCCGGTGACCAGTGGGGTGCCTCAGGGATCTGTGTTGGGTCCACTGTTGTTTGTCATGTACATCAATGATCTAGATGATGGGGTGGAAAATTGGATAAGTAAGTATGCAGATGATACTAAGATAGGTGGTGCTGTGGATAATGAGGTAGATTTTCAAAGTCTACAGAGAGATTTGGGCCATTTGGAAGAGTGGGCTGAAAGATGGCAGATGGAGATTAATGCTGATAAGTATGAGGTGCTACATCTTGGCAGGACAAATCAAAACAGGACGTACATGGTAAATGGTAGGGAATTGAGGAATGCTGTGGAACAGAGGGATCTAGGAATAACTGTGCATAGTCCCTGAAGGTGGAATTGCATGTAGATAGGGTGGTAAAGAAAGCTTTTGGTGTGCTGGCCTTTATAAATCAGAGCATTGAATATAGGAGTATGGAAGTAATGTTAAAATTGTACAAGGCATTGGTGAGACCAATTCTGGAGTATGGTGTACAATTTTGGTCGCCTAATTATCGGAAGAATGTCAACAAAATAGAAAGAGTACAGAGGAGATTTACTAGAATGTTGCCTGGGTTCCAGCAACTAAGTTACAGAGAAAGGTTGAACAAGTTAGGTCTTTATCCTTTGGAGCGCAGAAGGTTAAGGGGGGACTTGATTGAGGTCTTTAAAATGATGAACGGGATAGACAGAGTTGACGTGGATAAGCTTTTCCCATTGAGGGTAGGGAAGATTCAAACAAGAGGGCATGACATGAGAATTAAGGGACAAAAGTTTAGGGGTAGCATGAGGGGGAACTTCTTTACTCAGAGAGTGGTGGCTGTGTGGAATGATCTTCCTGCAGAAGTGGTGGAGGCAAGATCGATTTTAACATTTAAAAGTAAAGTGGATAGGTATATGGACGGGAAGGGAACGGAGGGATATGGTCTGTGTGCAGGTAGATGGGACTAAATGGTCGGCACGGACTGGAAGGGCCGAGAAGGCCTGTTCCCGTGCTGTAATTGTTACATGGTTATTGTTATAAGTCCACATCACAAGATAAGAAATTGTTCAGCCAGAGCTGAACACACTTCTCGGCATCTGCATGCCCCTCCCTCCCCCCCCCCCCCCTTTGGAAGAGTCAAGAGTCAAGTCAAGAGAGTTTATTGTCATGTGTCCCAGATAGGACAATGAAATTCTTGCTTGCTGCAGCACAACAGAACATGTAAACATAATACAGAACAGGAGATAAAAGTTCAGTGTGTCTATACAGCATAGAGCATATACAGTGGCTTGCAAAAGTATTCATACCCCTTGAACCTTTCCACATTTTTGTCACGTTACAACCACAAACGTAAATGTATTTTATGGGGATTTTATGTGATAGACCAACACAAAGTGGTGCATAATTGTTAAGTGGAAGGAAAATAAAGGAAAATGTTATTACAAATGAAAAAACTGAAAAGTGTGGCGTGCAAAAGTATTCTGCCCCCCTGAGTCAATACCTTGTAGAACCACCTTTCGCTGCAATTACAGCTGCAAGTCTTTTGGGGTATGTCTCTACCAGCTTTGCACATCTAGAGACTGAAATTTTTGCCCATTCTTCTTTGCAAAATAGCTCAAGCTCAGTCAGATTGGATAGAGAGCGTCTGTGAACAGCAATTTTCAAGCCTTGCTAGAGATTCTCAATTGGATTTAGGTCTGGACTTTGGGCCATTCTAACACATGAATATGCTTTGATCTAAACCATTCCATTGTAGCTCTGGCTGTATGTTTAGGGTCGTTGTCCTGCTGGAAGGTGAACCTCTGCCCCAGTCTCAAGTCTTTCGCAGACTCTAACAGGTTTTCTTCCAAGATTGCCCTGTATTTGACTCCATCCATCATCCCTTCAACTGTGACCAGCTTCCCTGTCCCTGCTGAAGAAAAGCATCCCCACAGCATGATGCTGCCACCACCATGTTTCACAGTGGGGATGGTGTTTTCAGGGTGATGTGCAGTGTTAGTTTTCCGCCACACATAGCGTTTTGCATTTAGGCCAAAAACTTCAATTTTGGTCTCATCAGACCAGAGCACCTTCCTCCACGTGTTTGCTGTGTCCCCCACATGGCTTGTGGCAAACTGCAAACGGGACTTCTTATGGCTTTGTTTCAACAATGGCTTTCTTCTTGCCACTCATCCATAAAGGCTAGATTTGTGGAGTACACGACTAATAGTTGTCCTGTGGACAGATTCTCCCACCTGAGCTGTGGATCTCTGCGGCTCCTTCAGAGTTACCATGGGCCTCTTGGCTGCTTCTCTGATCAATCAATGCTCTCCTTGCCCAGCCTGTCAGTTTAGGTGGATGGCCATGTCTTGGTAGGTTTGCAGTTGTGCCATACTCTTTCCATTTTTGGATGATGGATTGAACAGTGCTCCGTGAGATGTTCAAAGCTTGGAATATTTTTTTAATAACCTAATCCTGCTTTAACCTTCTCCACAACCTTATCCCTGACCTGTCTGGTGTGTTCCTTGGGCTTCATGATGCTGTTCACTAATGTTCTCTAACAAACCTCTGAGGCCTTCACAGAACAGCTGTATTTATACTGAGATTAGATTACACACAAGTGGACTCAATTTACAAATTAGGTGACTTCTGAAGGTAATTAGTTGCACTAGATTTTATTTAGGGCTAACAGAGTAAAGGGGGCTGAATACTTTTGCACGCCACACTTTTCAGTTTTTTATTTTTAAAAATATTTTAAAACCATGTATCATTTTCCTTCCACTTCACAATTATGCGCCACTTTGTGTTGGTCTATCACATAAAATCCCAATAAAATACATTTACGTTTGTGGTTGTAACGTGACAACTATTGGTATTGGCTTATTATTGTCATGTGTAACGAGATACTTTGTTTGTGTGTTATTTGGTCAAATCATTAGGCACAAGCTCAACCGGTGGTGCAAAGAGAAGAAAGTCTGTCGCTCAGACATGGACACCCATCCTCTGACCTGTTTGTGGTGTGGTGATGTATTAAAGAGAGAGCTAGATATAGCTCTTAGGCCTGACGGAATCAAGGGATATGGGGAGAAAGTAGGAACTGGGTAGTGATTTTGGATGACCAGCCATGATCATATTGAACAATGGTGCTGGCTCGAAGGGCCAAATGGCCTACTCCTGCATCTGTTTTCTATGCATCTATGTTTCTCTGGTATTTAAGTGACTGACCTGGTGAAATGTCTGGTTAGTTGTTGGCGTCGGAGTCTCCTATTTTATCACCATTGAACGTATGTTCTCTGTTGGAGATACTGATTTGCCCGATGCATCTATTGCTGGCAATAAATACTTTCAATAGGTCTTGCTGCAATGCAAGGAAAGACTGCTTCGTTATCTCCTAGAAACATAGAAAATAGGTGCAGGAGGAGGCCATTCGGCCCTTCGAGCCAGCACCGCCATTCATTGTGATCATAGCTGATGGTCCCCAATCAATAACCCGTGCCTGCCTTCTCCCCATATCCCTTGATTCCACTGGCCCCTAGAGCTCTATCTAACTCTCTTTTCAATCCATCCAGTGATTTGGCCTCCACTGCCCTCTGTGGCAGGGAATTCCACAAATTCACAACTCTCTGGGTGAAAAAGTTTTTCCTCACCTCAGTCATTAATGGCCTCCACTTTACTCTAAGACTGTGGCCCCCTTGTTCTGGACTCGCCCAACATTGGGGACATTTTTCCTGCATCTAGCTTGTCCAGTCTTTTTATAATTGTATATGTTTCTATAAGATCACCCCTCACCCTTCTAAACTCCAGTGAATACAAGCCTAGTCTTTTCAATGAGGCTCAAATGGATTATCGCACTTGTGTCTCTGGACTAATAGCCCAGGCTCTGAATATACAGCACAATAACAGGGATATAATGCTGCAGTGCCCATATTATATTATACATCGATAATCTGAAGATTTGATTACATGTAGCTACTGTATAATGGGTAATTTAGAAATATTTAGAAATAATGTTATGTTATAAATGAAATATTATTGCATGATGGCAATCTGATAAACTATTTATACCTTTGCTGGAATCAGATGTTTTATTTATTTGCCTTGTAATGCTAACGTTTGATTCTGTTACTCCAGACAAATCAACCATTTCTTCCTTACAGGAGACGACCACACTCCAAGTAAACTGGACATTGCAGCATTGAAAGCTAAGCTGAATGAAGATGTGTGCGAGTTAAAGGGGGGAGAGTGCGTGCAGTCGGAGAAAGAGAGGGAAACGATTGGACAAGATCCGACATCATGCAATCGAAGGGATGCACCAGAATTTGAAAGGCCACGTGAGTCACCACGGTTTCATGTTGGTGACACCCAAGTCCTGGACAACACTGAAATGCTTCATCCTTTATTGGTCTTCCTGGATAAACGGGAATTCTGCAAGGACTTTGAAAACCTCTATGACTCCAGTTTTTCTTTTCTGACATCCACTTTTTATGGCTACTGTGAAGTGAAGGGATTGATTCGATATCTTGAGGTGGCCCGGGAGGCAGCAAGAAAGCGACAGATGCAGTGGGCTCAGACGAGGCTCGCTTTTCTCCTGGGCAGAATGTGCGCCCAGAAGTTCAAGTTCTCCCAGGCGAGAGTTTACTTTGAAGAGGCCCAGTGCCTGATGAGTGGATGTTTCACCGACCTGTTCCTCCTGATTGCTGTGTATACCAACCTTGTTGCCATTTACTTGAAACAGAAAAACCAGGAGAAACATACTGCCCTTTTTGGGAAGATTGCAGTCTTGCTCTTGGGTATACCCAACTACATCAGCTCCACGGACACAGAAGCTGAGATACTGAGATACATTTTGAAGAAGGCAGTGCTTACAGAAAATGAACCTGCTGAAGCAAGAGCATGCTTCCTTTTGGCAAAATTCCATCTAAGGCTTCAACAGTATGAAGAAGGGCTGCCCTTCGTTGAAAGGCTCCAGTTCTTGAGAAATGCCACGGAGTTGGAACATGGGACCTCGTTAGGCTTTTATTTTACTCTTGGATCCCTGTATTATCAAGAATGTCTACCAAATCTTGCTATAAGTTGTGTAAAGCGTTCATGTTTACAGCCCGCAAGAGCATTAATGGATTGGTTGAAATGCACTAACTTTATAATGAAAAGGGCCTGTAAAATGGGTGGAGAGGCACCAATGATTCCAACACAGGTGGCACCGTGCCTCCAGCGGGCACTCTCTTCAGCAAACAGCCGTGATGAGGGCAACATTAGGATATCCATTTGCCTCAGCTTGTCGAAAATGTATAAACTTCATGGAAAATATGAGACAGCAATTCACTATATGGAAATGGCCATTAACAGCAGAGCTTCTGCTAGTGTTGAGGAGGTGATCAATGCACTCATTTCTCTTGCATGGTTGCACATTCTCAATAGCCAACCTGCAAAAGCCATTGAATTTTTAAATATTCTACTGGAATCCACCTCCGTCCTGAATTGCTCGGTGCAACGGGGGGCTGTTTACAATATGATCGCGATCTCAATGAGAAAAATGAGAAATGTCAAGGAAGCTTTGAAGAGCTACGTTGCAGCTGTTTTGATCTCTCTGAATTCAGAAAAGATACTTAACCAAGCCATTGCCCAGGCAAACTTTGGTTTCCTATGCCTTTGGTCAAAGACTAGTCACCTTTCTGAACATTTACTTTTAAAATCCGTCCATCTTTTCTTCGAATCGCAAAGTCTACGCTCTGACGAAAATCTTATCCAGGTTCTAATTATGCTGGGACACCATTATATTGAGCAAGAATTGCAAGAAAATGGGATATTTTGTTATGAGTGTGCGCTTCTGATTGCATTGAAAGCAAATCTTATTCAAAGTAAGTACTTGACGATTGGTAAGGGCAGAGTTTTTTTTTTTCAATGCGTTTACAAGGTCATAAAATCTAAGTGAAGATTTTCCAGACATCAAGATGGACTGCTGGCTTAGCCATCCATTGTTTGATCCAACTGGGTCACATGCAGGTCTATCGGGAGCTGCTAAACACCTTTGGTGGGAAATTAGGTCTCAATCCAAACCAACAAGTCACCATGGATCCCATATCGTTTAACCTTCTGGATCAGACCATCATGAGGGACTTTATCAAATGCCGAACTAAAATCCATGTGGGCAGCATCCACTACCCTACCCACATCTATCACCTTCATTGCCTCCTCAAAAAAACATAATCCAGTTAATAAGATGTAACCCGCTGCAGATAAAGCCACTTTGATTGTCCATAATTCTCCCATTCTCTTCCAAATGCGCATGAATCCCTTCCATTAGTTTCTCTTCCACTGTTTTAAGGCTCACTGGACTACAATTTCCAGGATTGTCTCTACTTCTCAAACAAAAATGATGTATTTGCCCATCAACAAGACTGCCTGGTTTTCTCTCTTAGACTGGCTCACTCTGCCCATTAGATCATTAGTCACCTGTAGATTTGACTTAAGGGCCTGTCCCACTGTACGAGGTAATTCTCCCGAGTTTAAAAAAAAAATCAAACTCATGGTAAGCACATAGAATGTACGTAGCGGGTACGTCGGAGCTCGGGTTGTCTCTTGGCGGCTCGTAACGCTAACGGCAGGTACTCGGGAAACGCGGTAAGCTCGTGAAGATTTTTCAACATGTTGAAAAATGTCCGCGTGAGCACCGAGTACTTACGAGTGACCATTACCGTAATTCTCCGAGTTTGAATCGGGAAACTCGGGAGAACTCTTGAATTGGCTCGTACAGTGGGACAGGCCCTTTCTCCAACACTCGTTCCTCGTCTTTGCTCTCTTTAAGTTTAAGGTTATCCAAGACCCTGCTGCCTGTGCCTCTGCTCATCCCATTCTCGCTCACCTACAATTGGCGCTAATCGGACAGTACCTCTATCTTGAAATTCCCATCTTTGCTTTCAACTTCCTCGCCCTACACTCCTCTAGTCCTCCAGCTTTTCTGAGATGTCCTGTTGTGACCTTTTGCACAACCTCTGCTTTGGTCTCTCCTGTGGCTATGGTTTTTACCTGCCTAGGCCATTCCCCACACATCTCTCTGCTCCCTACATTGTGGAATTCTCTGCCTCAAAGGGCGGTGGAGGCGGGTTCTCTGGATGCTTTCAAGAGAAAGCTAGGTAGAGCTGTTTAAAAATAGCGGAGTCACGGGATATGGCGAGAAGGCAGGAACGGAGTAGTGATTGTGGATGATCAGCCCACCTCCAGTTTAAATTCCAGTTGGAATATTTTGGAGGACCAAGTAACCAAGAACCAAGAGCCATGATCACATTGAATGGCGGTGCTGGCTCGAATGGGCTCAATGGCCTACTCCTGCACCTATTGTCTATTGTGTATTGTCTATTTCCTCTCAGTAGTTTACTGCTTGTTCACGTGTTTGGTTGCATAGTAGTTTTATGGCTGAAGATTAAACGAAAAGTAATCTGTTTGATGTTGTTCTGAAAGGCCAGTAACCATATATATTAAGATTCCATCAGTGTTGGAAACTGAGTATTGGAAGCACTGTGTCTGCATCCTGATTTGTAGAACATATAGAAATAAGGAATTGCAGAGGCTTTTATTTTTAAGTCGCACAGTGCTAGGGTAACTCGGTGTGTCCGGCAGAATCTCAGGGGAACGTGGATAAATGACATTTCGGGTCAGGATCCTTCTTCAGTCTGTGTGTTTCAGTGTATTTTTTTTCCCCCCTGATTTAACATACTTATATTAGCAATGTTACAAAATTTTGAGATTTTAAAAATCAAGTCTGCAATTATCCTATCAGATAAAGCATAAAAAGAAGTTTAATTTGACACCTAATTCACTTTCATATCTTCAGTATTAAGAAAGTTATGGCCATTTTCATACTTGGAAATTAGCATCTTGTTCCCCATTGCCTTTCAATTGACTTGACTCAAAAGCTGTGATCTGGATCAGTTAAAAGTCCATAACTTTCTTAAAAATTAATAGAACTCAATGAGATTTTCACTTATTATAGATTGAAGCATTCTGAAATAAATATGAAACAATCTTACTTGGATGACCTGAAATTAAAGCATATAATTAGTTAGTTATCTAATTGTAGCTAATTACGAAATTCAATGAGTAGATCTAAACATCTATCCATTTCTTAAGAAAAGATAAACTTTTTTTTAATTGCCTAAGTGTCCAAATAACATTCACACAATAATCCACAATAAAACATAATTTTTAAATCTCATTTTCATGAATTTCTGGGCCAAATGGAAGGAATTTAGTGTTTTATGCCTGTAAATTAATGGCCATTTAAATCAACTAGCGAGTAGGTTTTAGTGGAATGCGGTGGATTGGAACGTTGCGGTTAGCGGTGAAGTCGTGAGGAAAAATACTGTTTGTTCATACATTTTTTTGGGCCCCATTTCGCAACATGAAAATGTTATTAAAGCCTCCATAAAAAACAACTTTTAATATAAAAATAAACTACCTCTTTTTCTCCCCTACGCAAAATCCTTCCGGTTGTCGGTTCTCACGGCTTTTGAAGGTGATTTTTAAATTACTCTAGTTAACAAATAATTTAGAGTAATTTAAAAATACCTTCCTTCATGAAATGTCGGAGCGATTTTTCTTCCGCAACGAAATCACCCGACATTCATCGATTTTTCCTGCCTGTGGAAAAATGGACCTTTAAGCCCGCCCCCCTCTGAAAGGCGCCAAAGTCGCGCACACGGGGAGCGGCAGAACTGCAGCACTGCTCAAGGTAAGTTTTGCAACATACCTACTTATATTTGTCCCTAAGTACCATCCAAACGAACCATCCAGGACAAACTCTTAGCCTCATAGATTGTTACAGCATGGAAACAGACACTTCGGCCCAACTTGCCCACGCCGGCCAACATGTCCCAGCTACACTAACCCCACCTGCCTACGTTTGGTCCCTATCCCTCCAAACCTGTCCTATCCTGAGGAAAATCTCGCAGGGTGTAAATTATGTTATGGTAAGAAATAAAGGGTCTGTCCCACTTAGGCGATTTTTTTCGGCGACAGGCGGAAAATAAGCTGTTGCCACATGGTCGTGGGGTGATGCCTCGATTGTCGGGAGTTGTCTCCTCAAGTGTCATAACCTTTTTCTTGTTGCCGCTGGATTTTGAATTGTTCAAAACCTTTCAGCGACAGTGGGCTTGACGTTGCCTGTCTTCTCCTGTCGTAGGTGCTGTTGTAGGTTGTCGCCAGGTGACATTGCGGTGAATTCCATCGGTGAATTCCATTGGCGACTACCTACATCAACCGGCGACAGGTACCGGCGACTGAATTGTCTTCAGTTGTCGCCAACAGAGTCGTTGCTTGTCGTAGCTTGGCACGGTTGGACATAGGTTGACTTTGGTTGTCGTGGGTTGTCGCCTGTGTGGTGGTAGGTTGTCGTAGGTGTGCTCGTAGGTGTAGGTGTGCTCGTAGGTGCTCGTATGCTCCTACCAAGCCAATTAACCTACAAAACGTGTACGCCTTTGGAATGTGGGAGGAAACCAAAGATGTCAGAGGAAACCCACACAGGTCACGGGGAGAACGCACAGACAGCATTTGTAGTCGGGATCAAACCCGGGTCTCTGGCGCTGCAAGTGCTGTAAGGCAGCAACTCTACCGCTGCGCCACTGTGCCACCCATGAGTCATGCCTTTTTTTTTTAAACTAAGGATCTTGCTTTTTAAATGCAAATGTTTAATTCCACCTTATCCTGGCCACGACCAACCTGTGCTATTGAGGTTAGCCATCCTTGAATTAGGAAGATCCACTCAAGATTGCTGGAGCCTTAAAGCACCAGAAACCTGAGTTTGCTTCCTGTCCGCATGGAGGCCACATAGATTTTGCATGTTCTCTTCTCCTCCAAGTTGGTCATTGGCAGATATTCTGATTTCATTGCATGTCCCAAGGACATGGTGATAGATTAATTGGCCACTTTGTCTATGGCACCCCAATGTAGGTTAATGGCAAAAAGAATCAGAAGGGAGTTAATGAATATCAAGGGAATAACTTTGAGGGATACGAGGAAAGTGAGAAACATAGAAACATAGAAAATAATCTGAACAGGCAAATTAAACCATTAGAAAAGTGCAAATATAACTCACAGCAAAAATATTATAGAAACATTGAAAATAGGTGCAGGAGTAGGCCATTAGGCCCTTCGAGCCTGCACCGCCATTCAATACGATCATGGCTGATCATCCAACTCAGTATCCTGTACCTGCCTTCTCCCCATACCCCCTGATCCCTTTAGCCACAAGGACCACATCTAACTCCCTCTTAAATATAGCCAACCTCAACTACCTTCTGTGGCAGAGAATTCCACAGATTCACCACTCTCTCTGTGAAAAATGATTTTTTCATCTCGGTCCTAAAAGACTTCCCCCTTATCCTTAAACTGTGACCCCTTGTTCTGGACTTCCCCAACATCGGGAACAATCTTCCTGCATCTGGCCTGTCCAACCCCTTAAGAATTTTGTAAGTCTCTATAAGATCCCCCCCTCAATCTTCTAAATTCCAGCGAGTACAAGTCGAGTCTATCCAGTCTTTCTTCATATGGAAGTCCTGTCATCCCAGGAATCAGTCTGGTGAACCTTCTCTGTACTCCCTCTATGGCAAGAAAGGAACTAATTGAATTGCTCCCATGGTAATTGTTTTGATAAGCTACAAGATGGCTACAAGATTATTAGTACAGGATATAAGAATAAATGACATGGCTGTTTAATATATAATTGGTACAACCACTAGACATCAACTAAGATGTGACATTGATTGCCACCGCTTTGATCAGTGGTTTTCCATGTCATGATTGAGGAAGACAGAAGAAACACAGGTTTATAAATATCATTCAAATATTGGTCAAATAGTTCATGTCCTCATGGAAAAAGTGGTGTTATTTTGTATTGGCTTCTGCCAGGTATTGCATTATTCCAGTCCATAATACTTTAAAGCACAGAGAGTTGGAAAACAGTGAATTCCAGACATCGGAGCTGCAGGTTACCAATGAAGTACAGTCGAGGTGTGGAGCGTCAGGATCAGGTTGAAGATCCAAGGATTTAGATAAATATTTTACTAGCAGCACTCCACTTTTGGCACTTTAGTAAATAGAGCGTGGATTGTCACCTTATCGTGGTGGAGAAGCTTGTGTGGTCCTGAGATCCTGAGAGCAATGCCGTCTGGAGCTACGCTCCTGGTAGGGCCACCCATGGCGGTAAGGACGAGGGGGGAGGTCTCTGACAAAGAGCAATCCAACCAAGACCTCAACGGTGGAACAGGTGGAGGACGATGGCTGACCTTAGTGGAGCGTCACAACGGCTGGGAAGGCGGATGAAGGCTGCAGCAGAAAAGGGTCTCCGGTCGTCTTGGACTCCATGCCACTGGATCCTGACCCAGATCGGTCAAGGACCGTGGGGTGGCTGTCTGTGCACCAGTCTCCCCACGTTAAACAAAGTCACGCACAGGCGTCCTCCATATAGGGAATAACACCCTGGAGACACCCATGGTCAGCCATGACCGAAGGGGGCCTAAGAATGAGAGAATGTTTTCCCGGGAATGTTTAGTGGTGGGCACCGGAGAAATTATGAACAGGTTGCCTGGCATTGCTCCAAAGGGAAAGTTCCTTGGGAAGTGACGTTATCACATGCATCACTGATGTGGATATAATGTGTGAGCCACAGAGGTGACCCCAATGGGAAGTGTGAGGTCTAATATTCCACATGACATGAAACTGCCCGGAAATTGGCGCAACCTTGCTTCACATGGTGAGAAATATGGTATGCTGGCTTTCATCGGTTGCAACTTTGAGTTTAAGATTCGGGAAGTCATAATGCAGCTTCATAGGACTTTGGTTTGACTGCATTTGGCATATTGTCTGCAGTTTACAGGAGAGGGATGTGGAATTTTTGAAGAGAGTGCAGCGGTGGTTTACTAGAATGATACCAGGGAAAGGTTGGACAGACTTGGATTGTTTTCTCTGGAATGCCGGAGGTTGTGGGGAGACCTGATATAAGTACATACAATTATGAGAGGCTTAGATAGGGTAGACAGTCAGAACCATTTTCCTGTGTACTTTACTTTAGAGCTACAGTGCGGAAACAGGCCCTTCGGCCCACCGAGTTGGCGCCGACCAGCGATCCCCGCACATTAACACGACCCCGCACACACACTAGGGACAAATTTTTTTAACATTCAAACCAAGCCAATGATTCCTCAAACCTGTATGTCTGTGGAGTGTGGGAGGAAATCGAAGATCTCGGAGAAAGTCCAGGTACGTCACGGGAAGAACGTACAAACTCCGCGTACAGACAAGCACTCGTAGTCAGGATCGAACCCGGGGCTCTGCCGCTGTAAGGCAGTAACTCTACCGCTACACCACCGGACCACCCAACCTTACTGACAGACAGTCTCTCGTTTGACACTCGCAGTTTCCAACATGCAAAATACATAACAAAAACGTTGGCATTCAGCCATGAGGCCTTGCATTCCTTCTTCCCTTGCCACTCTTTAATCAACAGAACAGCTTAGAAACTATAGGAAGGATTAACCTAAGCTTATGGTTGCTTGCACTTCAGCAATGGCAACATATCTGCAGTACTGCAGATACTAACCCTTCTGATTCTTCTGCAGTACTGTTCTATGTTTTAATACGAAGAATAATGAAATCAAATGTTCAAGCACTGATATTTTATTTGTTCTGTCATGCTTTGTTTTACTATTTCCACAATTAATCCAGTTAGTGTGTAAGGGACCCCTGCACAGCCTTGCCTTCAATGCCTTCCCTTGCCTTGTGTACAATGCCTTGCCTTCAATGCCTTGCCTTCAATGCCTTGCCTTCAATGCCTTCCCTTCCCTTCAATGCCTTCCCTTGCCTTCAATGCCTTCCCTTGCCTTCAATGCCTTCCCTTCCCTTCAATGCCTTCCCTTCCCTTCAATGCCTTGCCTTTCCTTCAATGCCTTGCCTTGCTTTCAATGCCTTGCCTTGCCTTCAATGCCTTGCGTTGCCTTCAATGCCTTGCCTTGCCTTCAATGCCTTGCCTTGCCTTTCTCATTTATTACATTGTTTACAGTGTACTATGTTTAGATATTCTGTTGCGCTGCTGCAAGTAAGAATGTCATTGGTTTACCTTGGACACATGACTATACAACACTTGACTCTTGGCCTCATTCAAATATTAACCAACTCTCCAGCTCTCGCCCTCTCTATCGCTGCTCCCCCTCTGTGATTCCTGCCGATGTCCACAGATTTCTCCATTCCAACTTTCCACCTATACTCCTACCTCCGGCTTCACATTTCCTGTCTCTTCGATCTAAAAAAATCTTTCCCTGTATCCACCTTTGTCCTGCCCCCATCTCTCTTCCAGCTTTCTCCATACCCTTCCCCCCCCCCCCCCCCCCCTCTCCCACCCACTACAATCAGTCTGATGAAGAGTCCCGACCCAAAAGGTCGCCTATCCAATGTTCTCCCGAGATGCTGCCTGGCCCACTGAGTTACTTCAGCACCTGCAGTTCCTTGTTTCCATTGTATGACCCAGCTTCATGTATAATACTGTTTCAGTACACTTCCAGTCACCTGCCAATTCAAATAAATTGTTCCAGGTTATTGATTCCTGCAGCTAAATTATTTGACACTCAATGTTGCCCGAAAACATTTCTAAAAAATCTAATTTTGATTAAAGCAGTGAACTAGAGAAATGATTTTTGAAGGACAGATTGTCTGATTCTATCTAAAATTATATCTATATAACCATATAACAATTACAGCACGGAAACAGGCCTTCTCGGCCTTTCCAGTCCGTGCCGACCATTTATTTTCCCCTAGTCCCACCTACCTGCACTCAGACCATACCCCTCCGTTCCCTTCCCGTCCATATACCTATCCACTTTACTTTTAAATGTTAAAATCGATCCTGCCTCCACCACTTTTGCTGGAAGCTCATTCCACACAGCCACCACTCTCTGAGTAAAGAAGTTCCCCCTCATGTTACCCCTAAACTTCTGTCTCTTAATTCTCATGTCATACCCTCTTGTTTGAATCTTCCCTACCCTCAATGGGAAAAGCTTATCCACGTCAACTCTGTCTATCCCTTTCATCATTTTAAAGACCTCAATCAAGTCCCCCCTTAACCTTCTGCGCTCCAAAGAATAAAGACCTAACTTGTTCAACCTTTCTCTGTAACTTAGTTGCTGGAACCCAGGCAACATTCTAGTAAATCTCGTCTGTACTCTCTCTATTTTGTCTATCTATTTAATTATGCCGTGACTGAGCTTCAAATTGTACATGTAATTTTTGTTTAAATGTTTCTTTTTTTTAAATTCAGGCCAAGTACAAGTTACTCAGTTGCTGTGCCAATTTTACAGCTCTATCCAACCAAATGAGGCCCAGTGTATTGTCTACAATGAATTTCTGCTTTACCTTGCCCGTAAGTTGGCCAACAAGGAACTCGAGGGCCATGTTCTACAAAACACCAGTCAACTGTACCTCAACTTGGGAACTGAAAGGTAAAAACATAGAATTGAATTTGAACACATGGATGGAAATAGTGGCTCCATGGAAGGAAGCAAAGGGTGAGGGTGGAAGGTTGCCTCTCGGACTGGAGGCTTGTGACTAGTGGTGTGCCTCAGGGTTTGTCATCTACATCAATGATGTGGATGAGAACATACACGGCAAGATCAGCAAGTTGGCAGATGATACAAAAGCGGGTGGTTTTGCAGACAGTGAAGATGGTTGTGAAAATTTGCTGCAGGATCTAGATCGATTAGCCAGGTGGGCTGAGGAATGGTTGATGGGATTTAATACAGAGAAATGTGAGGTGTTGCATTTTGGGATGTCTAACATGTGCAGGGCCTACACAGTGAATGGTAGGCCTATGGGCAGTGTTGCAGAGCAGAGGGATCTAGGAGTACAAGTGCATGGTTCCTTGAAGGTCGAGTCGCAGGTAGATAAGGTGGTCAAAATGGCTTTGGGCACATTGGCCTTCATCAGTCAGAGTATTGAGTGTAGGTCATGTTGCAGTTGTATAAGTCATTGGTAAGGCCGCATTTAGAGTATTGTGTTCAGTTGTGGGCACCATGTTATAGTGAAGATGTGATCAAGCTGGAAAGGGTGCAGAGAAGATCTACAAGGATGTTGCCAGGGCTAGAGGGTGTGAGCTCAAGGGAGAGTTTGAGCAGGCTGGGAGGACAGGAGGATGAGGGGAGATCTTATAGAGGTTTCCAATATCATGCGAGGAATAGGTCGGGTAGGTACAAAGTTTTTTGCCTAGAGTAGGTGAATCGAGGACCAGAGGACATAGGTTCAAGGTGAAGGGGAAAAGATTTAATAGGAATCTGAGAGGTAACTTTTTCACACAAAAGGGTGGTGGGTATATGGAACAAGCTGCCAGAGGAGGTAGTTGTGGCAGGGACTATTCCCAACGTTTAAGAAACAGTTAGACGGGTACATGGATATGACAGGTTTTGAGGGATACGGACCAAATGCGGGCAGGCGGGACTAGTGCAGCTAGGACATGTTGGCCGGTGTGGGCAAGTTGGGCCGAAACGGCCTGTTTCCACACTGTATCACTCTATGACAGACTCTAATTAAGTAAATGCCCCTGTGTTTTTGAACAGTTAATTAGCTTTGCAACTTGCGAGGTGAAGGGCAAAATCTGCTTTGCACTCTTGTTGTGATCTTGTTGAATTGCATCCTTCAAAGATTTTTTTAAAAAGAGGGGGAGAGAAAGTGGGGAATTACAGACCAGTTAGTCTAACATCGGTAGTGGGGAAACTGCTAGAGTCAGTTATTAAAGATGGGATAACAGCGCATTTGGGAAAGTGGTGAAATCATTGGACAAAGTCAGTGTGGATTTATGAAAGGTAAATCATGTCTGACGAATCTTATAGAATTTTTCAAGGATGTAACTAGTAGAGTGGATAAGGGAGAACCAGTGGATGTGCTATATCTGGACTTTCAGAAGGCTTTCGACAAGGTCCCACATAAGTGATTAGTATATAAACTTAAAGCACACGGTATTGGTGGTTTAGTATTGATGTGGATAGAGAACTGGCTGGCAGACAGGAAGCAAAGGCTAGGAGTAAACGGGTCCTTTTCAGAATGGCAGGCAGTGAGTAGTGGGGTACCGCAAGGCTCAGTGCTGGGACCCCAGCTATTTACAATATACATTAATGATGTGGACGAGGTAATTGAATGCAACATCTCCAAATTTGCAGATGACACCAAGCTGGGGGGTATAGTTAGGTGTGAGGAGGATGCTAGGAGGCTGCAGGGTGATTTGGATAGGCTGAGTGAATGGGCAGATGCATGGCAGATGCAGTATAATGTGGATAAATGTGAGGTTATCCACTTTGGTGGCAAAAACATGAGGGTAGATTATTATCTGAATGGTGGCCGATTAGGAAAAGGAATCATTGGACAAAGCAAATGAAGCAGTGAAGATAGAACTGGTGCGAAATGGTGATTGACGGTCTCTGTGATCCAGAGGGCCTGTTTCTGCGCTGCTTCTCCAAACAAACTAAAGGAGCATTACACAAAAAGCTGGAGAAACTCAGTGGGTGCAGCAGCATCTAAGGAACGAAGGAGATAGGCAACGTTTCGGGTCGAGACCCTTCTTCAGACTGGTTAGGGATCAGGGAAACGAGAGATATAGACGGTGATGTGGAGAGATAAAGAACAATGAATGAAAGATATGCAAAAAAGTATCGATGATAAAGGAAACAGGCCATTGTAAGCTGTTTGTAGTGTGAAAATGAGAAGCTAGTGTGACTTGGGTGGGGGAGAGATAGAGAGAGAAGGAATGCCAGGGCCCGAGGGCTGAGGGAGAGATGGGAAGGGGAGGGGGCAGTCTGGGTTAACAGAATTGAGAAAATTCAATCATCCCAGAGGATGCAGACTCCCCAAGCGGAATATGAGGTGCTGTTCCTCCAACTTAGGGTGTTGCTCACTCTGGCCGTGGAGGAGGCCCAGGACCGAGAGGTCGGATACGGAATGGGAGGGGGATTTGAAGTGCTGAGCCACCGGGAGGTCGGGTTGGTTATTGCGGACCGAGCGGAGGTGTTCGGCGAAACGATCGCCCAGCCTCCGCTTGGTCTCACCGATGTAGATCAGCGGGCATCTAGAGCAACGGATGCAGTAGATGAGGTTGGAGGAGGTGCAGGTGAACCTCTGTCGGACTTGGAAGCTGCTGCTGCACCCGCTGAGTTTCTCCAGCTTTATGTGTAACCCTCGATTCTCCAGCATCTGCAGTTCCTTCTTTAAAACTAAAGGAGCAATCTGCTGGGGAAACCAAGCTGGTCAGGTAGGATCTGAGCAGGGAAATGGACAGTGGACATTTCAGATCAGGAGCGTTACCTGGACTGAGACTGCAGGTGTTGGAGGAGACACAAGAGACTGAAGATCTGCGAGTCCAAGTGAAGGGTCTGACCTGAAACGTCAACTGTCCATTTCCTTCATGGATGCTGCCCAACCCGCTGCGTTTCCTCAGCACCCTATGAAAATATATTGAATTGTGTGCTGAGTACAAGGCCCAGGAAAGCATGGTCAGTATCATCTCCTTTTAGAGTTAGATAGAGCTCTTAAAGATAGCGGAGTCGAGGGATATGGGGAGATGGCAGGAACGGGCTACTGATTGTGGATGATCAGCCATGATCACAATGAATGGCGGTGCTGGCTCGAAGGGCCCAATGGCCTACTCCTGCCTCTATTGTCTTTTGTTGATTTTTATGTCGAATTGATATAACTGCCTCATCCCCAGCTCTCCAGTGAAATCTTTCTCTTAAAATTCAGGGCATTCAGATCAGCATTGGAGTACACCAAACAAAGTCTGAGGATCTTTATTGATCTGAAGAAAAAAGAGGAGGAGGCTTCTGCTTGGCTGCAGGCTGGGAAGATATATTATATTCTGGGAAAGAATGAACTGGTGGACGTGTACATACAGGTAAAAAAAAAATCATCTTGTACCTTCAGCAGAAATGTATGTTTTAGAAATATAGAAAATAGGCGCAGGAGGAGGCCATTCAGCCCTTTGAGCCAGCACCGCCATTCATTGTGATCATGGCTGATCGTCCCCAATCAATAACCCGTGCCTGCCTTCTCCCCATATCCCTTGATTCCACTAGCCCCTAACTAACTCTCTCTTAAATCCATCCAGTGTCTTGGCCTCCACTGCGCTCTGTGGCAGGGAATTCCACAAATTCACAACTCTCTGGGTGAAAACGTTTTTTTCTCACCTCAGTCTTAAATGGCCTCCCCTTTATTCTAAGACTGTGGCCCCTGGTTCTGGACTCGCCTGACATTGGGAACATTTTTCCTGCATCTAGCTTGTCCAGTCCTTTTATAATTTTATATGTTTCTGTAAGATCCCCCTCATCCTTCTAAACTCCAGTGAATACAAGCCCAGTCTTTTCAATCTTTCCTCATATTTTCTCATTGAGTTGGTCCAAATTTGTAGTTACTGATATTAGCAATGCGGGGACTCAGAAGGTAAACATGATGATGATTCCTTCCCAGTGTTTGATCAATAGCGATGATACAATCCGGTGGCTCGAAGGGCCGAATGGCCTCCTCCTATTTTCTATTTTGTAATTCGTTCTTGTGATTTAAAGTCAATTAGCCCAACTTGAATGTGAGGATATTTCTCGTCAATATCCTGCGGTTTGCTTTGTATAATAATTTTGTGCATCAAATTGTAATCACAAATTTAAGGTTGCCCAAGAAGCTGCCATGAACACAGAAAGACTGGAGTTTGCAATGAAAATTTTAGAAGCCGCCGGAGATGTGTTTTTTAATGGCTCAGAGGCCAGAGAGAAAGCCATATCATTCTACAGGGTAAGTACCTCTTAAGGGTTACACAAAAGGCTGGAGAAACTCAGCGGTGGCAGCAGCATCTAAGGAGCGAAGGAGATAGGCGACGTTTCGGGTCGAGACCCTTCTTCAGACTGGTCAGGGATCAGGGAAACGAGAGATATAGACGGTGATGTGGAGAGATAAAGAACAATGAATGAAAGATATGCAGAAAAGTATCGATGAAAAAGAAAACAGGCCATTGTAAGCTGTTTGTAGTGTGAAAATGAGAAGCTAGTGCGACTTGGGTGGGGGAGAGATAGAGAGAGAAGGAATGCCAGTGCCCGAGGGCTGAGGGAGAGGTGGGAAGGGGAGGAGGCAGCCTGGGTTAACAGAATGGAAGGGGAGGAGTACCTCTTAACATTTTAACCTCTTAAGTACCTCTTAACATTTTCTCAAAGTATTACATCTGACATTCCAGTGGAATGGGAGGATGGAAGCAGAATTGGTAACTCAAATTAAGGGCAGGTAATGGCATGCGCCTGATGCTGTTGAGTTTCTACTTGTGTGAGACCATTTGGAATGGAGTTTTGGGCAAACCTTCCGTCCGCTCGCATTACTCCTTTGCTCAGCCCGCCTGGGCCTACCTGATCTCCCGGACAAAGATCCTATAGCGAGCAAGATAGACCACTTGACGAAAAAGACGTAGTACGGTCATGGGCAGATTCGTGGGTAATTTGAGGCCCCTTTTCCGTAACCGGCTTCCGTCTCCGCACCAAAGATCCCATAGGATAATAGTGCGGAGACGGAAGCCGGTTATGGAAACATACCCGTAAAAATAAAAGTTATTTGGTAAAATTCTTCACCTCATTTTCAGAATTTTAATTTATTAACGCAAACTGATGCCCCGCAACGTTGATTACACTGTGAGTCGGGTCCGGTTACAGAAATGGATGAAAAAAAGGCCCACGTTCTGTTCCGTTGCGTACTACACATCAGCCCATTGCATTTAGCAGGAGTGGTCTATCTTGCTCCGCTATAGGATCTTTTCTCCCGGTTGTCAAACACTTTAATTCCCCTTCCCATCCCCACACTGGCCTTTCTGCCCTCGGCCTCCTCCATTGTCAGAGTGAGGCTCAAATGCAAACTGGAGGAACAGCATCTTCATATTTCGCTTGGGCAGCTTTCAACCTAGTGGTATTAATATTGATTTCTCTAACTTCAAGTAACCCCTGCATTCCCCCTCTCTCCATCCCTCCTCCACTCACTTCAAAATCGTCTTGTTGAGTCTCATTGTCTGTACCCGTTCTCACCTAGCAAACAGCTAACAACGGCCTGTTTCCTTTATCATCGTTACTTTTTTGCATATCTTTCATTAATTTGTTCTATATCCCCTTACATCACCATTTGTATCTCTCGTTTCCCTTTCCCCCCCGAGTCTGAAGAAAGGTCTCGACCCAAAACGTCACCCATTCATTCCTTCTCTCCAGAGATGCTGCCTGTCCCGCTGAGTTACTACAGCATTTTGTGTCTATCTTCAGTTTAAACCAGCACAGACAATTAATATATATTTATAATATTCTGTTAGATAGCGAGAACCCATCGACGGAATCACATAGACAAGCATGGGAAAATGAATTAGTTCAACCCATAACGAAAGATATTTGGGATGAAAGTCCACAACATATACATCAATGTTCGTTAAACGCCAGACATTCTTTAATACAATTTGAAATATTACACAGATTGCATTATTCTAAAACAAAATTAAATAGAATTTTTCCTACTATCTCTCCTATCTGCGATAAATGTCAATACTCTGAGGCTAATTTAACCCATACCTTTGTACTTTGCATAAAAATTAAAACATTTTGGGTGGATATTTTTTTAATTATTTCCGTAGTGGTTAATATTCAACTGGATCCCGATCCCGGTCCTAAATTAATAATATTGGGCATATCTGAACAAAACCTAAAACTGACAATAAACCAAAGAAATTTCCTGGATTATAGTATAATAACTGGGAAAAAACTAATATTACAATTTTGGAAAAACCCTGCATCCCCTACAATTTAAAATGTGGATTATGGAGATGTCGGAGACCTTAAATCTGGAAAAAATTAGATTTGTCTTAATTGACAAACCAGAATTATTTATTAGAATATGGTCTCCGTTCATAGATTATTTGAAGGGGTAGAATGGGCCGGCGCTGAGGCTTGACGGAAGCTTGAACCCAGGACTAGATGAATAGTTATGTTTTCTTACCTACGGACCTATCTCCTAAGTTGTATTATGGATAGTTTATTTTATGTTTCTAAGTTTTTTTTTCCTTTTTCTTAATTTTTTCTATCTATAAAAAAAATAAAAATAAAATAAAACCAGCATCTGCAGTTCCTTCCAACACATTCTCTTCATGAATGTATGTTTGGCTGAGATTATATTAAGCCTCCATCAAGAATTAGGTATGCTTTTATTAAAATATATGGCTGTTGACGAAGCCTGTGGGTGTGGATTACCTGTTGAATCTTTCAGCCATTTTGTGGACAGGGTGTGCATTGTCCTCATCATGCTAACATGCCGTGCAAAGTCAAAGTCAATTTTATTCGTCACATGCATATTACATGCAGTGAGATGAATTTGCCAGCAGCGATACACTTAAAAGAACACACAATACGCAATAAGATTTAACACAAACATCCACCACAGCATTCTTCACTGTGATGGAAGACACCAAGGTTCAGCCAGTCCTCCTCCCTTGTTCACCCGTGGTCGCGGCCATAAACCCCCTGTAGTCACCACTACAGACGGCCATCGATGTACAGGCCGTCCGGTCGGGATGATCTCAACTCCGACGTTGGGACGGTAAAACACACTTGGAGGTCCAGAATTGGCACTTTCCTACCGGAGTCCGCGGCTTCAGGATGTTATAGGCCACAGGCCGGTGGTCGGAGCTCTTCTCCGGCGATCCCGAACGAGGGATCCCAGGCTCCAGATGGTAAGTACAAGCCACGCCCGCGGCTAGAAGCTCCCGCAGACCGCGGCTTCAGGATGTTATCGACCGCGGGCCAGCGGTCGAAGCTCTTCTCCGGCGATCCCTAGCGAGGGATCCCAGGCTAAGTCCATGCCACGCCCGCAGCTAGAAGCTCCGCAGACCACAGTCCCATGATGTCAACGACACCAGGCCAGCGATCGGAGCACTCCTCTCTGGCGACCCCCAGCAAGGGTTCACCCGCTCCGCGATGGAAAGTCCATGCTGCACCTGCTGCCGATGCTCCAGGCCCGACTCCGGGAAAGGTCGCTCCAATCCATGATGTTAGGCCGCGAGGGAGGCCAAATGGAAAAAGTCACCTCTCCATGGACGAGGCGGCTGAAAGCGATTTCCCCCTTTCCCCTCCCCCCACCCACCGAGAGACACCCAAACTGACACTAGAAACACCAAAAAAAGTAGAAATAACGAACATGCTGCTGGCAGGGCAGCCATCTTGCAGCGCCCCCACCGACCCAAGTGGCGGCACGGTGGCGCAGTGGTAGAGTTGCTGCTTAACAGTGGCTTTGATCCCGATTACCGGTGGTGTCTGTTCCGGGTTTGTAGTTTCTCCCCCTGACCTGCGTGGTCTTTATTCTTTGGAGCGCAGAAGGTTAAGGGGGGACTTGATTGAGGTCTTTAAAATGATGAAAGGGATAGACAGAGTTGACGTGGATAAGCTTTTCCCATTGAGGGTAGGGAAGATTCAAACAAGAGGGCATGACATGAGAATTAAGGGACAGAAGTTTAGGGGTAACATGAGGGGGAACCTCTTTACTCAGAGAGTGATGGCTGTGTGGAATGATCTTCCAGCAGAAGTGGTGGAGGCAGGATCGATTTTAACATTTAAAAGTAAAGTGGATAGGTATATGGAAGGGAAGGGAATGGAGGGGTATGGTCTGAGTGCAGGTAGATGGGACTAGGGGAAAATAAATGGTCGGCACGGACTGGAAGGGCCGAGAGGGCCTGTTTCCGTGCTGTAATTGTTATATGGTTTTTCTCCCGGTGCTCCGGTTTCCTCCCACACTCCAAAGATGTACGGGCTTGCAGGTTAATTGACTTGGTATAAATGTGGAAATTGTCCCGAGTGTGTGTGTGTAGGACTGCTTTTGTGTGCGGGGATCACTGGCCGGTGTGGACTCGGTGGGCCTTAGGGCCTGTTTCTACGATGTATCTCTGAATTAAAGTAAAAACAAATGTACACAGACCTTGCTGCCATGTGAGACCTGGATTCTGTAGGCAGTGGGTCGTGTGTACATCAACAGTGGCAGATCCATCGAAGTTCCTGCTTTCCACAGAGGTCAACAGTAAATGCCTCTGCCTGCAACGGGTAGCAAGTATTTCCTCGTTAGTTTTATATAGAGTTGTGATGTCATCCTTAATCAATATTGTCACACCCCTTTTTAAAAAAAGATCTTCCCTATTGTTCCAGAATTTTTGGTAACCGGGAAATACTGGGAATCCATTTTTGGTCGATGTTTGTTCCCAAATTGTATTGTTAAAGACTAGATCCTTTCATCACACCCCTGATACAGATATTCCCACCTGATAGAATTGTATATTAAAAATTCAAGAATGGAATGGATACTTTGTCCCATGTCCCATTGTCCCAAGGATCTTATAGAAACTTACAAAATTCTTAAGGGGTTGGACAGCCTAGATGCAGGAAGATTGTTCCCGATGTTGGGGAGGTCCAGGACAAGGGGTCACAGCTTAAGGATAAGGGGGAAATCCTTTAAGACCGAGATGAGAAGGACATTTTTCACACAGAGAGTGGTGAGTCTCTGGAACTCTCTGCCATAGAGGGTAGTTGAGGCCAGTTAATTGGCTATATTTAAGAGTGAGTTAGATGTGGCCCTTGTAGCTAAGGGGATCGGTGGGTATGGAGAGAAGGCAGGTACGGGATACTGAGTTGGATGATCAGCCATGATCATATTGAATGGCGGTGCAGGCTCGAAGGGCCGAATGGCCTACTCCTGCACCTAATTTCTATGTTTCTATATTTCTATGTGACTAGTCACAGTGAGATTCATTGTTTGCATACCCAATGTATACATATAGAGGCCACCTGCGGCGCTGACAAAGTTACAAAGCACGCCGGCTCCTCCTTTTGTCCCCCTCTCCCATAGCAGTCCCCCCACACCGGGTCCCCATAGTCCTTTGTTCCTCCCCCTTCCCAATAGTCCATTGTTCTCCCCCCTTCCTCCCCACCACCCCCCCCCCCCCACCCCCACCCGACGCTGGGTCCTCCATTGTTCTCCCCTCCCTCACGGTGGTCCTCCACGCTCTCATCGGCCGTGGGTCGACCCACGAGGCATCGCCGCCGCCGTGAAGCTTCACCCCCAACAAGGCCCCATTGTTGTGAGGCCTCACCGCCATCGCTGCCCCACTTCACGGCTGACCCGGGCCCCAGCCGCAAGCTCCGTCAGCCACTCCTCTGACCCGGCTCCTCCGTCCGACCCGTGAGGCCCCAACCCAGAAAGATGAGGATTAGTACTCTTGTTTTGTGGCCAAGAGAATATTCCATCAATTGGCATTGGATGTTATGAACCACTGCCTTTCCTGCTTCATGTCTTGATCTGATGCCCCATTGCTTTGACCTTGTCGTTTTGAGTGGTGAATAAAAATGGCAATAGCTTTGCAAGTTCCATGCAGTCCTATTTGTGAATGTGGTCCAGACCACCACACAGGCCAGACTTCCTACCATTGACTCCATTTGCACTTCTCTGAAAAGCAACCAAAATAATCAAAGACTTATCCCACCCTGGTCATTCCTCTACCTCACAGCTTCTTCTACAGAATGTTAAAATAATGCTTCACCAGACTCAGGAACAGCTTCTCCCCCTCTGTTATCAGGCTGCTGAATGACAATAGACAATAGGTGCAGGAGTAGGCTATTCGGCCCATTCAATGTAATCATGGCTGATCATCCCCAATCAGTACCCCGTTCCTGCCTTCGCCCCATATCCCCTGACTCCGCTATCTTTAAGAGCCCTATCTAGCTCTCTCTTGAAAGTATCCAGAGAACCGGCCTCTGAGGCAGAGAATTCCACAGACTCACAACTCTCTGCATGAAAAAGTGTTTCCTCATCTCCGATCTAAAGGGCTTACCCCTTATTCTTAAACTGTGGCCTCTGGTTCTGGACTCCCCCAAATAGGGAACATGTTTCCTGCCTCTAGCGTGTCCAAATCCGTAATAATCTTATATGTTTCAATAAGATCCCCTCTCATCCTTCTAAATTCCAGAGTATACAAGCCCAGCCGTTCCATTCTCTCAGCATATGACAATCCCGCCATCCTGGGAATTAACCTTGTGAACCTACGCTGCACTCCCTCAATGGTCCTTCCATCAGCTAGGGTACAGTCAGATTCACATCAGACCCATTATGGGCATTGGACTTTGTGTCTGGAACTGATGCAGAATGATGCTGAGATCTATATTCTGCCCTCAGTTTGCTCTCTCTACCTATTGCACTCAAATTTGGCTTAATTGTATTTATGGATAGCATTTTCTGATTTGAATGGATAGCATGTAAAACAAAGCTTTTCACTGTACCTCATACACATGACAATAATAAATCCAAACCTAAAAAATGAATATAGTTTTGAATTCAGTTTTGTTAATTTTTTTTGCAAACACTATCACTTGGTAATCATTAATCACTGAAGCAGTATAATTTGCAATGGTTACCCTTTCAATCTATATTACTAAAAGTCTGATCTTGACCACTTCCTGTCGTTCTTTTTAGTGATTTGAGAAAAAACGCTGCCACTTACGGCTGTGATTTTTGGCCATCTTACTCGGAGTCCCCCTCCGCTGTGCAGAACGAGGATTTTTCCCATCGATGAAAAATAAAAGTGTTATTCGTGTTTAAAAAATGTTGAGAATCTCTCCTGTCAATCACGCCATGAAGGCCACACTCCTTCCGGTGGGAGGGGGGAGGGATTAAAAACCCGGTGTGGGTGTGGCTCAGTCTCTGCAAGATGGGGGAGGGAGAGGTCACAACTCTGTCTGAGTTGTGAATCAACTGGACACACTGAATGTCACTGAACTGTGAGTGTGGTGTTTTTATGTGGTGTTTTGTGTGGTTTTATGGTGGTTTTACCCTGCTTGAAATGGTATGAAACTGCATTTGAATGTGGTGGCCTTGCACCCTGCATGGAATGGTATGAAACTGTATTTGACTTTCGTGGCCTTGTACCCTGCTTGAAATAGTATGAAACTGCACTTGAATTTGGTGGCCTTGCACCCTGCTTGAAGTGGTACGAAACTGCACTTGAATTTGGTTGTCTTGCACCCAGCTTGAAATGGCATGAAACTGCACGTATTTGGTGGCCTTGCACCCTGCTTGAAATGGCATGAAACTGCACACATTTGTTGGCCTTGCACCCTGCTTGAAATGGCATGAAGCTGCACGCATTCGGTGGCCTTGCACCCTGCTTGAAGTGGCATGAAACTGCACTTGCATTTGGTGGCCTTGCTCCCTGCTTGAAGTGGTAGGAAACTGCACTTGTGTTTGGTGACCCTGCACACTGCTTGAAGTGGTAGGAAACTGCACTTGAGTTTGGTGGCCTTGCACCCTGCTTGAAGTGGTAGGAAATTGCACGAGTTTGGTCGACTTGGACCCTGCTTGAAGTGGTATGAAACTGCACTTGAGTTTGGTGGACTTGCACCCAGCTTGAAATGGTAGGAAACTGCATTTGAATTTGGTGGCCTTGCACCCTGCTTGAAATGGAATTTCAAGGAATAGCCGTGAGTTAACTGCCAGCCCACCAGCCGTGAGTGAGCTGCCAGCACATCAGGCTTGAGTGACTGAGCTGCCAGCCCAAGAATCCATTTGGCCCACAATGTCCATACTAGCCCTCTGGAAACCAGTCCCATCAGCCCACAATACCCATACTAGCGCTCCAGAAAGGCCCCCCCCCCCCCCCCACACCCTCACTGGCCACCAATATTGGCATTGGCGGAGAAGTGGAATACTGCATTGGGGGACCAGACCCCCGTGTGAACATGGGACCCAACGGGTCCCACTTAGTCTAGTTTATTATAGCAACAGATTGTTTTGTCTTGAACTTCAGGTTGACTGAGCTTTAGAAGTAAGGATTTAATTTTTTAGTTTAGTTTAGAGATACAACGTGGAAGCAGGCCCTTCGGCCCACCGGGTCCGCACCGACCAACGATCCCAGCAAATTAATACTATCCTACACCCACTAGGGACAATTTTTACATTTACCAAACCAATTAACCTACATACCTGTACGTCTTTGGAGTGTGGGAGGAAACCGAAGATCTCGTAGAAAACCCACGCAGATCTCGGGGAGAACGTACAAACTCTGTACAGACAGTATCCGTAGTCGGGATCGAACCCGGGTCTCCGGCGCTGCATTCGCTGTCAGGCAGCAACTCTACCGCTGCGCCACCGTGACCGCCCTTAGCATAACATTTAAAAACAAATTTGAAGATCCAGCCAATATTTTCATTTTCCTTTCCAAGCATTGGTGATTTTTAAAAATTATTATTAATATTGTTTGTTTTGCTGTTAAGAATAAAATGAATAAATCCATGAAAAGTAAGCTTCCAGACTGTAAATGTATGTTGACAGGATCAAGCTCTTCCACTTGCTCTTAAAAGTAAAAACATGAAGGTGGAGCTCAGACTTTGCAACAAACTGGCTGAACTTCTGCTGCAAGTGAACATCCATTCAGAAGCCCTAAAATATGCCCAAACGGCTTTGATGCTCAGCATGACCCTTGGTAAGCCATGCCTTTGTTTCTGGTTCACTCTGTATTGTTTCCATGGATTGCACTTTAGCAGAAATTAATTATTGAACACCATTTCTTCCAGCCGAGGAGCGTCACAATTTTAGCAAGTGAATGGAATATTTCAATAAAGATTCTGATTAAGTTGCTGGCTTTTCAACCCAAGGATGTGTGCATCTGTAATCAGTGCAAAGGAATAGATTCTAAAAATTGGATTTAACTTGTACTGAGACATGGGTGGGGGAAAGGAAAAGCAGCAATTAAAATGAAAGGGGAAATCGCACATTCAGTTCACACCTGTGACAATTTCAAAATCAAGGCGGCACGGTGGCGCAGCGGTAGAATTGCTGCCTTGCAGCGCCAGAGACCCAGGTTCGATCCCGACTACGGGTGCTGTCTGTACGGATTTCGTGCCTTCTCTCCGGGTTTTCTCCGAGATCTTCGGTTTCCTCCCACACTACAAAGAGGTACAGGTTTGTAGGTTAATTGGCTTGGTATAAGTGTAAATTGTCCCTAGTGTGTGTAGGATAGTGTTAGTGTGTGAGGATCGCTGGTCGGTGCAGACTCGGGTGGGCCGAAGGGCCTGTTTCAGCGCTGTACTAAAATTTTCAGGTAGTAGGGATGCCTGGATTAGAGGGTCTCTCTTTTATTATGTGGACTGGACTCTGATCAGTGCAGGCCCATTTCAAACAAGCCTGTTACATTGGCCTAAGGGTCTCGACCCGAAACGTCGCCTATCTCCTTCGCTCCTTAGATGCTGCTGCACCCGCTGAGTTTCTCCAGCTTTTTGTGTAACCCTTGATTCTCCAGCATCTGCAGTTCCTTCTTTAACACAGGTGGAGCTTATGACTGTTGATCTCAAAGGCTGAGCATTGCCCTCTATTGGGCAGTACATGAAGTGTTGCAGTCAGCTTAATATGACCTATAATAGTTGCACATCCACAAAACACAGTTTGACATGAATGTTAGAAAAGGATGCGTCGCACATGAGCTGTAGAAAACGAAGAAAAGAAAGTTAAACGAGGCAATTTGCATTAGAGAAACTAATGAAAGAAAAGCAAGATTTGTATTTTAGCATTTTCAGACATCCCAATGAATATGTTGAACTATAGGTGTTGCAGTGCAAACCCTATCATCTTTATATCATTTTATATAAATAGAGTCCTGTTCTGTTCATCAAGGATGCTACCCCACAAATCTGACCATTTTGTCCTTGTGTGATCCACTGGTGGAGAATATAATAATCATAAACTGTCTTTAATTTGTTGCTATTTCACCATCACAAGTTTTAGGAGTAGAATTAGGGCCGTTCGGCCCATCGAGTCCACTCTCCCATTCAATCATGGCTGATCTCTGCCTGCTAATCCAATTTTCCTGCCTTCTCCCCATAACCCTTGACACCCATTCTCATCAAGAATTTGTCTATCTCTGCCTTAAAAATATCCACTGACATGACCTCCGTGGTAATGAGCTCCACAGCCATCTGTGGTAATGAGTTCTGCAGATGAACTACCCTCCGATTAAAGAAGTTCCTCCTCACCTCCTTTCTAAAAGAGCGCCCTTTAATTCTGAGGCTGTGACCTCTGGTCCTAGACTCTCCCACCAGTGGAAACATCCTCTCCACATCCACTCTATCTATGCCTTTCATTATTCTGTAAGTTTCAATGAGGTCCCCCCTCAACCTTCTAACCTCCGGCAAGTAGAGGCCCAGTGCTGTCAAACGCTCATCATATGCAATCATATTTCCTCTTATCAGATTCTAACAGTGGGCTGTCATACTGATTTGTATTCCTCCACAATTTCTCTTTCATTCGTTTTTTAAAATTATTTCATTCATCCCTTGCTTTTTTGTTAATGTTGCTCTTTGTTTCCCTTCATTGATGCCTTCTGCTCATCCAAACCACCTTGCTACTTCCTGCTTGCTCTAACCCCTCCGAGCCCCTTCAAATTGGAAAACATGGCATAGGGGAGCTACAGCTATCTGGAATTTACATCAGATTTGGATGTGTACGAAGGAACTGCAGATGCTGGTTTAAATCAAAGATTTAAAAAAATAAAATAAGAAAAATCAAAGATAGACACAAAATACATTTTGTGTCTGTCTTTGGTTTAGACCAGCATCTGCAGTTCTTTCCTGCACAAAAGATTAGGATGTTGAGTATGACAGTGACCAAGGCCTTCTTGAAATAGACATGATGATGTATTATTTCATAAACGTACAAAGCTGGAGTAACTCAGCGGGACAGGCGGCATCTCTGGAGAGAAGGAAGGGGTGACGTTTCGGGGCGAGACCCATCTTCAGACTGAGAGTCAGGGGAAAGGGAAACAAGAGATATAGACGTTAATATAGAGAGATATAGAACAAATGAATGAAAGACATGCAAAAAAGTAATGACGACTCCAGCTTTTTGTGTCCATCTTCGGTCCAAACCAGCATCTGCAGTTCCTAGTGCAGGAAGGAACTGTAGATGCTGGCTTTAACCTAAGTTAGACACAAAATGCTGGAATAACTCAGCAGGACAGGCAGCATCTCTGGAGAGAAGGAATGGGTGATGTTTTGGGTAGAGAAGAAGGGTTTGGATATTGTGTCCACATATGCCTTTCCTTGCTACCCACGATGTACTCTTTGTCTGACAGGCGATGCACTCAACGAGCGTGTGGCTTATCATCGATTGGCAACAGTACACCACTCCCTTGGTCAGTGTGAAATGGCTGAGCATTTCTATCTCAAGGCACTTTCCCTTTGCTCCCACCCAATGGAGTTTGATGAAGAAACTCTTTACTACCTCAAAGTTTATTGTCAGCTGGGAGACATTACATTCTATGATCTGAAGGTAAGTAATGCATGTTACTCTGTGAAGTGCTGGCTGTGCAGATCATCCAGCCAGAATATGGAACCATATGTAGCTACTGGTGTGCTGGCACTATGCTGCTTAAAGCTCTGCAGTCATCTAGTGTTGGAGAAGAGACGATCTTACTCCTATTTCTAGACTCTCTTTAATTCGCCCTGCTACAGGAGGAGAGGGCCTGACTATAGAATATTAGGTCATGATCACATTGAATGGCAGTGCTGGCTCCAAGGGCTGAATGGCCTAATCCTGCACCTGTTGTCTATTGTCTATTGTCCAAGTTCATAAGTGATAGGAGCAGAATTAGGCCATTCGACCCATCACATTTACTCCACCATGGCTGATCTATCTCTCCCTCCTTGCCGCATTCTCCTGCCTTCTCCCCCATAACCCCTGACACCCGCACTAATCCAGAATCTAGCTATCTCTGCCTGAAAGTTTTACATTGATTTGACCTCCGCAAAGAATTCACTACTCTCTGACTACAGAAATTCTTCCTCATCTCCTTTAATTCTGAGGCTATGACCTCGAGTCCCAGACTCTCCCACTAGTTGAAACATCCTGCGATATTAATAGTGTTGTGAAGAAGTCACGTATAAAAAATGAAAGTTAACGTTTGAGATAGTTTTTCATAATTTTGAAAGCAATCATATTAATAGTCACAGATTTATAAATATGAAAAAGGTGAAAGATTTTAATTTAAATCGGCAACAACCTCTATCCAGGAAGCACAAAAGCATTATAAACATTTCAAGGTGTTTCACAGAATCCTTTCTGGAAAAAGGTTTGACACAAAATGGTAAGACGACTGGGCGTCACGGTGGCGCAGCGGTAGAGTTGCTGCCTTACAGCGCTTGCAGTGCTGGAGACCCTGGTTCGGTCCCGACGGCGGGTGCGGTCTGTACAGGGTTTGTACATTCTCCCCTTGACCTGCGTGGCTTTTCTCCGAGATCTTTGGTTTCCTCCCACACTCCAAAGACGTACAGCTTTGTAGGTTAAATGGCTTGGTATAAATGTAAATTGTCCCTAGTGTGTAGGATAGTGTTAATGTGCGGGGATCGCTGGCCGGCGCGGACCCGATGGGCTGTTTCCGCGCTGCATCTAAACTAAACTACATTGAATGTGTGTTTAAGAAATGTGTGTTCAGTCTGAATAAGGGTCTCGACCCGAAACGGCGCCTACTCCTTCGCTCCATAGATGCTGCCTCACCCGCTGAGTTTCTCCAGCAATGTTGTCTGCAAACTAAATGTGTGGATCAGTCTGTTGGCCAATGTGTGTGAAAAAAAAATTGAAGTCTAGGTGAGTGGTGGAATCTGAGGGGGGGGAGGGGGGAGAGTTTGAAGATAATGCAGGAAAAATAAAAATTGGGATTAATACACGATTCGTGTAAATTTTGGAATTGGTGTCGGATTAGAATAGAGGTTGATTGGTTCCATGGGCTGACGGGCTCGATTTTGTGCTGTATCTCTATGACTCTGAGTGCGGTCCAAGTGGAACTCAGATTCTTGTGAATGAATTTTTTTCTGATCCTGACCCTGACACCACAATGCGTACTTTGATTGTATTTCAGGACCCGCGTGATGCGGAAAGTTACTACCACTTTGCTCTCGCTGCAGCCATGGATTTGGGCAGTAAGAAATCTCAGCTGAAGATCTGCACCAGACTTGCCACAATCTACCACAATTTTCTTGTGGATCGGGAAATGTCACTTTATTACTACCAGAAGGCAAGAAAGTTTGCTGCTGAACTTAACATTCGACGATTAAACCTCTCTCCAGACGAATTTTATACATCTACAACAGTGAAAACCTCAAAATCCTTCTCTTAAAATTTTAACTGGCCATCGTGCTACTTCCGGGCCATTAATTTCAAGGGCGCTAACAATTCAGATTCAGATTCAGATTCAATTTTAATTGTCATTGTCAGTGTACAGTACAGAGACAACGAAATAACAATGGCTAAATTGCGGAGATGTGAAATCTAATTTCAAAGTCTCCTTTCTGCTTTCATTTTCATTAATGGGAAGGAACTGCAGATGCTGGTTTAAACTGAGGATAGACACAAAATGCTGGACTAACTCAACGGGATAGGCAGCATCTCTGGAGAGAAGGAACGGGTGACGTTCCGTGTCTGAAAGAGGGTCTCGACCCAAAACATCCTTCTCTCCGGAGATGCTGCCTGTCCCGCTGAGTTACTCCAGCATTTTGTGTCTATCTTCATTTCCATTAAGCTTTGTTTGGCTGTGATAGTTATTTCTGCAGGAAGTAATAATGACCCTGGCCAAGCAATCTTCCAGTCTAAGCCAAGAAGGATTTATGCTTTGTGGTCAACATTTTAGCCGCTGTCGGCTTCTATATTTGTTTAAAAATATCTGTAGTGATAATTTTGAACAAATATTTACTGGAGAACAAGCTGACAAACATACACAAAAGGATACATTTGGAGCTTGGATGCATCAGCAGTTGAGAAATTACAATGTCAGTATGGAGCAGTGGTTTTGAACTGAGCCTTATCCTCCCATATCACTGACGTCATTATCTTCTGCATCGCACAGCTGCCTTTAATAATGGTTTTGATAGTAAGACCACCATTTGACAGGAATTTGACCTCAAATAAACCACAGTTGTTGGATAAACTCGTGGCATGCCTTAGAATAGTAAAATTATTACCGAGATGCTTAAATGTATGACATTTTTACATGAGGAAAATCTCACTTGCAGCGAATGCAAACCTTCCCATTTAGCCTTTTCAAGAATTAGAGATCAATTTTGTGTCAAATATTTGGCAAGAAGCAGTCTGGTTGCTAGACTTTTCACAAAAGCATTGGAAATAGTCCAGAGGCCCGAGAAAATCCATTCACAGCCTCTGCCAAATTTGAAATAATAATGAAAATGAAGGCGAGGAAAGTCCCAAGTCAGCAAATGAATGCAAATCTGGCCTTGTTTCCTCCATAGACAATTTGGATTGAGAACGTTGGCCCTTTGCTAATGCCGTTAAATTGACATATAACATGGCAGCCGACATTTCGAGCTACCCTGGACTGTGCATTGCTCATTGACAATTTCACCAATTCTAAGATATTTAATTTAAATGGCATTTTTGGTAAGTGCAATCAGACAGGGTAAATATTTTGATGAGGCTGCTGTGAATACCGCTGATACCGTGGCATATCCTTATGGTGCCATTGTCCCATTTACCCTTTTCTAAGGTGTGGAGCTACTGGGGAACATCCATCTGCTTTTAGCTGCAGATGCAAGTTTGAAGATCTCTACCCAAGAGTAAAATACAGTGGATGTTGCGAAACCTGATATTCAACGAAATCTCAGCAGCTCCGGCCACATCTACAGTGGCGAACAAAATTGGGAGTGATGAGCTGATTCACCTTATGTGGTTGTTAACCTGAAACATTACAACTATTATGCTCCCACCCCCCCCCCCCCCCCCCCCCCCCCAACTTCTGGGTTGCAAAGCATTAATTATTTTTTTGATCCAAGGATTGGGCTGAACGCATCGCATTTGCAAACTACATGTCTGTTAAGCCCTTGCTATCATATTCAAGAAAACCATATAACTTTGGGGAAACAATCCCATCCCAAGGAGGTTGAAAGTTGCCAAAGGCTTAGCACAAAGAACGTGAAATGATATAGTGGAAGAGGAGTGCGGGCATCAAAGTGGCAGATGCTTCATTGCCAATTGTGTGGTTGATCGTACTTCATTCCTAGGCAGTGCTTAGATTCATTTAATGATATTTATGGGGGGGGGAAAAGTCTACACAAGAACATTTTGCTTTGGAAAAGCTAAGTTGTTTGTTATAAAGCTTTATCACAAAGTCAGTACCTTCCACGTAATTATAAATGTTAACCAATATTATCTATTGGTAATATTGGCCACTGATCAATTATTAGAGGTTTTGCAAATTAAAGGGGCTGGATTTTCCCTTTTGTTTAGATTCACTACTAGATGTGGGTTTTAAAGGAATTTCCCAACAAACCTAACTTCCCTCACAACCCACCTTGTTTCCCCAATTTCGCCCCAACCAACCCCCGTTATTAGGTATCCATTGAAATGTCAGAAGGAATAGGAAGGTATGGTTTTTGAATAGGGTCACTCGGAGAAGTGTTTTACGATGAAAACCTCAGATCTGGGGATGGGAAGCGTTACTCACGCTGAAACTCGCGCTAAGAAACACGGGCAAAACTCGCGCTGTTCCAGAGTAGAAGAGAGACGAGTAAAAAAATATGGCACCGCAGTTTTATTCGTAAGAATTGTGGGAAGCATTTATTGAGGACATAGCAGAATATGTAGAACGTATCCTTCCCCCTCCCTCTGCCTCTACGTATAAAGGCCCAATGGAATGCGAGCAACTCTTGCTGGAAAAGTACATCCAGTATCCAATAAGCAAGACGTTTGATTGTCTTACTATGATGTGATTCCTGCTGTAACGAGCGTAGGTCAATAACCACAAACACGTCAAAACGAGGGCAATTGCTGAATAAATTTGAACGTACACCAAAAACGTGTCTGCACGAGATGCGAGACAACATGTGCGCCCGCATCGACAAGGAATGATGCAAACGGGAGTCGATCATAAGTAAATTATATTTTGTTTGTTGATAATTGAGACCATATAACATATAACAAAAGAAGACAAAAGAAGATTTTTTTTTTCCAAAATTAAAGTTTGAGGTGTCATTCTAGTGTTCATTGTTGAGATACGAAGCAATTGTTTGGATTTAAATGTAAAATGTGTCTGTTTTGCCACTGTTCTGAATCCAAAATATTACTTGAATATACCAGGGTTACTGGAATCCAATCATTGGCTTCTTTCTTGTGGTCTTAAGCTGCTCAATTTTTAATTTTACAACATCAGAACTGAAGATAGACACGTGACACTTATAATGAAGTGAAAAGTGGATGCAATTCTGTGCAAAATGTCAGCAGCTAACAGTCTTTGCCAGCTGTGGTAATAAAGGTTTATACTTACTGGCTAATTGCTTCACTTTACTTCCTGTCGCATCCCATCCCCCAACATATGAGTTACCAGAAGGTCGACACAAAATGCTGGAGTAACTCAGTGGGGCAGGCTGTTTCCCCCAACTAGTCCTCACCTTTCACCCCATCAGAACCATTCTACATTCCCTTGAGCATTGTCTGCTTTGATCTGACACTTTCACACCCTACCCTTCCATATCTCTAGTTTCCCTCTCCCCTGGCTTGTAGTCTGAAGAAGGGTCTCGGCCGGAAAACGTCACCCATTCCTTCTCTCCAGAGGTGCTGCCTGTCCCGCTGAGTTACCCCAGCTTTTTTGTGCCTGTCTTCGGTTTAAACCAGCATCTGCAGTTCCTTCCGACACATGCGTTACCAGAGGAGTAAATTTTGATTCTAGACATGGGAGCTCAAATACCATCTTGTGGGACATGTAATCAGCTTATCTGCTATTTATTTAATACTAACTTTTTTGGTCATTTCAAATTGGTGTTTAAAAAACGTAGCTGTCAAAGCTGTTTTGAGGGAGGGAATGGAACGTTGCATGCAAATGTAAATGTATGGAGGCAGCAAATTTAGCAATGGCAAAGATGCTCCCAGCATAGCTGACCTTGTAAACATGTACGGGGACTGATGTCTGGTAGGGCTGATGTACAAGTAACAGTGGGGCAATTGTCCTCAATAAATTGAACTTTTTGGCCACTTTCTCAGACTCTTCCTCCATAATCCGCCCTCAACAGCAGCTGTCACTCTATGAGGTTATATGGTGCAGAAAAGGCCCTGCAACGCAACGTTTCTGTGCTAGTCCCATTTAACCAGGCCTGCCCCCATTTCCCTGCAAATCTTTTTAGTTTTGTTTAGAGCTACCGCGCGGAAACAGAGCCTTCGGGTCACCGGGTCCGCGCCCTACACCCACTAGCGACCAACTAACCTACAAGCCTGCACGTCTTTGGAGTGTGGGAGGAAACCTAAGATCTCGGAGAAAACCCACGCAGGTCACGGGGCGCAACGTACAAACTCCGTACAGACAACACAGACAACACCCGCAGTCGGGATCGAACCCGGGTCTCCGGCGCTGCATTCGCTGTAAGGCAGCAACTCTACCCCTGCGCCACCGTATATCTGTCAATGTGTCATTTCAATGTTGCAGTTGAAGCCGCATCTCATCTGATGGCGCGTTCAATGTACCCACCACTCCATTCGACGAACTTCCCCTCCGATCCCCTTTAAATCCTCTCCTTTCACCAGTTTATCCGCACTCTTATAATCCGAGCTCTCCCATCGTAGCAACATCATTGTGAATCTTTCTTTGTGCCTTCTCTTGCGTAGTCACATTCTTCAACCACAACTGTGCTTCATATTCCTAGGCAGACACAACGAACTGCAGACGCTGGTCTAATTTTTAAAAAGTGCTGCGGCAATTCAGCAGGGTCAGGCAGCACCTCTGACGACGTGGTCGACGTTTCGGGGTCAGGTTACAAATAAAAACACAAAGTGCTAAAGTGCTGGGTGTGGTCTCACCAACCTCTTGTGCAGATGTAACGAGGTATCACAGTCTTGCACTCGTATTAGGCAAGCATACTGTACAGCCTCTTAACCTGTGTGGCCACTTGCAGGGATCTATGTACAAGGACTCACAAGTCGCCCCTGGGGTCAGGCCAAAATACTACAAATCCTCACGAACCCTCATCGTCACTGGGTGAAATCTTGGACTCTCTCGCCAATTGTATTGTCATCACCAAAAGTTACTGCAGGCGGTTCAAGAAGGTAGCTTGTCTACACCATCTCAAGGGCAACTTTGTCGGTGGGGGGGGGGGGGGGGTAATAAATTTGGCTTCGGCAGAATAACCCAGACCACAAAACAAAGGAATTCTTAAGCAAAACAACGAGTTTAGAAAGTTTCGAGGGGGATTTTTAAAAATATCTCACTTTCCCTTTTCTTCCCTCTCCCTCTCCCCATTCTTCCCTCTCCCTCTCCCCATTCTTCCCTCTCCCTCTCCCCATTCTTCCCTCTCCCTCTCCCCATTCTTCCCTCTCCCTCTCCCCATTCTTCCCTCTCCCTCTCCCCATTCTTCCCTCTCCCTCTCCCCATTCTTCCCTCTCCCTCTCCCCATTCTTCCCTCTCCCTCTCCCCATTCTTCCCTCTCCCTCTCCCCATTCTTCCCTCTCCCTCTCCCCATTCTTCCCTCTCCCTCTCCCCATTCTTCCCTCTCCCTCTCCCCATTCTTCCCTCTCCCTCTCCCCATTCTTCCCTCTCCCTCTCCCCATTCTTCCCTCTCCCTCTCCCCTTTCTTCCCTCTCCCTCTCCCCTTTCTTCCCTCTCCCTCTCCCTCTCCCTCTCCCCTTTCTTCCCTCTCCCTCTCCCTTTCCCCTTTCTTCCCTCTCTCTCTCCCCTTTCTTCCCTCTCCCTCTACCTCTCTCTCTCCCCTTTCTTCCCTCCCCTTCTCCCTCTCCCGGGGGGGGGGGGGGGTAATAAATTTGACTTTGGCAGAATAACCCAGATCACAAAACAAAGGAATTCTTAAGCAAAACAACGAGTTTAGAAAGTTTAGAGGGGGACTTTAAAAAAGATGGTAGGGAAACATTTGGGTGTCAGGGGATATGGGGAGAAGGCAGGAACGGGGTACTGATTGGGGATGACGGCGAGATGAGGAAATACTTTTTCACACAAAGAATTGTGAGTCTGTGGAATTCTCTGCCTCAGAGGGCGGTGTAGACCGGTTCTCTGGATGCTTTCAAGAGAGAGCTAGATAGGGCTCTTAAAGATAGCGGAGTCAGGGGATATGGGGAGAAGGCAGGAACGGAGTACTGAATGTGGATGATCAGCCGTGATCACAATGAATGGCGGTGCTGGCTCGAAGGGCCGAATGGCCTACTCCTGCACCTATTGTCTACTGTCTGGAGTGTGGGGGAGCAACTGGAGCACCCGGGGAAAACCGACGAAGGTCATGGGGAGAGCGTACAATCTCTGTACAGAGAGTTCACTCAATGTACATTGTACAGTACAGCACAATGATACGGTAATATTATTGAAGGCACACATCATCCTGGCCACACTCTCATCTCACTGCTGCCATCAAGAAGAAGGTACAGGAGCCTGAGAGCCATGATCTCTGGGATCAAAAACAGATTCTTTCCAGCAACCATCAAGCTCTTGAACAGTACACAACACTAACCACTACATCAGCAACTATGCTCTAGCATGGACTTTGTTTTGGTTGCATTAATACTTCAGTTTTGCACTATTATAGTGTAATTACTCAGTATTACTGATTATTCATTGAATATATTATTAATGATTATACATTTAGTTTAGAGATACAGCGCGGAAACAGGCCCTTCGGCGCACCAGGTCCACACCGACCAGCGATCCCCGCACATTAACACTAACCTGCACACACTAGGGACAATTTACACTTACACCAAGCCAATTAACCTACAAACCTGCACGTCTTTGGAGTGTGTGAGGAAACCGAAGATCTCGCAGAAAACCCATACGGTCACGGGGAGAACGTGCAAACTCCGCACAGACAGCACCGGTAGTCGGGATCGAACTTGGATCTCCGATGCTGCGAGCGCTGTAAGGCAGCAACTCTACCACTGCGCCACCGTGCTGCCCTTTATTTATGTGATTTGCATTAATGAGCCTGTGGTACTGCAGCAATGAAGAACTTTGTTGTTCTGCTGCTGGTACACGTGACAATTAAACACTCTTGACTCTTGAAACCTGGTCCTGCGGTTCCATTCCAGATGGATGCAGCAATTTGTTTTGTTTCTTACACGTTTTCTCAGTAAATATCCCTGCATTCATCGTAGAGATTCTTAAGAGGGTAAGAGGCACAGAATTCAGAAACAAGATCAAGAGATGGGCCTGAGTTGATGATCTGATGGGCTGGGGGAAGGGGAGCAACCCTGAGGAATCAAAGGTTAGTTTGGGTCTAAATCCATGCATGAGTGGTCTAGTGACCTATTTCTGCTCTATTTTGCCATAATCAATCCAGCACTACTTTGAGTAATCTCGCTCCTTAGATGCTGCTGCACCCGCTGAGTTTCTCCAGCTTTTGTGTAACCCTCGATTCTCCAGCATCTGCAGTTCCTTCTTTAACACTACTTTGAGTAAACCAGTTTGATCAAGGAGAAAATACAGAGAAAATTAATCAGGCTGCCCCCTGGATTGGAGTTACAGAGTCATAGAGTGATACAGTGTGGAATTAGGCCCTTCAGCCCAACTTGCCCACATCGGCCAACATGTCCCAGATACAACAGTCCCACCTGCAAACATTTGGTCCATATCCCTCCAAACCTGTCCTATACATGTACTTGTCTAACTGTTTATTTAATGTTGGGATAGTCCCTGCATCAACTACCTCCTCTGGCATTGTTCCACCCTTTGTGTGAAAAAGTAACCTCTTAGTTCACTATTAAATCTTTTCCCCTTCACCTTAAACCTATTTCCTCTGGTCCTCGATTCACCTACTCTGGGCAAGAGACTCTGTGCATCTACCCGATCTATTCCTCTCATGATTCAATATACCTCTATAACATCAACCCTCACCCTTCTGCGCTCCAAGGAATAGAGTCCCAGCCTGCTCAACCTCTCCCTGGAGCTCAGACCCTCTAGTCCTGGCAACATCCTTGTTAATCTTCTCTGTACCCTTTGCAGCTTGACAACATCTTTGCTATAACATGGTGCCCAGAACCGAACACAATACTCTAAATGCGGCCTCACCAACGTCTTATACAACTGCAACATGACCTCCAAACTTCTATACTCGTTGGTGTTAGAGGCAGATATGATAATGGCATATAAGAGCCGTGCAGGTCACCGCGCACGCTGTGGCGCAGCGGTAGAGTTGTTGCCTCACAGCGAATGCAGCGTCGGAGACCCGGGTTCGATCCTGACTACGGGTGCAGGCTGTACGGAGTTTGTACATTCTCCCTGTGACCTGCGTGGGTTTTCTCCGAGATCTTTGGTTTCCTCCCACACTCCAAAGATGCACAGGTTTGTAGGTTAATTGGCCTGGTAAATGTAAAAATTGTCCCTAGTGTGTGTAGGATAGTGTTAATGTGCGGGGATCGCTGGTCGGCGCGGACCTGGTGGGCCGAAGGGCCTGTTTCTGTGCTGTATCTCTAAACTAAACTAAAGATAGGCACATGGATGTGCACAGAATGGAAGGATATGGATCTTGTGCAGGCAAAGCAGATTAGTTAATCTTGGCATCATGTCTTGCACACACATTATGGACCAAAGAGCCTGTACTGTTCTATCTATAATGCGGGCAAATGGGATTAATGTAATGGGCTAAAACGTTGGCATGGACATGGTGGGTCGATTCTATGCTGTATCATTCTGTGACGCTATGAGGAGTCTATTTTCCATCAGCGTGCACCAAAATGAGCGTTGCGTCGGGAACGCTGCCACCGCAAGTAACTGATGCAGGACTTGTTCACCAGACAAGAATCAGTCAGGATTGTCCAGTCAAGTTTCAGAGATATGCAATATTATCTGCAAGTGGTTGTTGATGCATTCTGCTCTAGGGAAAGCCATTTTGCAAATACTGTGCCAAAATTCCAGCGGTGAGGGAGGGGAGAACGATGGACAATGGGACCCGGTGTGGGTGGGGGGGGAGGGGGGGTGGGGGCCACCGTGAGGGAGGGGGGTGGGGGAGGGGGAGAACAAAGGGGGACCTGGCGCGGATACTGAGTTTACTTTGTAACTTTGTCAACCCCCTTTATGTGGTGACTATTTGTATACCTTGGGCATGCGAGCAAACAATTTCACTGTGACTTTTCACGTGTTACAATAAAGTATTAATTCACTCAAATGAATATCTTTAATGGAACAAGGTCAACTAAAATTTCCAGCAAAAAAAATTAATAAAGTTCTGTGGAAAGTACCTTTCTCATTTGTTACATCAAAAAGTATTAAGGGTATTAGTTAAGATTTTAAGTTTAGTTTAGAGATACAGCGCGGAAACAGGCCCTTCGGCCCACACACAAACACTATCCTATACCCACTAGGGACAATCTTTACATTTACCAAGCCAATTAACCTACAAACCTGTACGTCTTTGGAGTGTGGGAGGAAACCGGAGATCTCGGTAGGTCACCCACGTAGGTCACGGGGAGAACGTACAAACTCTGTACAGACAAGCACCCGTGATCGGGATCGAACCCGGGTCTCCGGCGCTGCATTCGCTGTAAGGCAGCAACTCTACCGCTGCACCACCGTGACCGCCAATTGTCTGCTATATTTAAGAGGGAGTTAGATGTGGCCCTTGTGGCAAAGGGGATCAGAGGGTATGGAGAGAAGGCAGGTACGGGATACTGAGTTTGATGATCAGCCATGATCATACTGAATGGCGGTGCAGGCTCGAAGGGCCGAATGGCCTACTCCTGCACCTAATTTCTATGCTTCTATATTATTAAGGCTCTCAATATAATTCAGTGTTTGATTTTATATTTTGGTATGATTTATAAATGAGTGCAAAACCAAATTACAAATCCACTGATAATCAAGTTTGGTTTGTGGTTTCACGTCAGATGAAATGTGCAATATTTTATCGTTTGCCATTTTGTAAAGAAACAAATACTGGTGTTGATTATGGAGCTGTTCATAATTGGAACAAACAAACTGCATTTATTGAAGGAGCTCACATACAGATTGAGGGTGTGTGATAGTTTGGAGTAGTTACATACATAAGACCTGTGAAACGCATGATCTGGAAAGAAGCTACAGTGAACATTCCCACTTACGAAAATAATTTCGGATTTGAAAAAAAAAAGTGCTTCCTTTCGAGTTTTCGAAGGGTTACATTTATTGTTTGTCATTTAAAGATTTCCCACATCGAACAGCAGAGATCTTCCACTGGTCGTTTGACTGAAAGCTGAAAAAATTAATCCGATTCCAATTTGCCAGCTGACGCAAGTTTCGTAATGGAGTATGGCCCTGTTAAATTAACGAGAAACAGCAGATTGAATATGATTCAATGCACAACACAGGTTTAAATCATCGCTGACAGTGTTTTCACTGCAAAATGCCAACACCCCAATCTCGACGGAAGGTTGGGAGACACATGGGCCTGTGCCACTTGGCGATGTTTAGGCCACTGCCGGCGACTGTCATAGGCGTAGCAGGTCGCCCAAAAACCGGCGACCTTAGACGATTTTTTAAGCGACTGCCGGAGAATATGACAATGGAATTTAAAGTCAGCACCGGCAACAATGTACGTTATCTGGCGACAACCTACGACACCCTGGCGACAACCTACATTAACCTGGCACCTACATCGAGTTACGTTCATTGGCGTCCATCCAGCGGCGACCAGAAAGACGTTACGACTGTTTGGGCGACTTTAGGAGACTACTCACGACCGTACAGGTGACACCCCGGCGACAATGTGGTGAAAGCCTAAGTCGCCTAAGTGGGACAGGCCCTACAGAACGCAAACTATTGTGTTGGACCCAGCTGAAGTTTCCAGTGCCATGGTTGGCTTCATAGTTTGTCAAAAGCTGTTGCAAGTCTCAGCTGACCCTCATCGTAAATGCTATCGACAGTCCAGCAGAGCTGAAGAAAGACACAAAAAGCTTGAGTAACTCAGCGGGACAGGCGGCATCTCTGGAGAGAAGGAATGGGTGACGTTTTGGGTCGAGACCCTTCCTCAGACCAAACCCAGCAGAGCTGAGCTGGGTGGTTGAGCACATATTAAGCCTTTGTCTCTTTCTGCTCCACATCAGCCCTTGGAATTATTAGATTACAATTCCTCCCACCTCCTGGCCATTCAGCAAAGGGAAACTTGACCACTGTACTGCCGAGGCAATGTAAATGTAATGCATTAAAATTATGCTCTTTCAGATGAAGGCAATCCGCGCCCCGACTTCAGGTCATGATGACCATGCCTGGTGCAGACCATCCTGTACACGCCAACTTAAAGCTGGAATACCCCATACATAATATATCACAGTGACCGAAAAGTTGAAATCTCGATAACTCTTCCCTTTTCACCATTTATACTCGCTGATCCCCTGGGCATTGACAATCAGCTGAAAACAGGGACTTTTTCTCCTTTATGGCTCTGTCTCTTTGTGCTGCTTTACATCGCCTGCCATTTATTGCTTCTGCCCCTCTGGGAAACTACAGCATCAATCTATGTTGGTTGACAATGACGCTGAGAGTCCCCTCTCAAATGCATAAGGGACAAAAGTTTAGGGGTGACATGAGGGGGAACTTCTTTACTCTGAGAGTGGTAGCTGTGTGGAATGAGCTTCCAGTGGAAGTGGTGGAGGCAGGATCGATTTTATCATTTAAAAATAAATTGGATAGGTATATGGACGGGAAAGGAATGGAGGGTTATGGTCTGAGTGCAGGTAGATGGGACTAGGTGAGAGTAAGTGTTCAGCACGGACTAGAAGGGCTGAGATGGCCTGTTTCCGTGCTGTAATTATTATATAAACATATAACCATATAACAATTACAGCACAATTGCATCTCTGGCATCTCCCATTTATCCTACTGTTTGAATCCATCTTGCTACTCCGCCATTAACACCCAAAGATTGAACCTTCTTAACCAACCTTCCATGGGGAACCTTGTCAAAGGCCTTACTGAAATCCATATAGACAACATCGACTGCTTTACCCTCATCAATTTGCCTAGTTACCTCTTCAAAAAATTCAAGAAGGTTTGTCAAATCCATGTTGACTGTTCTTGATCAGACCCTGTTTATCCAGATGCTTATATATATTATCTCTATGGTTATATAGTTCCAAATGCTCCATAATTTTACCATCTAGCTATTCCCATCTGTTAAACAATCCGTTGGAGTTGATGTTGTCGACCGCCCCGTGGTGAGCCCGGTCAACTGACTTCAGTCGGGCGAACAACAACAACCAGAGACAGCAGCAGGAATAATTCAACCTCAGTCGCCGTGGCTTGGCGCCAACCCGGAGCACGCACACTTTTTAGGGCGGGCACCTACGGATGTCGAACTGGATGGCATCTCCCTGCTGCAGTTAAATCTGGAAGGCCTAGCTGGGGGCGTTAAGGGCCTGTCCTACTTACGCGATTTTTCAGCGGGAGAGAGGGGGAGGGGAGAGAGAAGGGGGGGGAGGGGAGAGAGAAGGGGGGGAGAGAGAAGGGGGGGGAGAGAGAAGGGGGGGGAGAGAAGGGGGGGAGAGAGAGAAGGGGGGGAGAGAGAAGGGGGGGGAGAGAGAAGGGGGGGAGAGAGAAGGGGGGGAGAGAGAAGGGGGGGAGAGAGAAGGGGGGGAGAGAGAAGGGGGGGAGAGAGAAGGGGGGGAGAGAGAAGGGGGGGAGAGAGAAGGGGGGGGGAGAGAGAAGGGGGGGAGAGAGAAGGGGGGGAGAGAGAAGGGGGGGAGAGAGAAGGGGGGGGGGGGGAGAGAGAAGGGAGGGGGAGAGAGAAGGGGGGGAGAGAGAAGGGGGGGAGAGAGAAGGGGGGGAGAGGGGGGGAGAGGGGGGGAGAGGGGGGGGAAAGAGGGGGGGGAGAGAGGGGGGGGAGTGAGGGGGGGGAGAGAGGGGGGGGAGAGAGGGGGGGAGAGAGGGGGGGAGAGAGGGGGGGAGAGAGGGGGGGGGAGAGAGGGGGGGGGAGAGAGGGGGGGGGAGAGAGGGGGGGAGAGAGGGGGGGAGAGAGGGGGGGGAGAGAGGGGGGGGAGAGAGGGGGGGGAGAGAGGGGGGGGGAGAGAGGGGGGGAGAGAGGGGGGGAGAGAGAGAGGGGGGGAGAGGGGGGGGAGAGAGGGGGGGAGAGAGGGGGGGAGAGAGGGGGGGAGAGAGGGGGGGGAGAGAGGGGGGGGAGAGAGAAGGGGGGTGAGAGAGAAGGGGGGGAGAGAGAAGGGGGGAGAGAGAAGGGGGGGAGAGAGAAGGGGGGGAGAGAAGGGGGGGGAGAGAAGGGGGGGAGAGAGAAGGGGGGGAGAGAGAAGGGGGGGAGAGAGAAGGGGGGAAGAGAGAAGGGGGGGGAGAGAGAAGGGGGGGAGAGAGAAGGGGGGGGAGAGAGAAGGGGGGAGAGAGAAGGGGGGAGAGAGAAGGGGGGGAGAGAGAAGGGGGGGAGAGAGAAGGGGGGGAGAGAGAAGGGGGGGAGAGAAGGGGGGGGAGAGAAGGGGGGGGGAGAAGGGGGGGAGAGAGAAGGGGGGGGGGAGAGAGAAGGGGGGGAGAGAGAAGGGGGGGGAGAGAGAAGGGGGGGGAGAGAGAAGGGGGGGGAGAGAGAAGGGGGGGAGAGAGAAGGGGGGAGAGAGGGGGGGAGAGAGGGGGGGAGAGAGGGGGGGAGAGAGTGGGGGCAGAGAGGGGGGGAGAGAGGGGGGGGAGAGAAGGGGGGGAGAGAGGGGGGGAGAGGGGGGAGAGGGGGGGAGAGAGGGGGGGAGAGAGGGGGGAGAGAGTGGGGGCAGAGAGGGGGGGAGAGAGGGGGGGAGAGAGGGGGGGGGAGAGGGGGGGAGAGGGGGGGGAGAGAGGGGGGGAGAGAGGGGGGGAGAGGGGGGGAGAGAGGGGGGGGAGAAAGGGGGGGAGAGAGGGGGGGAGAGAGGGGGGGGAGAGAGGGGGGGAGAGAGGGGGGGAGAGAGGGGGGGAGAGAGGGGGGAGAGAGGGGGGGAGAGAGGGGGGAGAGAGGGGGGGAGAGAGGGGGGGAGAGAGGGGGGGAGAGAGGGGGGGAGAGAGGGGGGGGAGAGAGGGGGGGGAGAGAGGGGGGGAGAGAGGGGGGGGAGAGAGGGGGGGGAGAGAGGGGGGGGGAGAGAGGGGGGGGAAAGAGGAGGGGGAGAGAGGAGGGGGAGAGAAGGGGGGGGAGAGAAGGGGGGGAGAGAGAAGGGGGGAGAGAGAAGGGGGGTGAGAGGGAAGGGGGGGAGAGGGAAGGGGGGAGAGGGAAGGGGGGAGAGGGAAGGGGGGGAGAGAAGGGGGGGAGAGAGAAGGGGGAGAGAGAAGGCGGGGAGAGAGAAGGGGGGGAGAGAGAAGGGGGGGGAGAGAGAAGGGGGGGGAGAGAGAAGGGGGGGGAGAGAGAAGGGGGGGGAGAGAGAAGGGGGGGGAGAGAGAAGGGGGGGGAGAGAGAAGGGGGGGGAGAGAGAAGGGGGGGGAGAGAGAAGGGGGGGAGAGAGAAGGGGGGGAGAGAGAAGGGGGGGAGAGAGAAGGGGGGGAGGGAAGGAGTAGAAGGGGGGGGAGAGAAGGGGGGGAGAGGGAAGGGGGGAGAGAGACGGGGGGAGAGGGAAGGGGGGAGAGAGGGGAGGGGGGAGAGGGGAGGGGGGGAGAGGGAAGGGGGGGAGAGAGAAGGGGGTAGAGAGAAGGGGGGGAGAGAGAAGGGGGGGGGAGAGAGAAGGGGGGAGAGGAAGGGGGGGAGAGAGAAGGGGGGGGAGAGAGAAGGGGGGGAGAGAGAAGGGGGGGAGAGAGAAGGGGGGGGAGAGAGGGGGGGAGAGAGGGGGGGGGAGAGAGGGGGGGGGAGAGAGTGGGGGAGAGAGGGGGGAGAGAGGGGGGGAGAGAGGGGGGGAGAGAGGGGGGGAGAGAGGGGGGGGAGAGAGGGGGGGAGAGAGGGGGGGGGAGAGGGGGGGGAGAGAGGGGGGGGAGAGAGGGGGGGAGAGAGGGGGGAGAGAGGGGGGGAGAGAGGGGGGGGAGGGGGGGGAGAGGGGGGGGAGAGGGGGGGGAGAGAGGGGGGAGAGAGGGGGGGAGAGAAGGGGGGAGAGAAGGGGGGGAGAGAAGGGGGGGAGAGAAGGGGGGGAGAGAGAAGGGGGGGAGAGAGAAGGGGGGGGAGAGAGAAGGGGGGGAGAGAAGGGGGGGAGAGAAGGGGGGGAGAGAGACGGGGGAGAGAAGGGGGGGACACTTTTAAGAAGCCAGTGATACACAGCTGTGAAGTTTGGCGGTAAGTTATCCTTGGTTCTGATAACTTCTGCTTATGTTTTGTTTCCCCAGTGAGCCAATGAAAATGACCGGGCAGCAAAGGCTATTAACTGAAACTACCTACGACTACCTCGACTACCCACAACTATATGGCGACCCCCACTACAACTGCACCTACGACTGCAGGATTATAGATTATCTCCATGGCGACCAATTTTTGGTCGCAGAAAATCTTTCAACATGTTGAAAAATTAGGTGCGACCATCCTCAGGCTGCGACTAGTTCCCAGAATGCGGGAACTCCTCACGGCCATGAAGGAGACTCACCAGAGACCACCAGCGAACCTCCATGTGGCGACCATGTGGAGAACACAGAGCCTCCTGCACTCGCCTTAAAAGTCGCCTAAGTGGGACAGGCCCTTTACATAACTTCTGCTGCCTCAAATGCAAGAAGAACAACAATCTGTTCATGCTTTGCTGCATCCCTCCTTCATACATCGCAGTCAGTCACCTTGGCTCCGATTTCTCACCGTTTCCGCATGAGCAATGAAAGATCAAGCATCCTATTATTGCAATTGTCGTTCTCCTCTCCCATCCCACCTCTTTCCTTCAGAGATTTTGCTCGATCAAAATTGTTTTTTCCCAATACAGGAGTAAAATCGAAACCGAGGGAAATTAATTTCCTCTTTCTTTGTATCCCCCTCTTTTCCTACAACAAACCACAATTTCATAGGTATAAGCTATTGCAACTGATCTTATTTAAGAAGTTTAAGTGATGATACATTTGTTTAGTTTTGCTCTTAATTGTCTATAGTTTATATCCTGAAAAGGATCAGAATTCCTCTATTAGATTTAATATATTTGGTATGCTGGTTTGTGATTTTGTAATATACAATAGTATAGTGATATTTTATTATTTGAGTATTTTGTATTATAACCATAGATATTTGGATGTGTTCTTATATTTTCAGCTAAGGGTTCTATTACAAGAGCAAATAGCAGGGGTGATAGTGTGCATCCCTGTCTATTGCCCCTGGATAGTTGAAATTTCGGAGACAGCATGTTATTAGTTAATATTCTAGCAGTGTGCTTGTCATATAATAGTTTTACCCATGAGATAAAGTTCTCTCCCATTAGAAATCTTTGCAATACTTTGACGAGGTAATCCCATTCTACTTGATCGAATGCTTTTTCTGCGTCCAATGAAATAATTGATAGGTCTTGCTCTTCAGTTTTGTATGTGCATTATATTAAACAGACGTCTCAAATTATTGCATGTGTATCTCTTGGGTATAAACCCCGTTTGATCTACATTTATTACTTTGCTAACATATTTACTCAATCTTCTTGCTAAAGTTTTCACTAGTATTTTTTATCTGTATTTAACAGTGTGATGGCTCCATATGAGCCAGGGTCTTTTAAATCTTTATCTTTTTTAGGTATGAGTGTAAGCGTTGATTCCGCTAATGTTTCTGGTAATGTTTGTTCTTTGAAAGCGTATGTGTACAGTTTGTGTAACCGTGGTGAAATTATCTCGTAAAATCTTTTACAAATATAATTTTATAGAATAAATTGGAATAAAAGTGAAATTATGACGATAAAACCTCAAGATTCGACACACCTTTTAAAATTCCCTTTTAAAATTGCTACAGAAAAATTTAAATACTTGGGAATCGAAATTACCAGAAAATATAAATCTTTATTCAATGCAAATTATATGCTCCTACTTACTAAATTAAATGCCCTGATTAGATTTTGGAAAACACATCCGATGTCTTTAATAGGCCGAATAAATGCTATAAAAATGATCTTCTTACCACAAATGTTATATTTATTTCAATCAATACAAATATACTTACCTAAAAGGTTTTTCAAAAAATTGGATTCTGACATCACAAATTTTATATGGGACTATAAATCCCATAGAATTCAAAGAAGACATTTGTGCAAACCTAAAGAATTTGGTGGATTAACACTCCCTAATTTTTTGTATTATTATTGGGCAGTAAATGTCAAAAATGTAATTCACCTGTTGGACATTTCTGCCCAACGGGTGGATTGGATAGTAATGGAGAGAGAGGATTGTTCCCCTTTTAATATCGGAGCGATCCTTCTCTCACCAATAAAACTGAATACAATATACAAGAAAAATCCAATTAATCAAAGTACTATTAGAATTTGGAAACATAGTTTGTAGTTTATAAGGACACAATCTATAGCAAAGGCAAAATGGTTTATTTTCACACATTCACACATTCACACACACAAAAGCCTCGTTTTAAACATCCAAATGAAAATAAATTACCCGAGCAAAGATTTTGAAATCGATCTTCTTGTTTTTCAAAATTACTTGAAAATCTATTGGTTCGAAACTGCAAATAAATAAATTCCATCAGTAGTGTCGTACTCGGGGCTATTTTTTTAACTCGTGGACATTTTTCAACACATTGAAAAAACGTCCCGACTTTCCTGATGCCCCGAGTTCCTACAGCTGGCATTACGAGCCGCTACGAAACATCAACTGACTCCTATGGGCTCCTATGAGCTCGCTACCGACATTCCCCGACATTCACCGAGTTCGAATCAAGGGGAAAGCTCTGGAGAGTTCATGAGTAACTGGGGAAAGTGGGACAGGGCCTTAACTATTTTCCATTAGAACATACCAACCCATACTTAATGTCGATTTCCCTGACACCATCTGCACGGCAATTCTATCTGTTCATGGACAGCGATTCCGTTGAACGGTCCAAAAATATTACTACCTATTCCAGAAAACCTGAGCTTCTATTCATCTAGGAATTTATTGAATCTATTGGTGAATATTGGTGATGATATTATTGGTGAAAGTGCCATGAATAGTACATTCATGACGAAGAGATATGTCAAGGAAATTGAAGACACATTTTCAGTGCAGTTGTTGAAGCTGCTAATAACTTCTTTGCAAGTGGAACCGACTGAATATTTGTGGCAAGGTGATGAGAAGTTGCCACAATACGGTCTCTATCTTACAGTCTCTAAAGGCACTGTTGATCGGTTTGGGTTTTTCATATAAATAGCCACTGCAGCACCATGTGTGTAGGAAGGAACTGCAGATGCTGGTTTTCACCGAAGATAGACAGAAAATGCTAGGTCTCTAAGAAAAAACTGCAACTACAGAAATCAAGAAAGAACTGGAAGAATCAAAAGTAGACTACACTGCACTGCACTGGTTTGCTAGCTGCACTGTGGCTGGAAGGAAGGCACTACAGAGGGTTATTAAAACAGCACAGAGCATCACAAACGCTCAACTACCCTCCCTGGAAGACATTTACAAGGCCTGATGTTTACGCCGGGCGACACACATCACACAGGACTCATCCCACCCTGCCAACCACCTTTTCACTCTGCTGCCCTCTGGGAGGCAATATGGGTCTTTGAAGGCCCGCACTTGCAGACTAACCAACAGTTTCTACCCACGTGCCATTAGAGAACTTAACTCAAACAGATAACACTACGGGCAACACTACACAATTCGGGGTGCAAATAAAAAGTTGTCTGCTAGAATGTGCAATATAATGTGCATTTTTTAATATCTATTACTTATTTTATGCATTGATCTTGTAGTAAATGTAAATGTGAGTGTAAATGGTTGTTTGTTAATGTGTTTTGTTCTTTTTTAAATCTTTTTATCCTGTGTCTTTTATTGTATACCATTGAAGGGGATGCACATGGAATTTCGTTGTACAGTTGATGTGCAATGACAAATAAACGTATTTGAGTTGATTTGATTTGATTAGACAAAAAACTCAGCGGATGATGCAGCATCTATGGAACTAAGGAATAGGCGACGTTTTGGGTCGAGACCCTTCTTCAGACATACAGTACTAGTCATAGAGTCATATAGTGAGACAGTCTGAAGAAGGGTCTCGACCCGTAATGTCGCCTCTTCCTTAGCTCCATAGATGCTGCCTCACCCGCTGAGTTTCTCCAGCTTTTTTGTCTACCCACAAACTGCTGGAGTAACTCAGCGGGACAGGCAGCATCTCTGGAGAGAAGGAATGGGTGACATTACTTCTCTCCAGAGATGCTGCCTGTCCCGCTGAGTTACTCCAGCATTTTATGTCTATCCCTTGACCCTTCCTGCTCTGATAAGCTACTAGAACTGAATTTGATCTCCAGCTCTATTAAGAGTCAACAGTGTTTTACTGTCACGTCCCAGATAGAACAATGAGATTCTTACTTGCAGCAGCACGACAGAATGCGGTTTATAATGCGATTGTTTCGCGCAATTTACCTCCACATATTTTTTGCACCAAGGTATACTCATAATATTTGAGATCTTCATAGGAGTGAACAGGAATCGTGAACTCGTGGCTTCCTGCAATCCTCAGCATGGATGTTCCTTGATTATCCTCCAATCCCAATGCTATGATGGTGGTCCCAGCATGTCTCAGATCCTCAGCAGCAGCAGCAGCAGCAGCATCATCTGCACTCTGACTGTTGGTAATGACCACGATGACCTTCTGGATGCCTGGTCTCGCTCCCTTCTCGGTGGTCAGAGTATCCTTCAGAATGTGCTGGAGCGCTTTCCCAGTGCGTGGGTACCCGTCCAGGAAGGGGCCTGAACTGATGGCCCTTTTAATTTTTCCTTCGCTGTCAAGAGAATCCAGGTTGAAGAGGGTTCGAGGTTTGTCGCTGTAGATCACCACAGCAACCTGCGTACGATCTCTGTCGATGACAAACTGGGAGACAGTGTTCCTCACAAATCCTTTTATTTGCCGGAAATTCCCTCTTCCAATGTCACCAGACGCATCTAAGGCAAACACTAAATCCAAGGACGTGGAAGAACAACCTGCAAAATAACAGACATACAGTACTAGTCATAGAGTCATAGAGTGATACAGTGTACCTGCCCACACCGGCCAACATGTCCCAAGTACACTAGTCCAACCTGCCAATGTTTAGTCCTTATCCCTCTAAGCCTATCCAATCCATGTACCTGTCTAACTGTTTCTTAAATGTTGGGATAGTCCCAGCCTCAACTACCTTCTCTGGCAGCTCGTTCCATACACCCACCACCCTTTGCGTGAAAATGTTACCCCTCAGATTCCTATTAAATCTTTTCCCCTTCACCTTAAACCTATGTCCTCTGGTCCTCAATTCACCAACTCTAACCATGTGCATCCACCCAATCTATTCCATGATTTTACACACCTCTATAAGATCACCCCTCATCCTCCTGCGCTCCAAGGAATAGAGTCACAGCCGACTCAACCTCTCCCTATGGCTCAGACCCACTAGTCCTGGCAACATCCTTGTAAATCTTCTCTGTACCCTTTCCAGCTTGACAGCATCTTTCTTAAAACACAGTGCATAGAACTGAACACAATACTCTAAATGCGGCCTCACCAACGTCTTATACAACTGCAACATGACTTCCCAACTTCTACACTCAATACTTTGACTGATGAAGGCCAATGTGCCAAAAGCCTTTTTGACTACCTCATCTAATTGTGACTCCACCTTCCAGGAACCATGCACCTGCACTCCTAGATCCCTCTGCTCCACAACACTCCCCGGAGCCCTACCATTCACTGCATTTACCAGTATTCTCTAAATTATATTCCATTATATTTGAAAATGTTCTTATGCCTCTGACGTTTTAACTTTTGCCAATGAGAACAATACAAACAAGATTCTTAGTACAAATAATTAATATGGTTTCCAGCAAATGTTGATGAGTCAATTCCTTCCCGTTTTTAAAGATTTTTTGTAGAAACACATTTGAAACATGGGCGGTGGTGGAGAAGCGAGCTTCTAATGGCCCTGTCCCACTGTACGAGCTAATTCAAGAGTTTTCCCGAGTTTCCCCTGATTCAAACTCGGAGAATTATGGTAATGGCCGCTCGTAGGTACTCGGGGCTCTCGTGGACTTTTTTCAACATGTTGGAAAATCTTCACGAGTCTTCCCGAGCTTACCGCGTTTCCCGAGTACCTGCCGTTAGCGTTACGAGCCGCTAAGAGACGTCCCCGAGCTCCGACGTACCCGCTATGTACATTCTACGTGCTTACCATGAGTTTGATTTTTTTTTAAACTCGGGAGAGCTCTTGAATTAGCTCGTACAGTGGGACAGCCCCTGAAACGTTGCATGGCAGATGGTTCGGGGTGGGGTGGGGGGGGGGGATTGCAACATTGCAACAAGTGCTGGAGTAACACAGCGGATCAGGAAGCATCTCTGGAAGACATGGATAAGTGATGTTTCGGGTCAGGATCCTTCCTCAGATACATAATAAAACAGAGGGCAATGCTGGTAGATTGTCTGTCAGACTAGAAACCTGTGACCAGTTGTGTGCCTCATAGATTGATGCTGGGATCATTGCTGTTTGTCATCTGTAGGTATGTTACAAAACTTACCTTTAGTGGTGCTGCAGTTCTGCCGCTGGCCGTGTGCGCGACTTTGGCGCCTTTAAGGGGGGGGGCGGGGTTAAAATGCGGTTTTCCCCATGCAATCCGGAGCTTTCTATGTCGGAGTGCGATCTATTTCTGGAGATGCGTTCCGACTGCCGGTAAGTCAGTTTTTTTTTAATAAATAGCCCAACTACTTCATCACTGCAGTAAAATAAAAATTAGCTCCTAATGCCGTGAACGCCGACAACGGGGACGGATTTTACGTAGGGGACAGGTAAGTGAAAGCTGTTTATTTTTACAAATAAACTTGCTTTTTTAGGGGACTTTAATCCATATTTCATGTTGCAAAACGGTGATTTAGCCCCCATACGAACCGGCAGAAAATTTCCTGCCGATATTGGGTTTAAATTCACCGCAACCGCAACGTTCCAATCCATCGCGTTCCAGAAAATCCCACTCGCAAGCTGTTTAAAATGCCCATTAATTTACAGGCATTAAACGCTGAATTCCTTCAATTTGGCCTATAAATTAATGACAATTAGATTTTAAAATGTTGTATTTTTGAATTATTGTGTGACTGTTAATTGGACACTTAGACTTTAAATTTTTTTTGAATTTTTTCTTAAGAAATTGATATATGTTTAGATCTAGTAATTGAATTTTGTAATTGGCTACAATTGGGTAACTAACTAATTATATGCTTTAATTTCAGGTCATCCAAGTAAGATTGTTTCATATTTGTTTCAGAATACTTCAATCTATAATAACTGAAAATTTCTTTAAGTTCTCTTAATTTTTAAGGAAGTTATGGGCTTTTGACTGTCCTCGATCACAACTTTTGTGTTAAGTCAATAGAAAAGCAATAGGAAGCAAGTTGCTAATTTCCGAGTATGAAAATGGCCCTAACATTTTTAATACTGAAGATATGAAAGTGAATTAGGTGTCAAATTAAACTTCTTTTTATGCTTTATCTGATGGGATAAATTGCAGACTTGATTTTTCAAATCTCAAAATTTTGTAACATTGCTATCATCTGTCTCAACAACCTGGATAGGAATATACAAGGCATCATTAGTAAATATGTCGATGACACCAAAATAGGTGGTATAGTGAAGGTGAAGATCAAGAATTACCGTGGAACCTTGATCAGCTGGGCATGTGCGCCAAGGAATGGCTAATTGAATTTGCATACAGTATGACTGCTGCAATGTGATCCAACCAAGTTGCAGCCCTTAAACCTAGATCCCTCCCCCCTGAGATCAATAAACAAGCATTGCCCGAATATTCTCATTGCTTCTCGATTGGAATAACCTCCACATTTTTCAAGAAAACCCTTAGTGTAAACCTTTGGATTAAGCCTGACCAAAAAAGGAGTATCTATCTGCCAGACACAAGACAGTACAGAACTGGAATCGTGAGCAAAACACTGAGTACTGGAGGAACTCAGGGGCCACGCAATATGTGCGGAGGGAATAGACAGACAACATTTTTATCGGAACCTTTCTGACTCTGAAGAAGAGTCCTCATATTTCCCCTGATTTTCAGTCTGAAGTAGTGTCTCGACCCAAAACGTCACCCATTCCATTTCTCCAGAGATGCTGCCTGACCCGCTGAGTTACTCCAGCTTTTTTTGTGTTTATCCTGACCCGACATGTCGTCTGTCCAATTCCTCTACAGATGTTGTCTGATCTGCTGGGTTCCACCAACACTTAAGTGTTTTGCTCAATTTATCTGGCATGATGCGTTTGAAGAACTTGATTTAAAGAGAGAAGTACTCCTTGCTCATACTAGTCAGCCTGGAAAGGATGTCATACCTCTTTGCAGGGATATCATTCTCCTTTGAAGAGATGGGGACTGTCCAACAACCTCTGATGGACACAAAAAGCTGGAGTAACTCAGTGGGCCCAGACTCTCGGTCTGAAGAAGGGTCTACTCTTGACCCGAAACATCACCCATTCCTTTTCTCCAGAGATGTTGTCTGACCCGCTGAATTACTTCACCAGGTTATCGGATCTGGTCGAATGAACATACTGACACTTTTCACATCCTGCTTTCTCAAAGTAACATTTTCAGACAGATTAAGGAAACTTATTTTTCACAGTGACAGCTTTTTTTTTCTATCTTCGGTTTAAACCTGCATATAACCATATAACCATATAACCATATAACAATTACAGCACGGAAACAGGCCTTCTCGGCCCTTCCAGTCCGTGCCGACCATTTATTTTCCCCTAGTCCCATCTACCTGCACTCAGACCATACCCCTCCATTCCCTTCCCGTCCATATACCAATCCACTTTACTTTTAAATATTAAAATCGATGGTCTGTGGGAAGAAACCAACGATCTTAACATTGAAATGTTAAAATCGATCTTGCCTCCACCACTTCTGCTGGAAGATCATTCCACACAGTCACCACTCTCTGAGTAAAGAAGCTCCCCCTCATGTTACCCCTAAACTTCTGTCCCTTAATTCTCATGTCATGCCCTCTTGTTTGAATCTTCCCTACCCTCAATGGGAAAAGCTTATCCACGTCAACTCTGTCTATCCCTTTCATCATTTTAAAGACTTCAATCAAGTCCCCCCTTAACCTTCTGTGCTCCAAAGAATAAAGACCTAACTTGTTAAACCTTTCTCTGTAACTTAGTTGCTGGAACCCAGGCAACATTCTAGTAAATCTCCTCTGTACTCTCTTTTTTTTTGACATCCTTCCTGTAATTAGGCGACCAAAATTGTACACCATACTCCAGAATTGGTCTCACCAATGCCTTGTACAATTTTAACATTACTTCCCTACTCCTATATTCAATGCTCTGATTTATAAAGGCCAGCACACCAAAAGCTTTCTTTACCACCCTATCTACATGCGATTCCACCTTCAGGGAACTATGCACAGTTATTCCTAGATCCCTCTGTTCCACAGCATTCCTCAATTCCCTACCATTTATCATCTGCAGTACATTCCTACACTATCCTCCTGGACTGCTGACTAAAGTTCAAAGACTTCACCAAGTTATCGGATCTGGTCGAATGAACATACTGACACTTTTCCGTTCCTGCTTTCTCAAAGTAACTTTTTCAGACAGCTTAAGGAAACTTATTTTTCACAGTGACTATTGATTTTCCCTGACAACCATTCAATAAGTCTGCAAACATTCTTTCATTTTAACAAGGCTGATATTTCCCCATCTCTTACTTAAGCTCTGCCGTGATGCTTGGCCCATCCTCCTTAACTCTGTTGCACATTGAGCAGAGCGGAGTAGAGATTTGGGCTGTCAGAGGAGACAAGCTACTTTTTAAACTCCTCACATACCAAGAGAAGGCCAGTGTAACGCTTGTCTCAGGATATGGCAAAGTTATGGCTACCGATCCTTCTGAAATTCATTGCCCCCTAATATAAACTTGTAATAGCTAACCTTCCAATACAACTGAGGTGAGGAACTCGATTCTGGTGTCAGAACAACAGCCTCCTCTTGAATGTCACAAAAACTAAGGAGCTGATTGTGGACATCCGAGGACGTACACGCCACTGGAGCTAAATGGGATGACTGTGGATAGGGTGAGCAGCTTCAAATACCTGGGAGTCCACATCACAGAGGATCTGACATGGACAACACACACTGCCGCACTGGTGAGTAGGGCAAGGCAGCCCCTTTTCCACCTCAGGCAGCTGAGGAAATTCAGAGTGTCTCTGAGGATCCTCCAGTGCTTCTACTCTGGGGCTGTAGAAAGCATCTTGTCCGGTAACATCTCGCTCTGGTTTGGGAACTGCTCTGCCCAGGACAGGAAGGCTCTGCAGAGAGTATTGCGTTCGGCCAAACTACACTCACCCCCCTGCAGGACCTATACACCAGGAGGTGCAGATCCAGAGCCAGCTACATTATGGGGGACCCCTACCACCCCAGCAACGGACTGTTCCAGCTGCTACGGTCAGGCAAGCGCCTCCGCTGTCACACTGTGAAAACAGAGAGGATGAGATGGAGTTTCTTCCCACAGGCCATTAGGACTGTAAACTCTGATCTCACCAGGGACTCATTTACTGTTGTGTTGTGTCTTTTTTATTTTTTTCTAAAATGTAAATACTGGTTCTGTTCTATTTTGTTCAGTAGTTTTTGCACAATCCGCAGGCATTGCCACTTTCATTTCACTGCACATCTTGTATGTGTATGTTAACTTGACTTGAAGCATTGTTCCAAAATACCATTAAATGAGTTTAAATTATATCATTGCCCAAAATTATTTTCCTGTCTGGTCCTTATAATCCTCATCCGCCTGTGGTTCAAAAAATTCACCTCAGCCCTGTATGCTTAATAATTCAACATCCACTGCTCTCTAAGTGAATTCCAAAGACTGATTTTGATAATTTCACCCAGAAACATTGGCTAACTCAGTCTCCCCAGGGTAAAAATCTAAAATACACAATTCAATTTGTAGACTGCAAGAAAATCAAAGAAAATGCATGAACCTCTGAATTTTCTGATTTGGGTATTAATAATTTTACATTATGGGACCATACCATGCTGAACTTATGATGTCTTACTGAATTCCCAAACTATATGTGGTTGTGGACTTATGCCTAATTAAGATGATCCTAGTCTCCTTTTGACTGCAGGAAGGCTGTTTCTAATTCTAGTCAGACCAGCTAACACCTCACTCAGAGTTATAATTAGTGGCCCGGCCTCGTTATTGGAATATAACCATCAACATAATGAAATAACTCACCACTGCTGTGTCCACATCTCTTCATGCTGAGCTCCAGAATCCTATTGTAGAGCTCCTGGGGTTCACCATATGTAAATCCCATCTGATCGTCTCCAGCTATGAGGTTTGATTGATTAACTGTGTGCTTTCCACCGACAGATAGAACAAATATATCCTTGTCTTTGGCGTACTGTACAGGGACTATCACAGAGTCTTGAGATTTGGAACTGGGGAGGAGCACAAGAAAATGGGGCGCATCCATTCTGGAATCTCCATTGGCAATGAAACCACTTTCAACTATATGATGCAGGGCGCTTCCTGTGAGAGGCTCACCTCCACGGAAGTGTATCTTATCTATTAATTTCAGCAAGTCGCCACTGTTACTGTACTGCCCCCATCCAATCTCAATACTTGTTTTGTCACCATACTGAATAAATCCCACTTGTACTCTGTCTGAAGAGGGAATGACAATTTGAAGAAGTCTTTTAACAAAGGCTTTAGCTTGAAGGAATCCCTTTGGGCCCATGCTCCACGATCCATCAACGAGAAAGAGTAGGTCAACAGAACAATCCGCGATGCCAGGAAGAGCTGCAGAGGACACATATATACACCGATTCATGTGGACTGCACAATTACATGGGCTTTGAAACCAGATGGTGTAACGAGTAAATTGTTACTTACTCACGTGTCTGTTTCCACCTGTGTAGTAAAATAATAATTTAAAAAATGAAAAGGGATTTATTACAATTGAAACAATTGTTTTTATGTAAATCTGAAATGAATGGTGAATTAATCTATCAGCACAGGTTTCAGAAGATGAAGTCCTCAGCTACAAGTTACAGTTTTTGTTAAGTTCTGTTTTTGTTTATTTAACTAACATCCTGGCTATCAGTTCACCTGAGAGAAGAGGTTTCAAATAAGTGGGAGAGTCTAGGAATTCATAGCCTCAGAATTATAGAACGTTCGAGATGAGGAGGGGTCTCTTTAGTCAGAGGGTGGTGAATCTGTGGAATTCCTTGCCACAGAAGGCTGTGCAGGACAAGTCGATGGACCTTCTTAAGGCAGAGATAGATAGATTCTTGATTAGTACGGGTGCAGGGGTTATGGGGAGAAGGCAGGAGAATGGGGTTAGGAGGGAGAGATAGATCAGCCATTTGAAAGATGGAGTAGACTTGATGGGATTGATTGCCTAATTCTGCTCCTATCACTTATGACCTTATGAAGCTTTTCCGGAAAATAGTTAATCACTGTATCTATTGATCCATATTCCCTTCTGATATGTCCAATTGTCTCCAGACCCTTTCAAATGTTCTACTGATATGTTTATGAGATATCCTATTTCTTATTCCAAATGAAACGTCTCATCTGAAAGTGAAGTGCAAGCCCTTAGTTTGATATTTTATGATAAATACTTACGGCAGTGTTTGTCCCCACCAAAGCCAAGGGGACACAGACAGCTATATTCATCCACAGTCTCTGCAACGCAAGTTCCCCCATGGTGACATGGACCTGAATCACATGGATCTATGTATGTGTGGGTATTTTACCAGTTAGAGAAACAAGAAGTATGGATTAGCATTGCAACGGCAAATATCACACACCAATGACAATCAATTTGAATGTTGGAATGGAGTTGACCATTTAGCCTGGAACCTGTCTGCTGGAACATAGGTGCTTATCTGTTGCCTAATTCTAAGGCCCAGATTGTCCTGAATGTTACTCATTGCCCAGCATTGCCCATTCCACGTTCCCTCACCAGAACACCTTTGTTCAGTCCGCCTAGGCCTATGAGATCTCCCGATTGTTAAACTCTAACTCCCCTTCCCATTCCCACACTGACCTTTCTGTCCTAGGCCTCCTCCAATGTCAGTGTGAAGCCCAGTGCAAATTGGAGGAACAGCACCTCACCTTTCACATGGGCAGCAGCATGAATATTGATTTTTCTAACTTTAAGTAGCCCTTGCATCCCCTCTCTCTTCGTCCCTCCCCCACCCAGGTCGTTGTAATTGTTTCACTGTTGTCCTAGTGAGTTTCATTGTCTGTAACTCGTTTTCACCTAGCCCACAGCCAACAACGGACTGCTTTCTTGATCATTGTTACTTTTTCTTTGTTCTATACCCTTCATATTGCCGTCTATATCTCTCGTTTCCCTTTCCCCTGACTCTCAGTCTGAAGAAGGGTCTCGACCGGAAACGTCGCCCATTCCTTCTCTCCGGAGATGCTGCCTGTCCCGCTGAATTACTCCAGCATTCCTCTACATAAGTTTATTTGTATCTACTCCACCAGTTCTCCATATATAGTTGAAAATTTAATTAAAACTTTTATCCCCATATCTTTTAAGTTCCAGTTTCATAATTATTTTCCATAATTTATGATCTTTCCAAAGGCACCACACTTAATTGTTTCAAAGTTATAATAGTTTTTCTATTACTAATGACTATTCTCAGATAACTGCAAATTTAACACAATAACAGGTAATTTTTCAAAAAAACGAATCCAATATCAGGATATTTTCTTCATTTTTTTGAGTCTACTCATATATTATACATTGTCAGAGTTAACACGTATTAAACTTCCTATCCTCTGTTTAATATTTCATTGGAAATTTGCATTAGATGGGGAAAGTAGGCAAAGTTAGCACACAAAGTGTTTGCACATTTTAATGGCATGACCAAACATTTAGTTTTCTCAGTTTTATCATCAATCTTCTGTAATCCCGTGTTCTCCGTGGATTGTCACCTTGTCGTGGTGGAGAAGCTTGTGTGGTCCTGAGATCCTGAGAGCGATATCGGCTGGAGCTACGCTCCTGGTAGGACCACCCATGGCGGTAAGGTCGAAGGGGGAGTTCTCTGACAAAGAGCCAATCCAACCAAGACCTCAACGGTGGAACAGGCGGAGGACGATGGCTGACCTTAGTGGAGCGTCACAACGGCTGGGAAGGCAGATGAAGGCTGCAGCAGAAAAGTGTCTCCGGTTGTCTTGGACTCCATGCCACTGGATCCTGACCCAGATCTGTCAAGGACCGTGGGTGGCTGTCTGTGCACCAGTCTCCCCACATTAAACAAAGTCACGCACAGGCGTCCTCCATATCGGGAATAGCACCCTGGAGACACCCATGGTCAGCCATGACCGAAGGGGACCTAAGACTAAGACATCTGTAATCATGCAGCCTGTTCCTCATTCTCATCTGAACTCAAGAGCTGTCAGATCTCATCGGGCAGATATAGTACTATATACTTACCTTGTAGAATGAAATTAAAGACGGAAGACAAGTCATTTAGAACAGACAGGTAATATCTAATAGGTCATTACAGAAATAAAAATGTTGGGAAAGAATGTCATAATGAGCTTTACAAAGTAAAGTGATGAAAAAAGATTGAAATAAGTATTAAGTAGCAAGAGAATAATACTGGTCGAAGACTAACATTTCCGTATACAGCACTAAATGTTGGAGTAACTCAGCGGGACAGGCAGCATCTCTGGAGAGAAGGAACGGGTGATGTTTCAGGTCTTGACCCCCCGAAACGTCACCCATTCCTTCTCTCCAGAGATGCTGCCTGTCCCGCTGAGTTACTCCAACATTTAGTGTCCATCTTCGGTTTAACCCAGCATCTGCCATTCCTTCCTAAACATTTCCATACAGATTTTCTAATTTCCTGCCGGGACTTTGGTTGAAGATGGACAGACTCCGAAGATGTTGAGGTGAATATATTTACCTGGACAGAGCGTACGGAAGCAGCGACTTTGAATCCGAGTGTACGTCCTTTTCCAGCTAAATGGATGAAAAATTCCAACTATCAATACAGCAAAATATAATTATGCATTTATTTTTGCAAACCGATAACGTGTTGGTACCTGTTTTCTATAATGCCGTTGGCTCTTCAAATCAATGTGTTTAACAATTTTGTGGTGAAATTGCATTTTCAACTATCATAATTGCAGAAATAGCATAACTTCAAAAGCTATGAATCCTTTGCTGAAGAACATATTTACAGTGTTCTTATACATAAATTCAGTAAAGATCTGAAGACCTGTAGCTGTATTTGGTAAAAAGCAGACCACATGCATCCATAGCAATGACTTTCGTAGGAAGGAACTGCCGATGCTGGTTTACACCGAAGATAGACACAAAATGCTGGAGTAAGAAATGGGTGAAGTATTTGGTAGAGACCCTTTTTCAGACTGAGAGTCAAGGGCGAGATAAAGATACACATTTCCCTCCTTAATGTTTGTAACGAAGACCCATCATTTATTTATTTGCCTCTGTACTCCACAATGGTGGGACTACGTATGAACACTGTTGTAATTTCCACATGGTGAAACCAAAATGTATAAAAATGGCCTTTAATAAAATCTGACAATGTGCACTTTAACCACACGTGATTTGTACTATTACAAATCTCAAATTGTGGAGTACAGGGGCAAATATATAAATGATGGGTCTTTGTCCCAAACATTATGGAGGGCGCTGTAGAAGGGCAAGGTGTGAAAATGACAGATCAAAGGGGACGAGGATCAAGGAAAATGCAGAATAGATCATTGTTCTTAGCGCTTAGAATCTACTATTCTTGGGTTGTAAGGCAAGGAGGCGAAAACAAGTTCTGATTAGTTTCGTTTTTACTTTAGAGATACAGCATGGAACAAGTCCTCAGATCCGTGGGCGGACATCTGGGGAGGGGGGGACAGGGGGGGGTGATCCTCCATGTTTTGTGAGGCGGGGGACAATCCCGCCCATGTTTTGTAATCCGGATTTTGAAATTCGGTGAAAAAACATTCGGTAAAAATCTCTGCTTTCCGCGAGACAGTGGGGGTGAGACTGATGATCGAGGGTGCCGATTGGACGAGAGAGACGTGGGTCAGCAGGCAGTGGGGGGGGGGGGGTGGGACATGATGATTCAGTGCAATGATTGGAGGAGGGAGGTGTCGGTCAGAGGCGGAAGTAGGGGGGTGGGACTGAGGATAGAGTGCGGTGATTGGAGGAGGGAGACGTCCTGGTGAAGCAAAGATCATAAAGCGGAGCTTGAAATGGGCCTTTCACCGCCCGGCTTAAAATCGGTTGCAGTATCTTCCACCGCCCTGCGGTCAAATTGCTGCGTCGAGGTGATCGAGGCTCCCGATGTTGAAGCCCCCGCCGGGCGATGGAAGATCCCGCAGCCAGTTTTAAGCTGCGCATGGCGATGAAAGGCCCCACGAACTGGCCGATTGAAGCCCGATTCGGGGCGGACGAAGCTGCTGTTGCTGTAGTTCGGAGTCGGTCACCAACCAGGTCAGCTCCCAATGTTACCGTCCACAGGGGGGGCCCATGGCCGAAGCCTCCGCCAAAAAATTGTGTGTTCCCCCCCCCCATGTTTTGATAGCGATTTCCCATCTAGCCCTCACCGACCATCAACCACGCATTCACACTCGTTCTACGTAATACCACTTTCCCATCTACTCCCTACACGTTAAGGACAATTTTACACAGGCCAATCGACCTACAAACCCACACATCTTTGAGATGTGAGAGAAATCCAGAGCCCCTGCTGGGACTTTGGCACCTAGAAAACCCATGCAGTCACATAGAGAATATGCAAATCCACACAGACACCACCCAAATCAGAATTGATTCTTCCATATGCCAAACGGAAGAATCTTATGTATTGAGCCAAATGAATAAAAGAAGAAGAAAGATAATGTGTATGTATGTAATTTTTTTATGTTTCAGTACATATATGTGTACCTCGGAAATATACACAGCAGATGTGGAACATGACTGTGTCGAGAGGAACTGCAGACAGAATGTGTAGGAAGGAACTGCTGATGCTGGTTTACACTGAAGATAGACACAAAGTGCTGGAGTAACTCTGGCATCTCTGGATAGAAGGAATGGGTAATTTTTTGGCTCGGGACCCTCCTTTAGACTTAGTGTCAGGGCACAGGGAGACACAGAGATAAGGAAGAGGAAGATGTGAAAACAAGACATCAAAAGAGATAAAAATCAAGGAAAATGTAGAATAGATCATTGTTAGCTAGGAGAAGGGTCAAGGAAAGAGCGTTCACGTTGCGACCCTGTTTCCACCAAACGTTCCACCACTATGCACAAGAAGCGCAAGATGCAAATGTATGCAGATGCCGAGAAGCGTGTTCAGCTCTGGCTGAACAATGTCTAATCTTGTGTTGTGGGCTCGAGAAGAAGCTAGGAGAAGGTGACATCAAAGCATGCAGAGATGTAATGTAATCAGGGGGACAGTCTGAATGGTCGGAGTACTGGGAAGCGGGAGGGATTGAGAGAGAGGGAAAGCAAGGGTTGCTTGAAGTTAGAGAAGTCAATGTTCATACCGCTGGGGTGTAAGTTGTCCAAGCGTAATATGAGGTGCTGTTCCTCCAATTCGTGCTGGGCCTCACTCTGACAACGGAGGAGGCCCTGGACGGAAAGGTCAGTGTGGGAACGGGAGGGGGAGTTGAAGTGTTTTGCAGGTTTAAACTGAAGACGGACACAAAAAGGTTGGAGTCACTCATTGGGCCGGGCAGTATCTCTGGAGAAAAGGAATATGTGACGATTTGGTTCAAGACCCTTCTTCAGAACGTCACCTGTTCCTTTTCTCCATACAAAGATGCCTGATGGGAGGAAACTTTGTTTCCCAGGCATCATTTTCATTCCATGAGATATCCAGAATATAAGACAGAGGCAATGACAAAGCAATGGCAGATAAAATAATGAAACTCTCATTCTGTATCTCCCATGCCAACCACACACAAACTGACGTGTAGAAAGGGCAGAAGGTAGCAAAGGGTTTTCCATGTTGTTTTGCACCAATGTGTTTTCCTTTCCAGCAAAGATGGTTTCCACGGTACTTCTTCTCAGCGTTGACTGTTGTTCTTTGGCAAAACTGCGACACCACTCTGCAGGCTGCGAAATCAAGGGAAAACAAGACGGACTAAATCTTTGTATATCTGACAGCGAAACCTAGAGACAAGCGTTACAGGAGAGCTTTGGTGCTGAGGAGACTATTCAGGTGAGTCACAAGTTGCTGCAGATAGTTAAGTAATCTGACCTGAAACGTCGTCCATCCATGTCCTCCCGAGATCCTGCCTATCCCACAGATGTTGCCCAATGTACTAAGGATGGAGTTGACCAAAAAGAATGCTTAGAGCTAGACTTTGCCCACTCCAATCTCAGCATGTTTAATGGGTGATAAGTCTTACTCGGTTCCCAAAATCGGCACTGAAAACCTTTGCTAATGAGGAGTTTAAGAACCAATACGTGAGTATAATGCCCAGGACACATCATGATGCAGCTTCACAGGACTTTGGTTGAACTACCTTTGCAGTATTGCATGCAGTTCTGGTCTCTCTAATACAGGAAGGATGTAGGGGCTTTGGAAAAGGTACAAAAAAGGTTTGGAAGAATGATGTCAGGATTTAATGGTCGAGGAGAAGTTTTTTTTTAATTATTATTTTTATTAGAAGCAATTGTACAAAGATAAAACATTCGGCATCTAAAATAATACAATTACAGTACAGCTTCATTTTTAACCTTATAACCTGAAAATGAAAGAAAAGAAGAGAGAGAGAACAAGAGAGGGACAAAGTGAGGTGAAAAGATAGCTCGAAAAAGCACATAGAAAAGACCCAGGTCAGTCGAGGAGAAGTCGATAGACTTGTATTGTATTGTAGAGAATGTACAACATTCGATGTTGCTATTTATTATATAACCATATAACCATATCACAATTACAGCACGGAAACAGGCCTTCTCGGCCCATCCAGTCCGTGCCGACCATTTATTTTCTGTGTTAAAGTGTCTTATGTCAAATTATTATTTTTTGTTTACTTCCTATTGTTTTTCTTTCTCTCTGTTCCCCTTTAATTCAGTCTTTCTTTTTTGACTTTATTTGACTTTCTTATACCTGATTTGACATTGAGTACGATATAATCATTAGAGCCCAGCATTGCTTATTAATGGCTGTGCAAACTGATTGATCAAGAGAATAGATCATTTGTACGATCGCACTGGTGTTAGTTGCCTCGTCGAAAGTACAGCACTGATCTGATCCAAGTTTCACCAAGAATCAGTTTTAAGCAAGGTGCCAGTTTTATAAAGGCAAGAGCCTTTTACGGCTCACGGTGAGCGGTCACGGTGGCGCAGCGGTAGAGTTGCTGCCTTGCAGCGAAAGCAGTGCCGGAGACCTGGGTTCGATCCTGACTGCGGGTGCTGTCTGTACGTAGTTTGTACGTTCCCATCACCTGCGTGGGTTTTCTCCGCGATCTTCGGTTTCCTCCCGCACTCCAAAGACGTACAGGTTTGTAGGCTAATTCGCTTGGTAAATGTAAAAATTGTCCCTAGTGGGTATAGGATGGTTTTCTATCACTGGTCAGCACGGACCCGGT
>OY740781.1:156552501-156833772 GCA_963514005.1 Raja brachyura | reverse complement strand
CTTGGAACCATCGATGCAGGACAGGATTATTAGTCCTCTGGCTTAATGGAGGCAAGCCCGCATGGATTGTTAAGGGAAAAATCACATATAACAAAACTGAATTTTTGGGTGAGGTGACAGATAAAGTTGAAAGGGTTTCACAGCCAACATGATATTAATTGAATTCCAGAAAGCTTTTGAAAGGATGCTATTGACAAGAACTGAAGCACATGGCAATAAAGAGACGTTGATAGCATGGAACCAAACTTGTGCAAGTTGGGAAAGTGGGCAGAGAAGTGGGAGATGGAATATAGTTGAGCATAGTGTATGGTGATGCAATTAGGTAGTAGATATATCGGCATAGACTGTTTTACTAAATTGGGAGAGGTTCCAGAAATTGGAAATTCAAAGGGACTTGAGTGGGCTGGTGCAGGATTCCCAAAAAGTTAATTTGCAAGTCAAATTGGCGAATTCAAAGCTAGCATTTATTGAAGACTAGAATGTAAAAGTGGGGATGTAATACTGAGGAGGGATGTGCTGACTTTGGAGAAGATCCAGAGGAGGTTTCAGAGAATGATCCTGGGGATGTTTGGGTTAACATATGATGAGCTTTTGAAGCCACTGGGCCTGTACTCGCTGGAGTTTAGAAGGATGAGTCTCATTTAAACTAACTGAATAGTGAAGGGCCCAGATCGAGTGGATGTGGAGAAGATGGTTCCACAGTGGGAGCGTTTAGAACCAGAGGGCACACCTCATTATAAAAACGATGTACCTTTAGAAAGAAGACGAGGAGGAGTTTCTTTAGGCAGATGATGGTGAATCTGTGGACTGCCGTGGAGGCTAGGTCTTTGGGTATTTTTTTAGGCGGAGATTCACAGGTTCTTGATTTGAAAGGGTGTCAAAGATTGACTTCCGGTGGCGCTATGGAGGGCTAGAGACCAGCGGCAGCTAGCTCCACGCAAAAACCGCTGAAAAATGGGAGAAAAGAACGGGACCTACCTGCTGTTATCGCACCGACTGCCTGCATCGCGTGAGTGATGTCATCAGGTGCGCGACTCCGGTGGTATGTCTATGCAACCTCCCCAAGACGAAACGGGCCATTAAGCCCAAGCAAGCGGCGGAAGAAGTAGGCCCGACTGAAGCCTCGGGCTCAGGTACAATGTCATCCCAAGAAGATGTATCAAGGAAACCGAAGTCCAAAAAATCTGAGATAGAAGAACTTCGGAATGTTCTATCTCAAGAAATTATAAATATAAAGGAACAATTGAAAAATTTCAATGAAAAGCTGAATTTTAAAGAAGAACCTCAAACTTTTAAAGAAGAATTTAAAGAAGAAATTAACACCACTGTTCTTGAACTATTGGATACATGGAAGAACGAAACGGAAGAAAAGCTTGCTCACCAGATGGAGGAGATATATGTTAAAATCAACTCGATGAAATCCAGCTTTAACGAGAGGTTGGATCCCATCAATAAGACATTAGACCAACAAAATATAGCCATAACTCATTTAGAAGAGATTGCAGCAACAAGTGCCAAAACTACAAAACAGCTTAATAAAGAGAATCGACGTCTATCAAACTTATTGAGTGAAATAACTGAAAAATTTACTGACTTGGAAGGACGTCAGAGGCGCAGAATTTAAGAATTGCCGGCGTCCAAGAAGGAAGAGAGGGGAACTGAGACCCCCGCGAATTCGCTGCATACTTATTGCAAAAAGTCTTAAACCTGGATCAAAAACCTCTACTAGGTCGTGCACATAGAGCGCTGAGATGCCGTCTACGGGCAGACGCCCCACCAAGACAAATGATAGTGAAGGTGCAATACGACCATGTACTGGATGACATGATGAAAAAAATTGTTCGTACTAGAAATCTCACATATGAAGGAGACAAGATCAGCATTTATAGAGATTATCCTGTGGAAGTCTCCAGGAAGAGAGCGGTGGTTACAGAGACAAGAATAATACTCAAGGACGTACCAGATCTGAGGTACGGCCTGATGTACCCGGTAATATTAAGAGTCACCATCAGGAAGAAGGAACACATCTTCGCTAACCATAAGGATGCATTTGATTTCGCCCAGAATATCGAGAATATGACCGATGAGAACAGTACTCACAAAATACCCGACGTCACTGATCATCGTGACTTTGTAAAGATCTGATGGAACTTAAACTGTTATACTTAAGGACAAATGAAATTGGACAAGGATTGTTGAGCAAGGTTTTCCCTATGGACATTATACACCCATATTTTACTATTAACATTAACAACTGACAAATACTAATCATTACTATTTGTTACTACTAATAATTATTACTAATTACTTTCAATTGGATTACTTAGAATTAGTTAAAGTGGAAACTACAAGTGGGATTGGATTTAAAGTTTGAATTAATTTTAAAAAAAATTATCTCTCAGATATATTTGAGATTTATACAGTATTCTCAGAATAATTGCTTTTTTTATTAACGGATTATGAATACTTTGGAACTTAAAATGTTTTCCTTCTCCCCTGTAAAATGTTGTTATTGAAATTTCACCTTAAAGAGAGCATGGAGCTAGTAAAGTTTTTTTTTTGAACAGCTATGGAAGTCTGTAGATGGCTAGCCACGTTAGTGTGGCTATCATTAACTGCACTAATTATAGTTGTAGTTTTTTCTTTCTTTTTGCACTTTACTAACTACCTAATTATCGGCTCTGACCTTCCTTCCATCAAGGGGATCTATCACAGTCGCTGCCTCAAAAAGGCTGGCAGCATCATCAAGGACCCACACCATCCTGGCCACACACTCATCTCCCTGCTACCTTCGGGTAGAAGGTGCAGGAGCCTGAAGACTGCAACGACCAGGTTCAGGAATAGCTACTTCCCCACAGCCATCAGGCTATTAAACTTGGCTCGGACAAAACTCTGAACATTAATACCCCTCTATCTGTTATTTGCATTTTATCAATTTATTAATTCATGTGTGTATTTACGTATATAATGGTATATGGACACACTGATCTGTTTTGTAGTCAATGCCTACTATGTTCTGTTGTGCTAAGCAAAGAAAGAATTTCATTGTCCTGTCAGGGACACACGACAATAAACTCTTTTGACTTTGACTTTGACTACCTATCCTATCACTCTTTTTACATAATATCCTATTATAATTTTAAGCTTGAATGGAATTATAAGTTTTACCAAAAGAGATACGTATGGGAGAAAGATCTATGAGATTTAAAATTCATCTATCTGATGTTCTGGTGTAATGTCGGGCTTGTTGCGCTGAGCCATCTGCTCTCTTGTAGACCACCCTAAACAAAAGATGCAAGATTTGAATATGAAGATTGGGGGTGAAGGAATCACATTTTGCAGCTGGAATGTTAAGGGAATTAATGAACCAATCAAGTGAGGTAAAGTATTAGCACATTTAAAATCACTTAAAACAGTTATAATATTCCTTCAGGAAACTCACCTTAAAAAAAAGGATGCACAACATAGATTGAAAGCAAAATGGATTGCTAAAACGTATCACTCCTAATTTTCACACAAATCCAGAGATGTTGCAATACTAATCCGTAAAGGGATACCTTTTAAACATACATCAACTATAACGGACAATGATGGTAAATATATTGTATTACTAGGTGAGTTACATGCAAAAAAAGTGATTCTTATTAATGTTTATGGACCAAACTTTGATAGTCCCTTGTTTTTCAAGAAAATATTTAATATAAGATAATAAGATAATAAGAATAGATTATTTTTTAGTAGACTCCAAGCTCATTCATTTTACCTACAATTCGAAATATCATAACATTATAATCTCGGACCATGCACCCTTAACATTTATGATTAAACTAAATGGAAGGACCGAGAAACAGACAGAATGGAGACTCAACCCACAAATCTTAAATGAGAAAGTACGTCAGGAATATCTTACTAAACAGATTCATATGTTTTTTGAGACCAATGATTGCCCTGGAAAGTCTGCCTCCCTACTCTGGGAAACATTTAAAGCATTTGCCCGAGGAGCAATGATCTCCTCCCAAGCATTTCACAATAACGAGAACCGGGTTAAACAACAGATACTGGAAAGGGAAATAAGACAATTAGACATAGAATATGCGGCTGCACCAACTATGATAAAACATAATAAAATAGCAGTATTGAAATATAAATTACATAAAATATATTCAGACCCAGTTATAAAAACTTTATCAGCATACTAAACAATTACATTTTGAATTTGGTGAGAAACCACAAAAACTATTAGCACGCCAACTTCGAAAACTGGACGGGGAAAAAACAATTCACAAAATTAGATCAGAAATTGGAGAACCACTAGTTCCGCCCAAGGATATCAATGAGAGATTTCTGCAATATTATCAAAATCTCTACTCAGCTAAAACGACAGAACACTCGACAGGAATGGAAGCATTCTTACAAAAATGTAACCTCAAATGCCTAGATTTGAAAGATAGAGAATTACTAGGCGCTGAAATAACAGTAAAAGAAATTGAAGAGTCTATCAGATCTCTAAAAAACGGCAAGGCCCTGACGGTATAAGCTCTGAATTTTATTTAGAAAATTATGATCTGATCTCCCCACGTTTACAGACGCTGTATGAGCACATTTATACTCAACAGAAATTACCAGAAATGCTAAACGAATCTATAATAACACTTATACCAAAAACAGATAAAGACCTGGAAGACTCAGGTTCATAGAGAGCTATAGCTCTCTTAAATACTGATTAAAAAAAAAACTAAAATCCTAGCTCAAAGATTAAGCACAGTGATTAATAAATTAATACACCCTGACCAAACAGGATTTATTCCAAAATGTTACTCTTCTTATAACCTGAGACGATTATTCAATATCATATACTGAAAGAGAATTACTAATGTAGATTTAGCAATTATTTCGTTAGATGCTGAGAAAGCATTTGATCAGATGGAATGGCCCTATTTATTTTCGGTGATGGAAAAATTTCAACTGGGCGAGATGTTTAGTACATGGGTAAAACTTTTATATACTAATCCAACAGCTAGAATATTATCAAACCAAATGTTATCAACTAAATTTAACTTATCTGGAGGTTGTATACAAGGATGCCCGTTATCCCCATTATTACTCACACTCGCAGTTGAGCCACTAGCAGAAAATGTTAGGTCCCATCCTGAAATATACTGGTATAATACTAAAGACACTAAGAATAAAATCTCTTTATATGCAGATGATGTATTAATCTACATTACAAAACCTGCAATTAGTATCCCAAATTTATTAAATTTAATAACTCAATTTGGTTTGTTCTCAGGATACATAATTAATTGGAATAAAAGCAAAATCATGCCAATAATGGAAACCAATCCACATATATTACAACAATCCCCCTTTAAAATAGTTAATGAAAAATGTAAATATCTAGGAATTTATGTAACTAAGACATATACTTCTTTATTTAAACTAAACTTCCCTCCTTTACTGAACAAATTGCATAAGAAAATTCAATATTGGAAAACACTACGTATCTCAATGTTTGGTAGAATTAATGCCATAAAAATGATTTTTCTTCCGCAATGATTGTACCTCTTTCAATCAATCCTGATATATCTTCCTAAAGGTTTTAAAAAGGTTGACTCCATAGTCACTAATTTTATCTGGGATTATAAGAATCACAGAATAAACAAAAAACATTTATGTAAATCAAAAATAAATGGGGGCTTAGCTTTATCGAATTTCATGCTCTATTTCTGGGCAGTTAACATTAAAAATATGAACTTCTGGCTGGAAGAATTGGACCAGCAACCAGACTGGTTAAAAATGGAAAAGGAAGACTGTTTACCCTTGGAAATTGGTTCGATTCTGTTTGCTACCACTAAATTGAACAAAAAAAACTATAGTGAAAACCCTATAACATACAGTGGTATACGAATTTGGTAACAATTAAAAAAGACTTTAAAATTGGATAATCTATCACTCTTTCTCCCCATTGTAAACAACCCTGCATTCAAACCCTCAATGTTGGATGAAGGCTTTTTTACAATGGAAAAATCCTGGAATTAAAAAGATGGGTCATCTCTATAGGAAAGGCACATTTATTTCATTTCAGGAGTTACAACAAACTTATGGACTTCACTCAAATGACTATTTCAGATATCTACAGCTTAGAGATTATGCTAAATTGAATACACAGGATTACGGAACTAGAGATCCAGAAACTCTTGATGAATGTTTGAATAAACACCCTAATGCAGAAAAATTAATATCTCATATCTACAATATCCTATTAGACAGTGAGGCGCCAACAACAGAAATATACAGGCAAACATGGGAAAATGAACTAGGCCAGCCAATAGTGAAAGATATTTGGGACGAAAGCTTACAACATATTCACCAATGCTTGTTAAGTGCCAGACACTCTCTAATACAATTTAAAGTATTACATAGATTACATTACTCAAAAACAAAATTAAATACATATATCTCCTATCTGCGAAAAATGTCAGCATTTAGAGGCTAACTTAACTCACACATTTGTAAATTGTATAAAAATTAAAAACTTTTGGACTGAAATTTTTAAGATAATTTCAGAAGTTGTCAACACCCAATTGGACCCCGACTCAAAACGAATAATATTAGGAATATTAGAATAAAGTCAAACACTTACTACAAGCCAAGGAAACTTTATCGACTATAGTATAATAATTAGGAAAAAATTAATGTTAAAATTCTGGAAAGGTCCTATAACCCCCACAATTAAAATGTGGACTATGTAAATGTCGGAGACCCTACATTTAGAAAGAATCAGATTTGTCTTAATGGACAAACAAGAACTTTTTATCTGAATATGGTCTCCATTTATTGATTATCTGTAGGGGCAAACCGGTTCGGCACGAGAACCTGACTGGAGCTCGAACCAAGGATTAGATGAAAAGTTATACTTTATAATTTACGAACATATCTCCAATGTTGTATTATTAGTAAATGATTCCATTCTTCTTTATCATACCTTCTTGTTTTTTTTTTACTCTTTCCTTATTATTTTCTATCTATATAAAAAAATAAAAAATATATAGAAGCAGAGTTATTAAATAATTGATAATATTGATAATATTAGTATTGTATGACTGTTATACATGAAATGTTTTTATTGTGTACTTGCTTCTAATAAGAAAATGATTAAAAAAAAACAGATTACAGGGAGAAAGCAGGGGAATGGGGTTGAGAGGGAAAGATAGTTCAGCCATGATTGAATGGCGGAGTAGACTCGATGCGCCGAATGGCCTAATTCTGCTCTTAATGAACATGAACCTGTGGAAGCAAAAGGTTGACATTTCAGGTTGAGACATTGCATCAGGACTTAAGAGTGAATAGGAAAGATTGCCAATGTATTGTTGTACATCGGAGCGTGGGACAGGAGCTTTAAATGGAGCCTGATGGGGAGGATGAACATGATGAGAAGAAACCTGGGTGTCCAGGCAAGTGTGTAAGGGAGGGGAGCACTGGGTGTGTGTGTTACCTGCAATTAGAAAATTCAACATTCAAACTATTGAGTTGTAAGCTATGAAAATGGAATGCAAGATGCTGCTCTTCCAATCTGCATTCAGCTTTTATATAGCAACTGAGAAGGCTGAGGATAGACAGGTCAGTGCGGGAGTAGAAAGGAGACTGAGATGGCTACTGTTGCTACATTACGAGCACAGAGTCTTGATGCATTGTCTCGATCTGAAACATTGCCTTTCACCCTTCACCTCCAACCATGCTGCCTGACCCGCTCAGATCTACCAGCGTTTTACCTTTGTTTTTGCTTTTCATCCGCATTACACATTTAGCGTGCGAAAATGGTGATCTTCAATTTCTTGGAAAATATTTTTAGATTTATTTTTTTAATAATCCCTGTATAAGTCATCACATCATTCATTTAGCAGAAGTATTTCCCTTTCTTAGAAAGGTTTATTGTTTGTAAATTCTAAGGAATATATTATTCTCAGTTTTGCAAAGAAAATAAGACTTCCGTGGATTTTAGTTATAAGCCTATGTCAATAAGAACATTGTCCTTATTACCGGCAAACACCAACTCTGAACAATTTGGACTTATGCCACAATTCATGGATGGTTTACATAACATTCCAATGAATGCTCTCAGTCAAGTACACAAAATGTGTATCACCTTTTAATAACTGTGTGAAAACAACTGTTCCACTTTCCCTTTGATTTAGCAATAATCCCAAATACATGCTCCCTAGCTTGCAGCTCAGCATCCACTAGAAGCGACCGCATGTGATTTAGCAAGATAAAGCCTCGTTTATCCTTTTCACACACTCCAATTCATGCAACTTTGCCCATGCAGAAGGCTCGAAGAAAATCAATGGCAGCAAGTCGCATAGAGTTATATTTGAATTGTATTATAACTGGTTAAGAAACCTCCCTTTGTATCATCTTTGCATTGGAAATGTAAAGATGGATTAAAGAAAGAAGGACAGCTACTTTTACTTTTAAAGTAACTACATTAAGTTGACAAATCTGTAGTGTGATGCAAAATTTGGTAATGTGATGTAAAAAATTTGCAAACTGCAATTTTGAACTCTGGAAGTTTGGTTTTGAGAAACAGCGTGGAAAGAGGCCCTTTGGCCCACGACAGACTAGCGATCCCCGCGCAGACTAGCGATCCCCGCACACTCGTTCCACTCTCCACACTAGGGGCAAAATCACAGAAGCCAATTAACCAATAAGCCATGTCTTTGGAATTTGGGAAGATACCAGAGCACCCGGAGAAAACCCATGCTGTCACGGGGAGAACGTACATATTCCGCACAGACAGCACCCATAGTTAGGATTGCTGACTCTGGCGTTATAAAGCGGCAACTCTACCGCTGGACTACCGTGCCACCCCTAAACAAATCTGATCAAGAGGTTGAGCAGGGTAGGACTTTATTCCTTGGAGCGCAGGACGATGAGGGGTGGTCTTATAGAGGTGTAAAAGACCATGCGGGGAATAGATCGGGAGAATGCACAGTCTTTTTCCCAGAGAAAGGGAATCAAGAACCAGAGGATAGTTGAGGCAGAAACTATAACAACATTCTGTGGACATTTGGACAGGTACATGGATAGAAAGGTTTACAGGGATAAAGGCCAAGCACAGGCAGGTGTAGTTGGGCACCTTGGTCGTCATGGGCAAGCTGGGCTGAAGGGCCTGCTTCCGTGTTATATGACTCCATGATAGGCAAATAGATTGGTAAAGAAGGCATGTTTGCCTTCAACAGTCGGGACATTGAATATAAGAGTTAGGTTGCAGCTTTATAAAACTGGTGAGGCCACATTTGGAGTCCTTGTTGGCCCAGCGCAGGAGGATGTTGAGGTTTGCGCGACAAGGTTCCACATGGTAGTCTGCTCTGGAAGGTTAGATCCATGGATCCATGGTGGGATAGCTGAATGGATGGAAATTGGCTCCATGGAAGGAAACGTGGAAGAGGGTGATGGTGGAAGCTTGCTTCTCGGACTGGAGGCCTGTGACTAGTGGTGTGCCTCAGGGTTCGGAGTCTCCCCCTCCTCCCATTCGCAACAAGAACAGAGTCCCCCTTGTCCTTACCTTCCACCCCATCAGCCGTTGCACACTGCTAATAATCCTCCAACACTTTTGCCACCTCCAACAGGATCCCATTACTGGCCACATCTTTCCATCTCCACCCCTTTCTGCTTTCAGCAGAGACCATTCCCTCCACAACTCCCTGATCAACCCGTCCCTTCCCATCCAAACCACCCCCTCCCCAGGTACTTTCCCCTGCAACTGCAGGAGATGCAATACCTGTCCCTTTACCAGGCACGTGCCGTGAGTAATTACTCAGTCAGTCGGCTTTTGAAAAAAAAATCTTAAACCGTGCACGCACAGATTGTTCTCCTCTCCATAAAAATTAAAAATAAAAATAAGTAACAATTCAATTTGCCCAGGGCTTCCAAATCTCCTTACTTTTAAATTACTGAATGGGTGAGGGGTGGAGGGCGATGGCAGTCCAGCACCCGGGCCAAAACATCATTCACCCAGCCACGGCCGAGTCGGTCAACAAATTGCCGTCGGGAATTTGTCCCTTATTTTGAGCTTTTGTCCCATATTTGGGAGTGAGAAGTTGGCAACCCCAGTTTCCGACTACATTCTATCTCTGTCCCGCCCACTCCCCTGACGTCAGTCTGAAGAAGGGTCTCGACCCGAAACAACACCTATTCCTTCTCTCCAGAGATGCTGCTTGTCCCGCTGAGTTACTCCAGCATTTTGTGTCTGTCATCTTTCAGCTAAAACCCTCTAATCCAGATGGCATTCTGGTAAAAAAAAACCCAACATACTGAAGACACTCAGAGGCACTCGGGGATCTTTGTTCGGTGTAAATGGGGAACCAATGTTTTGGATCAGGACCCTCCTTCAGACAGATGGAGTAAGCTGCAAAATAGAGGTGCGTGGAGCAAAACCTGGCAAGTGATAAGTGATGCTGGAGGAACTCAGCAGGACAGGCAGCATCTCTGGAGAGAAGGAATGGGTGACGTTTTGGGTCGAGATCCTTCTTCAGACATTAACCTACATTAACCTAACCATGTACATCATAATCAGTCCGAATGTTCTCCAGTTTAATGTTTTGTAAGGCATTCTTTACCTTAGACTGTAGTATCCAATGGTTGTTTCTTCTTTAACTATTCCCTATCCCAACTACAGATTGAAGCATATGTTCCAATGCATTTCCACCTTATGCCACACATCTTTGCACAAAAAAAAAGTTTCAGTGATTGTGACTATTCTGCTGTCAAAGAAATCATATGCAATCAATATGTGAGCATTTTCCAAAATTTTCCACAGCCTTGTCAGAGCAGGAAAGTTTAAACGAGATAGACACAAAATACTGGAGAACGGTAACTCAGCAGGAGAGGCAGCATCTCTGGAGAGATGGAATGGTTGACGTTTTGTGACGCAAAACATCACCCATTCCTCCTCTCAATAGATGCTGCCTGTGCCACTGAGTTACTCCAGCATTTTGTGTCCATCTTCGGCTAAACCAGCATCTGCAGTTCCTTCCTACACAAGTTTACAGGAGATGTGCCGGGCAAGATTTGCTTTACACAGAGTGGTGGGTGTCCGTAACATGTTGTCAGGGACGGTAATGGAAACAGATACAATAGTGATCATTCTCTCTCCAACTAAATTCAGACTTATGCAACCACATAATATTCTTCTGAGGTAACAGACACAGAAAAAAAAGTCCACTCACCCATTCCAGTGCCAGCTGGAGCAATTTCGCGGGAAAATAGTTCCAGAGCTTTCTTCTGCATGTGATGAACTGCTAACCAAATAACAGCTTCCCGAGGGCTCTGTAAGGGCAAACGACGGCAGCTTACCAACAATGAGTACTTCGCTACGAAAACATAGCGATTTGGTGATCATGATGCAGTCTCCTCTTCACTGATTTGTTGACTGCTATCAAACACTTCTGGCAATTGGCAACATTCACAATTTTAACCAAGTTTCACTCATTGCAGTCTTAAGGGCCTGTTCCACTTACGCGACCTTGGCTCGCAAATTACTCGAGCGTGCTGTCACTTGAGGCGTATGGACACCATATGTGCGGGGCTGGTCCCGACATCGCACGGGGTTCCGAAAATCTGACATTGTCCGAAATCCTTGCGTGCAACGGCCTGTATGCAGCGTCTTGACGGCGTACGCCTAGCGCGTGGCATTGCGCGATGACATCACCGCTCGGCGTGGCGTTGCGTGATGATGTCACCGCCCAGCGCCGTGCGATGCCCAAAGTTGGCTCACCTCCTGCCCAGCTGATTGGTAAGTATGGCGCAAATGACGTCATGCGCGAACTTAGCGCGAACTTCTCGTGAACTCCGCTTCCATATAACCACATAACAATTACAGCACGGAAACAGGCCCTCTCGGCCCTTCCAGTCCGTGCCGACCATTTATTTTCCCCTAGTCCCATCTACCTGAACTCAGACCATACCCCTCCATTCCCTTCCCGTCCATATACCTATCCACTTTACTTTTAAATGTTAAAATCGATCCTGCCTCCACCACTTCTGCTGGAAGATCATTCCACACAGCCACCACTCTTTGAGTAAAGAAGTTCCCCTTCATGTTACCCCTAAACTTCTGTCGCTTAATTATCATGTCATGCCATCTTGTTTGAATCTTCCCTACCCTCAATGGGAAAAGCTTATCCACGTCAACTCTTATCCACGTCTATCCCTTTCATCATTTTAAAGACTTCAATCAAGTCCCCCCTTAACCTTCTGCGCTCCAAAGAATAAAGACCTAACTTGTTCAACCTTTCTCTGTAACTTAGTTGCTGGAACCCAGGCAACATTCTAGTAAATCTCCTCTGTACTCTTTCTATTTTGTTGACATCTTTCCTATAATTAGGCGAACAAAATTGTACACCATACTCCAGAATTGGTCTCACCAATGCCTTGTACAATTTTAACATTACTTCCCTACTCCTATATTCAATGCTCTGATTTATAAAGGCCAGCACACCAAAAGCTTTCTTTACCACCCTATCTACATGCGATTCCACCTTCAGAGAACTATGCACAGTTATTCCTAGATCTCTCTGTTCCACAGCATTCCTCAATTCCCTACCATTTACCATGTACGTCCTATTTTGATTTGTCCTGCCAAGATGTAGCACTTCACACTTATCAGCATTAAACTCCATCTGCCATCTTTCAGCCCACTCTTCCAAATGGCCCAAACGCATGCAATTGCATGCAAGTGGGACATGCCCTTTATGCATTAGAGAAAAAAAATACAATTTCCAAAGTAATGGTTTCCTGCTGTGAAACTGGCAGCCTGTGTTCTTAAGAGACAATGGTGTCTGATTACTGTGAGGAGTTTTTTCCAAGACAGTTTTTTTCTGCAGTAAACCTGTCACAGCCGGTGTCCGATTTGTGCAGGTTCCTTCCCGATGGAATTTACACGAGGATCAATCCTGTCTGTGTAACAGAACTGCTTCCAAGAGGAGACTGAGGAAATCCGGCATTTCTCACATAACGCTCATAAACGTCTATCGATGCACCCCATAACAGCATACTGTCGGGTTGCTTCACAGCTTGGTCTTGAAACATGTAGCAAGAATTTCATTGTCCTATCTGAGACACATGACAATAAACTCTCTTGAATCTTGAAGCTTGAAGAAACTGCTGGTTTACACCAAGGATAAACACAAAATGCTGGAGTAACTCAGTGGGACAGCTGCATCTCTGGAGAAAAGGAATGGGCGATCTTTCCGGTCGAAACTCAAAAGGTCACCCATTCCTTCTCTCCAGAGATGCTGCCTGTCCCGCCGAGTTAAAGGCCTGTCCCACCAGCATGCGACTCCATGCGGTGAGCGCGACCTAACGTGGTCGCTTGAGCCGTACGGCCTCGCGGGGCCTGTCCCATTTCGATCGCCGGAGCCGTATGGAGTTGTGCGGAGCTGGTCCTGACATCGCGCGGGCCTCCGAACCGCAGCCGCCTCAACGCTGTACGCACCGCCTCGATGGACGTGCGCAGCGTCTCGACGCCGTACGCAGCGTCTTGACTCCATACGTCACGCGTGAACTTCCCACGGACTTCGCTCAAACTTCCCGCTTCCGGTTTGGTCGCGCTCACTGCATGCAGGCACGTGCTGGTGGGACCGGCCCTGTACAGGGATCACTCAACCTCCGTGCGGCCCCCGCTTCCGGTTTGGCCGCGCTCGCCGCATGCAGGCACGTGCTGGTGGGACCGGCCCTGTACAGGGATCACTCGACCTCCGCGCGTCCCCCGCTTCTGGTTTGGCTGCGCACGCCGCATGCAGGTGCATGCTGGTGGGACAGGCCCTGTACGGGGATCACTCGACCTCCGCGCGGCCCCTGCTTCCGGATTGGTCGTGTTTGCCGCATGCAAGTCGCATGCAAGTCTCATGCTCGTGGGACAGGCCCTTTACTCCAGCATTTTGTGTCTAGAAACAGTTCCGCCATGACCACAAGGAACTGCAGAGTTATAGATGTAGACCAGACTTCTGACATTGATTCCATCTCCACTTCATGTTGCCCGAGAAAAGTAATAGACGTTCCATCCTGGTCTTTCTTCTTCTCCCTGCTCCCATTCGGCAGAAGGTACACGTTCTTGAAAACCTGCACCATCAGATCCAGGAACAGCTTCTTCCCTTCTGTTACCATGCTTCAGAATTATCCATCTACAAGCTCGGGTCCTGTCTGATTCACCTCAACCCCATTGTAGACATTGTATAGACAAGAAAGCCTGTGTTGCAGGATATTAGCAGTCTGTTGTTTGCCTTGGAGGTTTCATCTTCTCACAACTGAAAGCTGTGAATAAAGAAACCGTGAAACCTATCACTGGACTCAGAGCGTGATTAAAACATGCGTTCTAACAGAATTTGGCTGTGGAACTGATGCGCTACAATGCTGAGAACTATATTCTGCACTCTGTATCTTCCCCTTTGCTCTATCTATTTTACTGGAGTTTGATTTGATTGCATTTATGTATAGTATTATCAGATCTGTTTGGACAGCATGCAAAACTAAGTTTTTCACTGCACTGTACATGTACATGTGGCAATAATAAACCTAAATCTGAATGTAGTACTCCCCTAATTCATTAGTCGAGTTATATTCAATTCATGTGATGGAAAGATGTTACATCAGGAAAACCCACATGATAAAGTATATGGTGAAAAGTGGGTAGACAAGTATATGGTGAAAAGTGGGAATGATTTGGTTAAATGTAATGACAACAGCATAAAAAGGTGTGATTTACAATGAGTGATAAATCCATTAACATTCTCCAACATGGGGAAGAGATTTCAATTATAACATTTCCTGCTGCATGGTTGGTTGTACAATTACATGTCAGAACTCAAAAATTGTTAAAGAGTTGGCGGCAATGTGGTAGAATTTTCACCTGGGTTGTTCATATGGGTGGGACCAGGAACCTGCCCGAAGGTTCGTCTCAGTCTGCCCGAAGGGTCGCAGTTGGCGGGACCTCGCCTGAAAGCTCAGCGTTCGACGAGATCAGGAACATGCATGAAGGCTCAGCGGGCGACAAGATCAGGAAGCTGTCCAAAGGCTCAGTGGTCGGCGGGACCTCGCTTCAAGGCTCGTCGGTTGGCGGGTTCGGGAACCCACCTTGAAGGCTCATCGGTCGGTAGGATCGGTAACCCGCCCGAAAGCCCGTTGGTCAGCGTAACCGGGAGGGTTCTGGAGGGACAGGAGCAACGAGCGGTAGGAGGGGGAACTGGGGTAATGCCTCCAGCACCTTCACGTAGGATGTAGGAGGTGGCCACGGGACACAAAGATGGCCGGCCGAAGAGAGGAGAGGAGAGGGGCGCCGGTTCACGGGAACTGCTCCAGCGCGCGGGCCGACCGGACATTGGACTCTGAATAATGGCACCAAATATGGCAGCACCCACACGTGTAATATATGCAAAATGAATTTCACTGTGCAGTTCCATATGTGACAAATAAAACACTATTGACTATTGACATCTAAAAGCGATGCAAAAATTTACCTTCACTGAAATAAACAGAATGGATTGAAATGCACAACCACCAACATATTGTGCATTAGGTGCTCGCATTTATGGTCAAATTCCTCCTGACTGTTTCTGCATCTGACTATTATAGTTATAATTGTAGTTTAATTGGATAATTCCACTTACATTATTTGTCTTTGCCGCTTGCCCTCCATAGATTTCTTCAGATCCCAGAATCTGCACATTAACCGATTTGAAGTCATCTAGGCCAACTTCCTTGAAAATACGTCGTGTCCTTGATGGAATCAACAAAACCGACTGAAAGACTTGTTCAAAATCATTAAGATTAACAAAGATACAACTTGCATTGCAGGTTGATACTGTTTAATAGTTAAACAGAATAGCCCGTAAACCTGTTGGTGCTGTTCAGACCATTTTATTGCATTGTGTTATAAATATATTGACAACAAAGCAAAAATGCATTTCTCAGCTGTTTCACATTGCTTGGTATTCCCAATTATGTTTTCACATTGTTTTAAAGAAGGAACTGCAGATGCTGGAAAATCGAAGGTAGACAAAAGTGCTGGAGAAACTCAGTGGCTGCAGCAGCATCTATGGAGCGAAGGAAATAGGCAACGTTTCAGGCTGAAACCCTTCTTCAGACGTTTTCACATTGTCACTTTCTATTCAGCCATAATCACAATGAATGGCGGTGCTGGCTCGAAGGGCCGAATGGTCTCCTCCTGCACCTATTTTCTTTTCTTTTTTTAAATATTTTTTTTTATTTGAAGAAAATACATAATAAAAAACATTTTGTTTGTTGTAGTCATACATTATTAATATTGTTTGTATTATCAATTGTATAATAATTGTACTTCTATATGTTTTTTAAATTTTTATATAGATAATAAATAATAGAGAGGGAGAGAAAAGAAACCAAAAAAAAAGAGAATGGAATAATCAGCTAATTATACATCATTGGAGATATGTCCGTGGATTATAAAATGCAATTCTTCATCTAATCCTTGATTCGGGTTTCAGTCAGGTTCTCGTGCCGAACCGGTTTGCCCCTTCAAATATTCAATGAATGGAGACCATATTCCAGTAAATAGTTCTTGTTTGTCCATTAAGACAAATCTTAATCTTTCCAAATGTAGGGTCTCCGACATTTCCATAGTCCACATTTTAATTGTGGGAGTTATAGGGCCTTTCCAAATTTTTAATATTAATTTTTTCCCAGTTATTAAACTATAATTGATAAAGTTTCTTTGGCTTGTTGTAAATATTTGATTTTGTTCTAGTATTTCTAATATTATAAATTTTGAATCGGGGTCCAATTGGATATTGACAACTTCCGAAATTATCTTAAAAATTTCCGTCCAAAAATAATTAATTTTTATACAACTTACAAATGTGTGCGTTAGGTTAGCCTCTGAGTGCTGCCATTTTTCACAAATAGGAGATATACTTGGGAAAATTCTATTTATTTTTGTTTTTGAATAGTGCAATCTATGTGATACTTTAAATTGTATTAAAGAGTGTCTAGCATTTAACGAACAGTGATGTATATGTTGTAAGCTTTCGTCCTATATTTCTGGCCTTATTGGTTGGGCTAGTTCATTTTCCCATGATAGCCTATATATTTCCATCATGGGTGCATCATTATCTAATACCTGCACCTATTTTCTATGTTTCTATTCTTCAAATAATCTCCTGATCTCCGATTGCCTCTGGTAATCCTCCAAACTCCCAACCCCTAATCCCCAATGGTTACACAAAAAGCTGGAGAAACTCAGCGGGTGCAGCAGCATCTAAGGAGCGAAGGGGATAGGCGACGTTTTGGGTCGAGACCCTTCTTCAGACTGCTAATCCCCTAATCCCCAATGATGTTTCCAATCTCTCCCTTTCCTACCCCAACAACCCATTTATTCTTCCAATGGTCGACTATTCCCAACCAGTGTCACCCACACCAACCACAGGCCAACATGATGTTTAAGAAGGAACTGCAGATGCTGGAAAATCGAAAGGTAGACAACTGGAGAAACTCAGCGGGTGCAGCAGCATCTATGGAGTGAAGGAAATAGGCAACGTTTACGGCCGGTTTCGGCCCGAAACGTTGCCTATTTCCTTCGTTCCATAGATGCTGCCACACTCGCTGAGTTTCTCCAGCACTTTTGTCTGCAGGCCAACATGGTCCTTTTTCTTCCAACTTCCTCCCACCATCAGTGCCTTAATTTCATCCCTCCCTTTTGCTTTCCCAGCTCCCCCTTCACCCTCCCTCTCTCCCTCCCTTTCATCAGGTGTCCAGCCACTTTTTGCTCCAGATTCCAGCAATCTGCAGACTCTCGATTTTCCTTTGTGTGCCCTGCATAATCCGCTGGGCTGGTCAGCCCCTAGTATTACAATGGTGCGGATGGGGCCCATGACCAAAACTAACAGCAGCAGTTTGTTGTTAGAATTTGGCTTCTTGGAAGTGGTTGGTTTTGCATTTGACAAGGTCTGTCAAGGGATTAAATTGTTTTGTTTTTCAATGGGAGAAACTAGGGAAAAGGCAGGAAGGTGGCAGAGAGGGGGAGCACAGAGAACAGGGTGGGCGAAAGTGAGCTTGAAAAACGAAAGGAAAGAGAAAGTGGATGGGGAGATTGGGATGTCAAGAAACAGCACAAATGTGGATTGGTGCAAGCGGGGTAGTGAGCGGAGTGGGTTAGGGGTGGTTGAGGGGAAGAGAAATAGAGGTATGGAGGGACAGGGAAGGGTGGGAGAGAGAGATGAACACAGAAGGCTGTGGAGGCCATGTCAATGGACATTTTTAAGGCAGGGATAGATAAATTCTTGATTTAGTACTGGTTTCAGGGGTTATAGAAACTAGAAAATAGGTGCAGGAGGAGGCCATTTGGCCCTTCGAGCCAGCACCGCCATTCATTGTGATCATGGCTGATCGTCCCCAATCAATAACCTGTGCCTGCCTTCTCCCCATATCCTTTGATTACACTAGCCCCTAGAGCTCTTAAATCCATCCAGTCATTTGGCCTCCACTGCCCTCTGTGGCAGGGAATTCCACAAATTCACAACTCTCTGGGTGAAAACGTTTTTTCTCACCTTAGTCTTAAATAACCTCCCCTTTATTCTAAGACTGTGGCCCCTGGTTCTAGACTCGCCCAACATTGGGAACATTTTTCCTGCATCTTGCTTGTCCAGTCCTTTGATAATTTTAGATTTTTCTATAAGATCCACCCTCATCCTTCGAAACTCCAGTGAATACAAGCCTAGTCTTTTCTACCTTTCCTCATATGACAGTCCCGCCACCCCAGGGATCAATCTCGTGAACCTACGCTGCACTGCCTCAATCACAAGGATGTCCTTCCTCAAATTAGGAGACCAAAACTGTACACAGTTATGGGGGCGAGCAGGCAGGATAATGGGGTTAGGAAGGAGAGATAGATCAGCCAAGATCGAATGGAGGAGTAGACTTGATGGGCCAAAAGGCCTAATCCTGCTCCAATCACATGATCTTATGAGATAAAGAAAGCTTAGGCCCAGCTCACTTTAATCCTTCTAATGCACATACCTCTTCAAAATGCTCTCTGCTGTTTTTCTTCCCTTCTCCACAGATCGCCGTCCTGCCACGGGACACACCGCTATTGATCGGTAGCCATCTAAATACGTGGCACAAATCTGCAGAGATATAGCACGGAATGTCAGCAGCAAAGTCAAATACAACTGCTTGTATTCTAAGTGTAGCAGGGCCCACGTTATTTAGACTTAATCTAAATTTAAGACTGAGGATAATAATAAAGAAAGAAAAAAAAAGGACAGCTAGTAGTGGAATGGTTCAAATGGTTATTCCTGTACTGTAAAATTTCAACAAATGTGTTATGCGAAATCGCAGTGCTGCCGGTTAGTACTTTTATCAGTGGGATCAATATCAATGTTAAATCCTATCATATAAGGTCAGGTAAATCGGTGGGTGTTTTTATACCACTTTATTTCTTAAACTGAGTACTTTTAAAGTTTATAATTCAATGAAATGTATTTCTTAAATGCCTTAGGTAGACACAAAATGCTGTGGTAACTCAGTGGGACAGGCATCATCTCTGGTGAGAATGAATTGGTGATGTTTCGGGTCGAGACCCTTCTTTAGACTTCAGACTCTTGATTGGTACGGGTGTCAAGGGTTATGGGGAGAAGGCAGGAGAATGGGGGCAGGGGGGACAGATAGACAGCCATGATTGAATGGTGGAGTAGACTTAATGGCCTAATTCTACTCCTATTCCATACGACCTTATGCAGCCTGTCCCGCTGAGTTACTCCAGCTTTTTGTGTCTATCTTCAGTTTAGACCAGCGTCTGCAGTTCCTTCCTACTCGAGTGAATAAATACATTTAAATAAAATCAACTGTCATCTTTTGTGGAAGTTTGGAGATACAGCACAGAAACAAGCCCTTCGGCCCACCAAGTCCGCACTGACCAGCGATCCCGCACATTAACACTATCTTACACACACTAGGGGCAATTTACAATTATACCAACCCAATTAACCTACAAACCTGCACGTCTTTGGAGTGTGGGAGGAAACCGAAGATCTCGGAGAAACTCACCGGGTCACGCGGAGAACGTACAAACTCCGTACAGACAGCACCCGTAGTTGGGATCGAACCCACGTCTCTGGCGCTGTAAGGCAGCAACTCTACCGCTGCACCACCGTTATGACTATTCTCCATTAATTTTAAGAAACCAACTAAATCATATTTTACAATGAAGGAAGTGACTTCGGTATAACTGATTTAATAATTTCAAACCATCCTTCCACAGCACCTTGTAACTGTCAGATGGAGGTGACCCCTTGGCTCCTTGGACAAGCACAGCTCCACCATCTGTAACTGGAAAATAAACGAATAAAACAGTCAGCTCTGATTATCTTCATAAAATGCCCAAGACCACCAAATATCAGTAGGCTTGGCAATATCAATAAACTTACAACATAGAAGAGTGTATGTCCCTCCATTCCTTGCATGTCCATGTGCCTTTCTAAAAGCCTCATAAACACCACTTTTGTGTCTGTCTCCACCACCATCCCTGGAGGCACATTCCACTTGCCCACCACCCTCTGTGAAATACTTTTGTCTTTGCATTGCGCCTGCTTAGTTTTCGTGTAAAATCACAAGATGTGTGAATGGATTTCTGTTGTACAACGTTTCAGAAAATAACATTTGGACGTGTCAGAAAAACGGCTAGTTTATAATATTTAGCATATTTTTAAGTAAATAGGTGAAATATAAAAAGCTCAAATCTATACATTAATATAAATATCAGATACATGCACGTTTCCTTTAAACTACTAGGCTAGTTCAAATCATATATCAATTAATAAACATATAAGGAGTAAACAAAGATAGTGCTTTACTCTTATCACTAGAAATCATGGCAAGGACTTAGAGGAGTATAGCTGTAAAATAAACCAATGGTTATGCTGATTTGAAATTGGTATCTACAATTTGAACCTGTGATGCTGTTTTAATATCTCTTACAATTTATCGATATATAGCTAAAACTCTCATCTTGTCTGTGTGTGTGCTTGCATGTGATTCATGCCCCAAATTACACCAAAACCGTATACGATAGCACTACAATTTTTGGAACACCTTAGTCATCATTGTCCTGTGGTGAGGTGTATCGAGTTTTGTTCAGATTGATGGTAAATTTTACAGGTTACTCACATATAAAACCTTTTAAAAAATTACTTTTCTCTTCACTTCGCGGTGTCAAAAATCCAAATCCTTGCTGGCCCTGCCCGCAACAATGTTGCAATCACAGGACACTGAGACCTGGTAGCAAGTGAAATCCAAATGTTTTTCCTGGCTGCATTTTTTTTAAAGTTAAAAATGAGGGAGGGTGATTATGGGGAAATGAGCCGCCCCTGCACAGTTGGGTCCTATGGGTGAGTGGTGGAATATTGCGTTGGGGGAACGAGTTGCGTTGGGGTGAGTGGTGGAATAGGCCTCCCATGGGGGCTATGGGTGTGTGGTGGAATATTGTGTTGGGAGAACGGGGTTGCGTTAGGGAACCAGGCCTCCCATGTGACAGGGACCTGTATGTATTAAACTCCACTGACACTTCATAATTCCCAAATGTACTGAGAATACAGATGCACATATGCCCACTCTACCGTTATGTCAGGTGTGATTACCTTTATAAGACCATTAGATATCGATACTTGACCTGTTTGATTAAGACCTCCATTGAGGGGACTTTACAATGCCTGTCTTTAATGAATTCTAGAGTCAGACCAGGAGAAGTCTGTTATAACCATATAACCATCACAGCACGGAAACAGGCTTTCTCGGCCCTTCCAGTCCGTGCCGACCATTTATTTTCCCCTAGTCCCATCTACCTGCACTCAGACTATACCCCTCCATTCCCTTCCCGTCCATATACCTATCCACTTTACTTTTAAATATTAAAATCGATCCTGCCTCCACCACGTCTGCAGGAAGATCATTCCACACAGCCACCACTCTCTGAGTAAAGAAGTTCCCCCTCATGTTACCCCTAAACTTCTGTCCCTTAATTCTCATGTCATGCCCTCTTGTTTGAATCTTCCCTACCCTCAATGGGAAAAGCTTAGCCATGTCAACTCTGTCTATCCCGTTCATCATTTTAAAGACCTCAATCAAGCCCCCCCTTTCCTGTTGAAACACATTGCGATCCGATCAGTCTACCCCTTACGTGAGAATCATGACCAAAATGGTAAACAGCACAGGAACAGGCCCTTCGGCCCACGGTATCTGTGCCAAACATGATACCAAGTTAAACTAATCTCCTCACTGCATGTGTCAAATCAAGTTTAATTGTCACATACGCATACGAGATGTGCAGTGAAATGACAAGTGGCAATGCATGCGGATTGTGCAAAAAAACTACAAAACAGAATGGAACAGAATCACATATTCACATATATTTGTGGGAGGAAAAAAAAAGAAAAAACAGCAATTTTAAAAAGACACCACACAACAGTATATTGGTACATATTCCTCCATTCCTTGTATTTCAATGTGTTTATTTCAAAGTTTCTTAAACGCCACTTTTGTTTCTCCTTCAATAGCACTCCTGGCAGTGCGTTCCAGGCATCCCCGTCTCTGTGTGAAAATCTTGCCCCATGCATCTCCTTTAAACTTTCCCCCTCTGATCTCAAAGCTATGCCCTCTGGTCTGGCATTTCCATTCTGGGAATTTTTTTCGGACTTTTTAAAAGATCTATGCCTCTCATGAGTTGATATACTTCTATCAGGTCACTGCTCAGTCGCTCAAGCTCCAGAGAAAACAATTGAAGATTGTCCAACCACTCCACATAGCCAATTCCCTCTAATCCAGGCATCGTTCTCCATGCTCTAGAACAAGGGGTCACAGTCTAAGGATAAGGGGGAATTCCTTTAGGACTGAGATGAGGAAAACATTCTTTACACAGAGAGTGGTGAGTCTCTGGAATTCGCTGCCACAGAAGGTAGTTGAGGCCAGTTCATTGGCTATATTTAAGAGGGTGTTAGATGTGGCACTTGTGGCTAAAGGGATCAGGGGGTATGGAGAGAAGGCAGGTACGGGATACTGAGTTGGATGATCAGCCATGATCACATTGAATGTAGGCCATTCGGCTCGAAGGGCCGAATGGCCTACTCCTGCACCTATTTTCTATGTTTCTATGTTTCTATGTTCTGGTAAACCACTACTGCATCTTCTCCATGCTTTGTGCATCCAGAACTGTACACAATAGCCAAAATAAGCCTGAACCAAAGTTGTATAAAGCTGTAGTATAAAGCAAAATGTTCAGTTTCTGGATCTCTAGTCATTAATCCTTCTGTTATCAAGGGGATCCATTAATTCATCAATTTCCCCTGCAATTTGCAAACAGTTGACATTAACATCTGTAAAAATGTCAAGTTTATCACTGTTTACATGGAATAAAATAAAATAAGACTTTATCTGAAATTCACTAAGTTGAAAGCTCACACATCACGTCATTGCTCCACCAAGTGATACCACATTGTTTTACCAAGCGACACCATGTCCTGTTTTGTTTTAATGCTTCGGCTCGTTTCCCAGTAATTATATGAACAATATCTAAACAAAAAGTTCATGCACAAGTTCACAGAGAGATTAAATTCATTGAACTTGTTCATTATCCCAGCAAATGATGCACTTGAAATAATTACTGGTCATAAAATGCATATCATTAATTAAAGGAAAAATGAATATCATCCTACTCACTTATGATTTGACCGTTAAAGCTGTACTGTGATTACATGTCCTATGAAGTTCCTAATGGTGGGTGAGTGAAGGTTGTGGAGGGGATTAGAGGCGTGAGAGTTGTCAGAGTCACTGAAAGGGCAGTGGCAGACTTTTGAGCATCAGGGGATTAGGTTGAAGGAGCAGAGCACAGTTAAAGCAAAATTATTTTGATATCACAGTGGCCTGTACACAAGTTCACAATCCTTAGCCAAGATATTGTTTTTTCCCAGGGACACTCCAACATTTTGTGTCCATCTTCAGTTTAAACCAGCATCTGCAGCTTCCTTCCTACAACCTTGCCATTCCTTTAGTTTAGTTCAGAGATACAGGGTGGAAACAGGCCCTTTGGCCCACCAGGGCCGCCCCGGCCAGTGATCCCCGCATATTAGCACTATCCTACACACACCAGGGACAATTTTTACTTTAACCAAGCCAATTTAGCTACAAACCTGTACGCATTTGGAGTGTGGGAGCTAACCGAAGATCTCGGAGAAAACCCACGCGGTCACGGGGAGAATTACAAACTCCACCTTACAGACAGCACCTGTAGTCGGAATAGAACTCGGGTATCCGGCGTTGCAAGCGCCGTAAGGCAGCAACTCTACCGCTGCGCCATCGTGCACCTGACCAACAAGAAGATGAGAAGCCCAACTCAAAAAGGCTTCAGAACCAGACAGTATCCGTATAAAATGACAAAACTCAGTAACAAAGTCACAATTCTATATCCCTACAGATACGGATTCACGTATCCCCAGTTTCATTGCCTCCATCTGGAAGGAAAAGGATATTTAAGGGAACCATAGACATTTTATGATAGTGATCATCTTCAAGACAGCAGACAAGTCTGACTGCGATAACTACAATGGGATTTCCCTGTAGGAATATCACAGCCAGGATAATCCTGAATTACTGTAACTGCTCCCAGTGGCTGAAGAGCTGCTTCCTGAATAACGTATGCGTACCATCCATTCATACGCAGAGTAGATTTGTTCTTCACTACAAATCAACTTGGATTGGTGCGGCCTTTCCTGGAGCTTCAAGCTGCTGGCGCGGCGCGGCGCGGACTTACCATCGCGGGGATCCTTTGCCGAGGGTCGCCAGAAGAAGAGTCCTGTGGACTTTAACACCGTGAAGCCCGCTGTCTCCGGTAAGAAGTGGCCGACTCGGGAGCTCCATGCAATCCGGGAGTGTTGCAATCCGTCGGAGTTTCCATCTTCCCGACGAGAGGGCCTGGTCATCGGACCGTCGGCAGCGGCGAACCGTGGAGGGTTCAAGGCCCCGACCAGAGCGAACAACGAGGAAGATGACTGAACTTTATTGCCTTCCATCACAGTGAGGAATGTTGATTCCACTGTGGTGGATGATTATGTTAAATTTTATTTTATGTGGGTATTGTGTTCTTTTCCACTTACTATGGCTGTATGGTAACTCACATTTCACTGCACCTTAGATAGTTACATGACAATAAATGCAAACTTGAACAACTATAAGAAAAGTGCAAACAGCAGCACCAGTCACTATATAAAATCTTTGTCAATTTCTCTTGAGATTTTGACTGCATGAATTGGGAGAGACTGGGCAATGCCTTTCTCAAATTCTGCTGCCCACAGATAGGAGTTTACAATTTAAGTTTGTTGCACAACGGGAATCAAGTGATGATGTTAACCAACTATTTCTCAGTGAAGATCAGCATCAAACCCTGCACCAACATTTTTCTCAAACTTCCTCACGGCAATGTTGCATTTCATTTTCAACAGACCTTCCCGCGAGATTGGAGCTAACCTTTTACAACTCATGGGAAGTTATTCGCTGTATATGTGACACGACCAAGGTTAAGCAAACCTCAGTAGATAAATTCCAGTGTGTATAGGATGCTTGAGTCTGCACACTCTCAGAGCGTGCTTCTCGCCAATGTCAATGTTTCGCTGCAGGATATGCAGGCAATGGCATTGCATGCAACGTTCACAGAATAGAGATCCCCCACCAACCTTCCCTCCAACAATAAAGATTCACGGTGAGACCCTGAAGAAAATGGGCCATTTTTTGTATCTTTGGAGCAATTTCTCAGCAAAGGCATAGAGCGACTATCAAATGTTCTACTGTTATCAGGCAATTGAACCATCCTACCGCAACTAGAGGGCAGTACTGAGCTACTACCTACCTCATTGGGGACCCTCGGACTTTCTTTGATCGGACTTTACTGGCCTTATCTTGCACTAACTGTTATTCTCTTGTACGCTGTGAATGGCTCGATTGTAATCAGGTATTGTCTTTCCGCTGACTGTGTAGCACGCATCAAAAGCTTTTCACTGTACCTCGGCACACGTAACATTAAACTAAACTGAACTTCATCATTGCTTCAATGCATCAGCAAGGATCGTGATTAATCCAGATAAAGGGTATTTGAAGATTAAGACCGCAAACCTAGCACATATAAAAATAGGTGCAGGAGTAGGCCAACCTAGCCTTCGAGCCAGCATCGCCATTCAATTTGATCATGATCAGTACCCTGTTCCTGCTTTTCCCCCATTGATTCCATTAGCCCTAAGAGCTAAATCTAACTCACTCTTGGAAGCATTCAGTGAATTGGCCTCCACTGCCGTCTGTGGCAGAGAATTCCACAGATTCACAACTCTCTGGGTGAAAATGTTTTTCCTCATCTCAGTCCTAAATGGCCTACCCCTTATTCATACACTGTGGCCCCTGGTTCTGAACTCCCCCAACATGCGGAATTTTTTTCCTGCATCTAGCCTGTCCAATCCTTTAAGAATTTTATATGTCTCTATAAGATCCCCTCTCATCCTTCTAAATTCCAGTGAATATAAGCCCAGTCGACCCATTCTTTCATCATATGTCAGTCCCACCATCTCGGGAATTAACCAGGTGAACCTACGCTGCACTCCCTCAATAGCAATAATGTCCTTCCTCAAATTATGAGACCAAAATTGCACACAATACTCCAGATGCGGTGTCACCCAGGCCCTGTACAACTGCAGTAGGACCTCCTTGCTCCTAAAATCAAATTATCTCGCAATGAATACCATGGCATTAGCTGTCTTCACTGCCTGCTGTTCCTGCATGCTTACTTTCAATGACTGATGTACAAGCGCTCCCCAGGTCTTGTTGCACCTCACGTTTCCTAATCTGACACCATTCTGATAATAATCTGCCTTCCTGTTCTTGCCACCAAAGTGGATAGGTAGGTAGGTATGTTACAAAACTTACGTTGAGCAGCGCTGCAGTTCTGCCACTCCCCGTGTGCGTGACTTTGGCGCCTTTCAGAGGGGGGCGGGCTTAAATTGCCGTTTTTCTACAGACAGGGAAAATCGATCCATGTAGGGCGATTTCGTTGCGGAAGAAAAATCGCTCCGACATTTCATTAATGAAGGTATTTTTAAATTACGCTAGATTATTTATTAACTAGAGTAATTTAAAAATCACTTTTAAAAGCCGTGAGCGCCGACAACGGGAAGGATTTTGCGTAGGGGAGAAAAAAAGGTACACAGTTTATTTTTATATTAAAAGTTGGTTTTTAGGGAGGCTTTAATCATATTTTCATGTTGCGAAATGGGGTCCAAAAAAAAAGTATGAACCAACAGTATTTTTCCTCCCGACTTCACCGCAAACCGCAACGTCCCAATCCACCGCGTTCCACTAAAACCCACTCGCTAGTTGATTTAAATGGCCATTAATTTACAGGCATTAAACACTAAATTCCTTCCATTTTGCCCAGAAATTCACGAAAATGAGATTTAAAAATTATGTTATATTGTGGATTATAGTGTGAATGTTATTTGGACACTTAGGCAATTTAAAAAAAGTTTATCTTTTCTTAAGAAATGGATAGATGTTTAGATCTACTCATTGAATTTTGTAAGTAGCTACAATTAGATAACGAACTAATTATATGCTTTAATTTCAGGTCATCCAAGTAAGATTATTTCATATTTGTTTCAGAATGCTTCAATCTATAATAACTGAAAATTTCATTGAGTTCTCTTAATCTTTAAGAAAGTTATGGGCTTTTAACGGTTCTAGATCACAGCTTTTGAGTTAAGTCAATTGAAAGGCAATGGGGAACAAGATGCTAATTTCCGAGTATGAAAATGGTCATAACTTTCTTAATACTGAAGATATGAAAGTGAATTAGGTGTCAAATCAAACTTATTTTTATGCTTTATCTGATGGGATAAATTGCAGACTTGATTTTTAAAATCTCAAAATTTTGTAACATTGCTACCATAGGAAAGATTCAAGTGCAGTTCAACGATGGATGGGCTGTACCAGACCATATATTAGGGAATAAGCCTGCCCTGCTGACGGAAGTTGCAGTTGGGAAGAATAGTAAGATTGAACGAGAACTTACCAATTCGAAGGTTGATCTTTATTTCATGAGGAGTTGCGGTGAGGGATTTCGTGAAGAGCCCACCGGCACGCATGCGTGACATTCTTCAAAGTAGCGGTGTGGAATCACAGAAACCAACAACAGAAATGACTTGGCATAGGAAGATTGAAGAGATTCTAATTACCAGTTGATTATGATCGAGGGTTGGGAGCGGAGGGCACGAAATCCCTCACCGCAACTCCTCATGAAATAAAGATCAACCTTCGAAATGGTAAGTTCTCGTTCAATCTTACTATTTCATTTCGGAGTCACGTGAGTGACTTTGTGAAGACTTCAAAGCTTCTGTGATTACACGCCCTGGACCACGTCCATGCTGACACACCACTAGCAACGATGGATGGGAGTAAACAAGTTGCTGAAAACAGGTTATACTGAAAAACAAAAGAATATTTATTAACAACAAAGCAAAACCCCTTATTCGGGGACATCCCCACGTTCTTGCCCTGCGTTCAGCACGGCCTCCGCGAACTGTAGGGGAGTAGCAACAGGCTTATTGTAGAATCGCTGAAACACAGATTCATTCGCCCATCCTGCTGTGGCGAGAATATGGTCCATGGGCACCTCCATGACCCTCGCCGCCGACGTCGATGCAGCCCTGGTGGAATGAGACTTGAACACATTAGTGTCAATATCTGACTTACCCAAGACGATCCGGAGCCACCTGGATATCGTCTGGACTGTCACTCGATGGTGAGGTCTCTTGTGAGTGACAAGCAGGTATTTCTCCATTCCTCTGATGCGTTCCGTCACCTCGACATAGTGACGGATATGGGCGGCTAAACATAGCCTAGCATCTGCGGGGTATGGCGGGAACTTCAGCTGCAGCCCTGTGCACCCAGGTCTATGCTGCTTGAGTAGCTCATCAATAAAGAAGACTACTTCTCCAGGGGTAGAGATCATCCTGTCGACGTGGAGTTTATGTAGCGTCTGTACCCTCTGTGCTGAAGTCAGCGCTAGTAACATCACCAATTTCATGGTGAGTTTGTCCAGCTGTAGCCCTTGCATGGGTGACCACGTCCTGAGCAGGGTTAGTACATCCCTGACATCCCAGGTGATGTTATAGCGTGGTGTAGGCGGATTCATGTTAAATATACCCCGCATGAGTCTGGACACTAGCCTGTTGGATCCTACCTCAATCTTGAGGTAGAACGACAGCGCGCTTCTGGCGCTGTTGATGGCACTGTAGCTTAAGTGTTCATCATGGTGCAACCCCGTGAGGAATTCCAGGACGTCAGCTATGGATGCATCGTCATAGGTGATGCGAGAGCGGCTACAGTAGGCTTCCCATTTCCTGATGTGGGAAAGGTATCTTCGCCTGGTCGACTCTCGGCACGACGCCCCAATGGTATCCATGGTTCGAGTTGAGAGGCCATACTGCAGCAATGGCCTGGTTAGAACCTGCAAGCCAATAAATTTAAGTAGCGATGGCAGGGATGTGGCTCCCCTGACACAGGGTGAGTAACCAATTGCGGGCAACCCTCTAAGAGGACCCAAGGCTGACTGATCATGTCAAGGACCACCAGATACCATGGCTGCGTGGGCCAGTCGGGTATAATAAGAATGCCTTTGGCAGCATCCATCTGGATCTTGCGCAATACCCGACTGATGAGGCAAAATGGGGGAAATGCATAGAAAAACCAATTCCCCCAGTCAAGCGAGAATGCATCTATCGCCATTGCCCCAGGATCTGGTTCCCATGAAACCTATGTTGGTACCTGATGGTTCAACCGCGACGCAAAGAGGTCGATAGCCGGTTGACCAAATTTGGCTGTAATTTTGGAAAAAATTTGAGGATGCAACATCCATTCGATATTGTCATTAAACTTGCATGACCTGGTGTCCGCCACAGTATTGAGCTCACCTGGTAAATAGGTAGCTGAAATCCAAAGATTTCTGTCAATGCACCAGAGCCAAATTGTATTAGCAATTCATCACATGAAATCGACCTGGTACCGCCCATATGGTTTAAATATGCCACCGCCGTGGTATTGTCTATTTGGACACGGACATGAGCATCAATAAGATGGGAACAATAAGCACGAAGTCCGTGAAACGCTGCAAGCAGCTCCAAATAGTTTATCCCGTGTGACAACAACATAGTAGATTCAAGGGTGTCCCATCTGCCCCCGCAACTAGAACAGTTATCCGTAGCTCCCCAGCCATAGGAGCTTGCATCGGTTTGCAAGTATACCATCGGATTGGGCACAATAATGGGTTTGAATGAGCTACTGATATGGAGCACCCACCATTGTAACTCAATTTGATCTTTAGAAGGCAGCCGCATTGGTCTATCAAAATGACCAGCGTTCCGCTTTAACGCGGAGATCTTGGCTCTTTGCAAATTTTGATAATGCAAAGGCCCGTATTTGGCTGCTGGAAACAATGCTACGATTTTGCCAATCACCTTAGCTGTTTGCCGAATTGATGGTGTACTGGCGCAGGCCAAATCCTGACACGCTTGGGTGACATCCCCAACCTTATTAGTCGGTATGGTGGCCCTCATGCGATTGGAATCCACCGTAAACCCCAGATAATCCATGACCTGGGAAGGGCAGAACTTTGACTTGTCTGGATGGACAATAAACCCCAGCCGCTGAAAAAGCGCGACAGTGGCTGAAACTCCCCGTTCAGCTGCCTCCAGGGTTTTGCCAATAATCAGGACATCATCCAAATAGGCCATTACGATATGCTGCTGCTTTCGTAATTGGGCCATAATAGGTTTTAGCAATTTAGTAAATAGTCTAGGGGCTGTAGTAAGCCCATTTGGCAAAGCCCTGTACTGCCAGAGCTGACCCATCCAAACAAATTTTAAGAACTTCCGGTGATGTTTCCGAATGGATACAGAATAGTACGCATCTTTTAAATCAATGCATGCCATAAAGCAGCCATGCAAAATCAATGACTTGGCTGTCTCAAAAGTGTCCATTTTAAAATGGGTGTATGTTACAAAAATATTCAAATGGGTCAGATCAATAATCACTCGACAACCTCCATCCTTTTTCGGTCTGGTAAATATATTTGAGACAAATTCAATTGGCTCATGCATAGTTTTTTCTTTCACGCCTTTTTGTTCTAACCTTAAGATCTCAGCATAGCCTGCTGCCTGTTCAACGGCAGACAGCCTAAACGTCCGATTAGCCATATGCTGGGATGGAGGAATGTCCCCGTTAATAAACTCAATATTATGACCCCGAATACTCTGCAAAATAAACTCATCGGAAGTATTAGTCCCCCATGCCCCCAAAAAGAAACGGAGGCGCCCACCAACATGTGACGTTAAATGGACAGACAAATGAAAACCAGACCGCCTCACCTCCGTGGTTACCGGCGGTCCTTGACATGTTTGGGTGGTCGTGGAGGTGCTGGGTTGGGCTGATAGTGTGGTGTCCTCATCTTCCACTGGGGCCGCTGCGGACCTTGCCCTAAAAAAGCCCGCTGCTGCTGGGCCTGTTGATAGCGAGGCGGAGCTGGAGGATAAGTTCTTGTTGATGTGGGAACCGGGCCTCGTGGCCGAGCAAGTGGAGCTTTCGGGGCCGACGGTCTGGGGGCGATCTGTGACCGCATGAGTCCCACCGTCTTGGCATGCTCGTCGAGCTCTTTGACCCTCTTCGGGAGGTCTTCTCCGAAGAGCTGTCGGGGCGGCGGTGGCGGCGGTGGTTTGCACAACCCAGCAAACTTCGGGTTGAGTGACGGGCGGATGCTGTTTTTACGAAAGGCATTTATTTCTTGTTGGGTGGCACATAACAGTGCCAGCGCATCCTCCTGGTCTAGATTTAGATCTTCCCCGTCGACCGACCGCACAAAGGCGGTAATACCGGCCGTGAGGAGCTTCAGGATCCGTTGGAGTTTCAACTCCTGATGACGGATAGCCACGCCGATGTTGCCCCATATTGGCGTATTGACCACAGGCACATTGAGGGCGTTGCAGTTGGACGGAGCCTTATGCCGATGGATAGCCTGAGAGAGGACTTCCTCCTGGAGCTGATGGTTTGTGAGGAAGTCCACAGTGGCAGCCAGTTTGGGATTGAGAGGAAGCCCAGTCGTGTGTGGAGCAGCGAACTTCGCCGCCACATCGAGAAGTTCTTCCGGCGGCAATTCCGACGGAGGTGGTGTAGGGTCGACAAATCCTTCCTCGTCTGGCTGTTCCAAGCTGGCGATGGAGGCTGGTGAGACTGCCCTGTGCCTGATGATGGAGGCTTGCTGCTGTTGGCTGTGTAGCAGAAGCTCCAGTAGCCGCTCCATGGGGTCATTACGCCCATCACCCTGAACACTCGGGTGGTCGGAGTCCTCCGGCTCAGAAATATTGCCGGGGCTCCTCTCATCGGCCCGCAACTCGTCGAGGCGAACCCGGTGCCGGTAGTTGTCGCTGCCAGCCGCCGAAGCGAAACCGCGCGATTCCTGCGCGGGAGATGTGTTCAACCGCCTCCGTTTGGCGGGAGCTGAAGCCGCTGCCACTGAGGGCAAATGCGGCGGGGAGTCGGCACCAGCCGGAGCATGGATACCTGACGCCCGCGCGGGCTTGCCGGCTGCCCACGTCGTGGACCTTGCCGACGCATGGTCTCGTCCTCCCATCCATGGGGGACTCGGCGACCGTGGCGGGACCCTACCCAAACGACCCGTCCCGGCGTCGAGGGTTGGGGGGTGCACACTGGACCTCACAGTGGACCTGGGTCCCGCCGTTGAACCAGACCGCAGCACGGCGGCAGGTAATGCCTTAGCCCCAGAAGGGTTAGGCTTGCGGGCTCCTCCCCTCCCCCTGCTCGGAGGGCTGAGGGAGGAGGGCCGTGCAGCTGCACGGGACCCCTTGCCCGAGGCCGCCAACGGGCCCGTTGGCGACCGGAATGCTGAAGCAGGGTCTACCTGCTCTGGCGGCACACCGCAGTCCTGCTCCTCGAACTCCTCCCCGGAGCTGCGGTGTGTCAGCGGGTCCGGACCTGCAGAAACAGGGCTCCCCGGTTTCCCCGCCTTCCTCCCGGCCTGTTTCCCAGGTGTAGCCGATAATGAGGGCTCCGGGACAGATGGCCGGCGACTCCGAACGGACGTCTTTCGGCCCTTCGTACTCCCGTCCATGTCCTTGCTGAAAGAGAAAATCAAACAACAAGGACCAACCAACTTAAGGTTAGTTCACTCACCTTAACGGTCCCTTATGAAGGGCTGGCGGGGAGCGCACCCCACCGCCAGCCGTCGGCTGCAATGCGTTGCGACGATATGTCGCACATGTGTGCCGGCGGGCTCTTCACGAAGTCACTCACGTGACTCCAAAATGAAATTTATGAAGAGTGATCATATTCTGCAATTTTTAGAATAGTCATGGAGAAGGATAAGACTGGTCCTCTGCGGAAAGTGCTGAATCAGGGGAAGGATAATAACAGCAGTCAGAGATGCAGAAAAGAGCTGTTTGAAGGTAGATTTGAAGATAGCCACAAAATGCTGGAGGAATTCATATGCTGAGCTCGGTCTGAAGAAGGGCCTCGACTCGAAATGTCACCCATTTCTTCTATCCAGAGATGGTGCCTGTCCCGCTGAGTTACTCCAACATTTTGTGTCTATCTTCGGTGTAAATCAGCATCTGCAGTTCCTTCCTACGCGCTGAAGGTAAATTTGCATCGGATGTGGGAGTCTTTTAAGGTCAGCTGATTAGAACTCAAAAACAGCATGTTCCTGTAAGGATGAAAAGGGAAAGATGGCAAGATTCAGGTACCTTGGACGATAAGAGATATTGTTATTGTAGATTAAAAAAAGAAGCATTTGTAAGGTTTAGGATGCTGAAATCAGATAAGACCCTTCTTCTTCTTGCGTATGGCGCGCACAGCCTAAAGTTGTCGGACAACTTGTTCTATTTGATCTTATTTGATTGAGCACGCCGGGTTGATTGCATTTGTCGAAACAGGGCGGACCACGTGAAGGTTACAGTCTCCCACCCCAGATAAGGCACCTTGAAGAATGGAAAGAAAACAGGAAAGATTTCAACAACAAAACTAGGAGGACTAAAAGGGGCCACAAAATGTTCTTGGTGAGTAGGATCAAGGGGAATTCAAAGGCATTTTATACGTAAATTGGGAGCAAGAGAGTAACTTGGGAGAGGATAGGTCCACTCAAGAACAAAGGAGGGGTCTAATGTGTCGAGCCTGAGAAAGCGGGTAAGGACTATAATGAGTACATGGCATCAGTATTAATTAAGAAGGACATGGGGGATATGCTAATATTCTACCTCATGTAGATAATAAGAAAGAGGATTTAAAAGATTAAGGTGGGTAAGTCCCCAGGGCCTGATGAAATCTAATCCAAGATTTCATCAGGGATACAAGGGACAAAATTGCTGGCGCCTTGACAGAGATCTTTATATCCTCTTAAGCAACAGGCGATATCCCAGAAGTATAGGCAGTGTTGTTTCTTTGTTTAAGAAAAGCAAGAAGAACAAATCAGCAAAGTGTGGGCCGGTGAGATAATTTATTGGAGAAGATTCTTAGGGATAGAATTTACTTGTATTTTTGGGAAATACATTGACTTATTAATAAGTCAGCATGGCTTCGTACAGGGGAAATATGTGGAAAGAAACTACAGATGGAAGTTTAAACTGAAGACAAACACAAATGCTAGAGTAACCCAGCGGGGCAGGCAGCATCTCTGGAGAGAAGGAATGGGTGACGTTTCGGGTCGACTTCTTGGTAGACTTCTTCAGTCTGAAGTCTAAAGATGGATCTCAGCCGAAACATCACCCATCCCTTCTCTCCAGAGATGCTGCCTGTTCTGCTGAGTTACTCCAGCATTTTGTGTCCATCTTTTGTACAGGGGTAGTCCTGTTTCACAAATTTAATTTGAGTTTTCTGAGGAAGTGACGAAGATGTTGTCTACATGGACTTTAGTAAGGCCTATGACAAGATTGGTCCAAAATATTATATAATGTGGAATCTATGGTGAGTTGGTCATATGGATCCAAAATGTGGCAAATAATTCCACAGAATCACCACCGACTATAGTCTCCTCATTGCCTTCCTAAAAGAACGTCCTTTAATTCTGAGGCTATAACCTCTAGTCCTAGATTCTCCCACTAGTGGAAACATCCTCTCCACAGCCACTCCATCCAAGCCTTTCACTATTCTGTACGTTTCAATGAGGTCACCCCACCTCACTTTTCTAAACTTCAGCGAGTACAAGCCCAGTGCCCAGTGAATCCTAGGTTAACCTACTCATGCCTGGGATCATTCTTGGAGACCACTTCTGGACCCTCCCCAGAGCCAGTGCACCCTTCTGGGACTGTCATAGTGCAAAATGCTTAGACGGGGCAGAATTTGTCAAATGTGTTTAGGAAATGTGTTTCCTTTGGCGATATGTAGAGGACCATACAAGGGAGAGGGCAAATCTTCATGTAGTCTTAAGAAATTGGGAGGAGCAAGTGGGTGAAGTGTTCGCGGATGAGCATTTTGGTTCCAGCACCCACTGTTCTATTAGGTTTACGATAGTTATGGATAAAGACAGGGCGAGCCCACGAGTTAGAATTTTAAATTGGGGCAAGGCCAACTTTGATAGTATTAGACAGGAAGTTGCTCAAGTTGACTGGGGCAGGTCGTTTGCAGGGAAAGAAACATCCGGAAAGTGGGATGCTTTTAAAAGTGTGCTGACAAGAGTACAGCATGCGTGTTCCTGTTAGAATAAAGGGGAAGGCTGGCGGGTGTAAAGAAGCTGGATGACGAGGGAAATTTAGGCTCTGGTCAAGAAGAAGAAGAAGGAGACATGGGGCAGGTATAGACAACTGGGGTCCGTGGAGGAGTCTCAGTGACAGAGGAGTACACAAATGAAGAAAGTCACAAGGGGCAAATTGGGGGGCACGAGATAGCTCTGGAAGTGTCTCAGAAAGCGAATGGTATGTTAGCTTTCATAGCAAAAGGATTTGAGTATAGGAGCAGGGAGGTTCTACTTCAGTTGTATAGGGTCTTGGTGAGACCACACCTGGAGTATTGCGTACAGTTCTGGTCTCCAAATCTGAGGAAGGACATTATTGCCATAGAGGGAGTGCAGAGAAGGTTCACCAGACTGATTCCTGCGATGTCAGGACTGTCTTATGAACAAAGACTGCATAGACTCGGTTTATACTCTCTAGAATTTAGGAGATTGAGAGGGGATCTTATAGAAACTTACAAAATTCTTAAGGGGTTGGACAGGCTAGATGCAGGAAGATTGTTCCCGATGTTGGGGAGGTCCAGGACAAGGGGTCACAGCTTAAGGATAAGGGGGAAATCCTTTAGGACCGAGATGAGAGGACTTTTTTCACACAGAGTGGTGGGTCTCTGGAACTCTCTGCCACAGAGGGTAGTTGAGGCCAATTCATTGGCTATATTTAAGAGGGAGTTAGATGTGGCCCTTGTGGCTAAGGGGATCAGAGGGTATGGAGAGAAGGCAGGTACGGGATACTGAGTTGGATGATCAGCCATGATCATATTGAATGGCGGTGCAGGCTCGAAGGGCCGAATGGCCTACTCCTGCACCTAATTTCTATGTTTCTATGTTTCTATGTCTCGAGGGCACTCTGTAAACGTGATAATCAACAACAAAAGTTCAGTGTAAGAAAATAGAAATAGAAAAACGGTAATAATGCCTACCACACCCCTCCACGCCCAAGTCTCTCTAATTGCGAATTTAGTTGGAGGTTGTAGTGTTTAATAGCCTCATGGCTGTTGGGAAGAAGCTGTTGCTGAACCTGGATGCTGCCGTTTCCAGGTTACTTTCCCTTCTTCCCAATGGCAGGGGTGTAATGAGTGCGTGGCCAGGGTGGTGTGGGTCCCTGATGAAGCCGGCTGCCTTTGTGAGGCAGCCACTTCTGCACATCCCTTCATTGGTGGGGAGGTCAGTACCCGTGATGGACTGGGCAGCGTTTCCCACAAACACCAGTCAATCTCAACACAAAGGGTCTGCCCAAGGAGAAGTGTACATTTTTTTAATTTAAAAAAAACACATTTTTATTAGAAGTAAACACATAATAAAAAACATTTTGTTTGTAGTGGTTATACATTATTAATATTGTTTATATTATCAATAGTATAATAATTGTACTTCTATGTATTTTTTTATTTTTATATAGATAGAAAATCTATAGGGAGAGAAAATAAACCAAAAAATTAAAAGGGAATGGAGTAATCAGCTAATTATACGTCATTGGAGATATGGCCGTGAATTATAAAATGTAATTCTTCATCTAATCCTTGATTCGGGTTTCAGTCAGGTTCTCCTGACCGGTTTGCCCCTTCAAATAGTCAATGAATGGAGACCATATTCCAGTAAATAGTTCTTGTTTGTCCAATAAGACAAACCTTAATCTTTCCAAATGTAGGATCTCCGACATTTCCGTAATCCACATTTTAATTGTGGGGGTTATAGGGCCTTTCCAAAATTTTAATATTAATTTTTTCCCAATTATTAAGCTATAGTTGATGAAGTTTATTTGGCTTGTTGTAAATAATTGATTTTGTTCTAATATTCCTAATATTATTAGTTTTGAATCGGGGTGCAATTGGATGTTGAAAACTTCCGAAATTATCTTAAAAATTTCCGTCCAAAAATTATTACTTTTTATACAACTTACAAATGTGTGCGTTAAGTTAGCCTCTGAGTGCTGACATTTTTCACAAATAGGAGATATGCTTGGGAAAATTCAATTTAATTTTGTTTTTGAATAGTGCAATCTATGTAATACTTTAAATTGTATTAAAGAATGTCTAGCATTTAATGAACAATGATGTATATGTTGTAAGCTTTCGTCCCAAATATCTTGACTTATTGGTTGGCCTAGTTCATTTTCCCATGATTGCCTATATATTTCCGTCGTGGATGCATCGTTATCTAACAGGTAACGTGTACTAAGGTGAAGTGAAGTGTCCTAAGCACCACGGCACCACAACACTGACAACTGGAGTTAGACAGGATGGTCTTGAATATACTAGAGATTTGACGATATTTGTAGCTGAAATGTTAATTTTTATCTTCCTCAGTTAAGTTATCCACAGGAGTTATCAGCTCCTGGGGAAATGAAAATGAATAAAGATTGAAAAGACTAGGCTTGTATTCACTGGAGTTTAGAAGGATGAGGGGAAGATCTTATAGAAACATATAAAATTATAAAAGGACTGGACAAGCTAGATTCAGGAAAAATGCTCCCAATGTTGGGCGAGTCCAGAAACAGGGGCCACAGTCTTAGAATAAAGGGGAGGTCATTTAAGACTGAGGTGAGAAAAAAAGTTTTCACCCAGAGGGTTGTGAATTTGTGGAATTCCCTGCCACAGAGGGCAGTGGAGGTCAAGTCACTAGATGGATTTAAGAGATAGAGCTCTAGGGGCTGGTGGAATCAAGGGGTATGGGGAGAGGGCAGGCACGGGTTATTGATTGGGGATGATCAGCCATGATCACAATGAATGGCGGTGCAGGCTCGAAGGGCCGATGGCCTCCTCCTGCACCTATTTTCGATGTTTCTATGTTTCTAAAGTTAATTGAATGGTGGATAAAAACAAAATGGAATTTTGATCCCATGATATGGAACGATGACTTCTGAGCGCTGCATCTCCTGACAACATCGCGGACAACATCCAGGTTTTGTGGATTGGTGGTCATTGTATCAAGATTTATTGCTCTTTAATTAACGTTATAGTTAGGTTATTCAAAGATGACTAAGTGACCATGCAAGCCTCAGGTATTACACCTGGTTGAGGAGCTGAGTAGTGCATGGCAACGATGCACAATGCGGATATTGGATTGAGTCACTAAACCTGCCTGATGAAAGGCAAAACAGTCAGATCCCTGCTGCTTGCCACCACCTAGTGGGCCTTGCGAGAATTGTTTATGCAACCCAGTGGTACAAATCAAAGATACTAGAGCAAGAGCTTCTATGATCTTTTGAATGTTGATTTCTATGAATGTTGATTTCTCTAACCAGGTAGCCCCAGCATTCCCTCTCTCTCTCTATCCCTACCCCCACCCAAGTCGCACCAGCTTCTCGTTTTCACCCAGCAAACAGCTAACAACGACCGGCTTTCCTTTATCATCATTACTTATTTGCATATCTTTCATTCATTGTTCTTTATCTCTCTATATCATTGTCTATATCTCTCGTTTCCCTTGTTCCTAACCAGTCTGAAGAAAGGTCACGACCAGAAACGTCACCCATTCCTTCTCTCTAGAGATGCTGACTGTCCCGCCGAGTTACTCCAGCTTTTTGTGTCTATCTTCTGTTTATATATTGGATCTACTTTACCATTCTTAGTGATCACATTTCGGACAGTAAACCTGCACAGAGGGTTGTGGTGGGCTATTATTCCGGCTGGGAGTCTGTGACCAGTGGAGTTCCGCAGGGCTCTGTTCTTTGTGATACCGTACCAATAAACAACTTGGACGTAAAAGTGTGGGTTGTTTAGTTAGTTTGCAGACAACACCAAAATTGTTGGCGCTCCGGTGAGCGAGGGAGGCTATCAAAGTATAAAACGGGATATAGATGAGCTGCAGAAATGGGCGGAGAAATAGCAGATGGAATTTGATCTGACCAAATATGAGATATTGCAATTTGGGGAAGTCGAATAGGAGAAGAAAGTACAGAGTAACGGCAAGACCCTCAACAGCATTGAAGTACAGAGATATCTTATCCAGGGCCATAGATCCCTGAAAGAGGCTAAACAAGTAGATAGTCATAAGGAAGGTGCACGTTATGCTTGCTTTCATTGTTCGTGGCACTGAGTATCAGAGTCATGTTGAAGCTTCATAGGACTTTGGTCAAGCTGCATTTGGACTACTGTGTGCAGTTCTGATCGCCCCATTGCAGGACGGGAGTGGTTGGAGACGGTTGTTTTCTCAAGAGCGGAGGGGAGACCTGATAGAAGTATATAAAATTATGAGAGGCATTCAGAGAATTTAGACAATCAGAACCTTTTTCCCAGAGTGGAAATGTCAAAGACTAGAGGGCACAGGTTTATGGTGAGAGGGCTAAAGTTTAAAGGAGATGTGTATGTTTAGACAGAGGTCATTATCACGTGACCTCTGTTGGTCCAGTAAAAAGGGATAATCCAGCAAGGCTCTGGAACTGAGGGTGCCAGAAAATCGGTGTTCAACCTGTACTAGAATTCCTTTAAGTACTTCAGAATTTCATCATTATGAGGAACGTTAACTATTCAGGACTGCGCCATCTTTTAACTTTGCATAACCAGGTCCCAGCACAGATAGTTGGGAGAGAGAAGATTTCAATACAGCTACAGCTCGACCTACATTACGTTCCGATTAACCCATCTTAATCAAAAATGTTGCAAGTCCAAAACGCATCGCATTCAATGCAATCACGTGACCGGAAGTGACGTGCGGCTCGCAACCGTTGCCGAGCGTTTGCTGATCGTAAAGTTGAAATATCGTGAATCAAAGCATCGTAAATCGGGGCGAATCTGTACTCCATTTTCCAGTGCAACTTAATGCAAACTAATTCAGAACTAACCACATAGTTTTTTCCATACAAGAACATAAATAGGTCATACAGTGTCTTGATTTTGCAACAATCAATTAGATCATGGTACAGACATACAACGGCTCCACCTTTCCTGGCCGAGATGTATATGTCACAACATACTCAACCAAAATATGTCATACTCAGTTCAATATACTCCGATTTTCCAAATTAAAGTTGGCCACAGAATCGCTGATCAAAAATGTTGGATCAATTGCCAAAGAAATACCCGTGATGTAGATTTATGTTCAATTGTAGCAAAGTTGAAAAATACCTAACTAATTTGTCTATTATACATACAGGTCCACCACCAATTTGCCGGTACCCTTGGTACCACAGCCATGCCATATTATGCGTTTTGCGGGATCAATAGAGGTCACGGCCTCAGACAGGAGTCACAATGGTACCGTAACGGTCTACCTAGGCAGCCGAGTAGCTGAGATGCCAGCCCGCAAAGTTGGCTTCAGAAGTCGGTTATGGTAACAGATATGCTGGCTCCGGCCGGGGTTCTAGAGAGTTCTGCAGGGGGCAAATTCGACCCGGTAATTGGCTGCGGAAGTCCCGATGAGGTTGAGATTGGCCGCCTCACCTGGCCTAGGTGCCACATTTTTGGGGGGACTTCCCGGGGAGAGAGGGGGTAGGGGGATTTCAGGTGTGCCATAGAAAAGGAGGTGCCGGACCACCAGTTGTCAGAAAATCAGTGGTAGACCTGTATCAACTATCACTCACAGACATAGAGCACGGAAACAGGCCCTTCAGCTGAACCTGTCCATGCAGACCCATCTACACTAGTCCCACCTGCCTGCATTTGGCCCACATCCTTTTAAACATTCTGATCCATGTCCCTGTCCAAATGTCTATTAAATGGTGTGATACCTGCTTCAACCACTTCCTCTGGCAGCTCGTTCCATATACCTAACACCCACTGTGTGAAAACGTTGTCCCTTTGGTTCCTATTAAATATTTCCCTTCTCACCTTAAACCTATGGATTTTGATTACCTACGCTGGGTACAAGGCAGTGTATTTACCCTATATATTTCCCTTGTGATCTTAGACATCTCCATAAGATTACCCACCCCTCTTGCTCTCCAAGGAATGGACCTCTCCTGAAAGCTCAGGCCCTCGAGTCCTGGCATCATCCTCATCACAACATCTTTCCTATAACAGGGTGATTAAAATTGAACAGGATACTCCTAATATAGCCTCATGTATATCTTGTACAACTGTAACATAACATCCCAACTTCTACACTCTGACTGATGAAGGCCAAAGTGCCAAAAGATTTCTTCACCCCCCCCCCCCCACCCCCCACCATCTACCAGTGATGCCACTTTCAAGTTACTGTGTACCTGCACTGCTACATCCTTTTAGAAACATAGACAATAGGTGCAGGTGTAGGCCATTCGGCCCTTCGAACCTGCACCGCCATTCAATATGATCATGGCTAATCATCCAACTCAGTGTCCCGTACCTGCCTTCTCTCCATACCCTCTGATCCCCTTAGGCACAAGGGCCACATCTAACTCCCTCTTAAATATAGCCAATGAACTGGCCTCAACTACCTTCTGTGGCAGAGAATAGTAAGATTGAACGAGAACTTACCAGTTCGAAGGTTGATCGTTATTTCATGAGGAGTCGAAGTGAGGGATTTCGTGAAGAGCCCGCCGGCGCGCATGCTCGACATACTTCAAAGTAGCGGCGTGGAATCACAGAAACCAATCAAGAAATGACTTCACATAGTAAGAATGAAACGACTAAGATTACCAGCTGAAGGTGATTGAGGGTTGGGCGAGGAGGGCACGAAATCCCTCACTTCGACTCCTCATGAAATAACGATCAACCTTCGAACTGGTAAGTTCTCGTTCAATCTTACTATTTCATTTCGGAGTCACGTGAGTGACTTCGTGAAGACTTCAAAGCTTCTGTGATGACACGCCCTGGACCACGTCCATGCTGTCACACCACTACCAGGGATGGATGGGAGGAATAACTTGCTGACTAGTCCATACTGCAAAACAAAGCATATTTATTAACAAACAAATCAAAACCCCTCATTCGGGGACATCTCCACGTTCTTGCCCCGCATCTAGCACGGCTTCTGCGAACTGTAGAGGCGCAGCAACGGGCCGGTTGTAGAACCGCTGGAACACCGTCTCATTAGCCCATCCTGCTGTGGCGAGAATATGGTCCATGGGCACCTCCATGACCCTCGCCGCCGACGTCGATGCAGCCCTGGTGGAATGAGATTTGAACACATTAGTGTCGATACCTGACTTACCCAAGACGACTCGAAGCCACCTGGATATCGTCTGTGTTGTCACTCGATGGTGAGGTCTCTTATGAGTGATAAGCAGGTATCTCTCCATTCCTCTGATGCTTGCCGTCACCTTGACGTAGTAACGGATATGGGAGGCTAAGCATAGCCTAGCATCGGCGGGGTATGCCGGGAACTTCAGCTGCAGCCCTGTGCACCCAGGTCTGTGTTGCTTTAGTAGCTCGTCAACAAAGAAAACTACTTCTGTGGGGGTAGACATCATTCTGTCGACACGTAGTTTGTGGAGTGTCTGTACCCTCTGTGCTGAAGTCAGCGCTAGTAACATCACCAGCTTCATGGTGAGTTTGTCCAGCTGGAGCCCTTCCATGGGGGACCACGTCCTGAGCAGAGTTAAAACGTCCCTGACATCCCAGGTGATATTGTAACGTGGTGTAGGCGGATTCGTATTGAAAATACCCCGCATGAGCCTGGACACTAGCCTGTTGGATCCCACCTCAATATTGAGGTAGAATGATAGAGCGCTCCTGGCGCTGTTGATGGCACTGTAGCTTAAGTGTTCATCATGGTGCAACCCCGCGAGGAATTCCAGGACGTCGGTTATAGTCACGGCATCGTACGTGATGCGAGAGCGGCTGCAGAAGGCTTCCCACTTCCTGATGTGAGAGCGGTATCTTCGCCTTGTAGACTCTCGGCACGACGCCGCAATGGTATCCATGGTCCGGGTAGAAAGGCCGTATTGTTCTAAAGGCCGATTCAGAATCTGCAAGCCAACAAATTTAAATAGCCATGGCAGGGATGTGGCTCCCCTGAAACAGGGTGAGTAACTAATTCTGGGCTACCCTGCAAACGGACCCAAGGTTCACTGAGCGTGTCAAAGACCATCGGATACCACGGCTGTGTAGGCCAGTCGGGTATGATAAGGATGCCCTTGGCACCGTCCATCTGAATTTTACGTAATACCCGACTGATGAGGCAAAACGGGGGGAATGCATAGAAAAAGCAATTCCCCCAGTCTAGCGAGAATGCATCTAACGCTATAGCCCCAGGATCTGGTTCCCACGCGACGTAGGTTGGTACCTGATGGTTCAACCGGGACGCAAAAAGGTCAATGTCCGGTTTCCCAAATTTGGCTGTGATTTTTGCAAAAATTTCAGGATGTAACATCCATTCAATATTATCATTGAACTTGCGTGACCTGGCGTCCGCCACAATATTAAGCTCACCTGGCAAATAGGTAGCTGAAATCCAAATGTCTCTCTTGACACACCAGAGCCAAATTGAATTAGCCAATTTATCACATGAAACTGACCTGGTACCGCCCATGTGGTTTAAATATGCCACCGCTGTGGTATTGTCTATTTGGAGCCGGACATGTGCTCCAATGATCTTGGAACAATATGCACGAAGTCCGTGAAACGCTGCAAGCAGCTCCAAATAGTTGATCCCTTGTGATACCAACATCGTATTCTCAAGGGTATCCCATCGACCCCCACAACTAGAGAATTGATTCGTAGCTCCCCAGCCATCAGAGCTCGCATCAGTTTGTAAGTATATCATCGGTTTCGCCTCAATAATAGTTTTGAACGATTTACTAATGTGGCAAACCCACCATCGTAATTCATCCAATGCTGCAGGCGGCAGCCGCATTGATCGATCATAATGACCAGCATGCCGTCGCAACGCAGCGATCTTGGCTCTCTGCAAGTTTTGATAATGCAGAGGTCCATACCGGGCTGCCGGAAACAAAGCCACAATCTTGCCAATGACAGTAGCTGTGTGACGAATCGATGGTATACGAGTATTAATCAAGTCTGTACACACCTGTGTTACCTCCTCAATTTTGTTAATTGGTATGGTGACTCTCATGCTAATGGAATTCACCTGGAACCCCAGATAATTAATTACCTGGGTGGGGCAGAACTTAGATTTTTCTGGATGAACAATGAACCCAAGCTGTTGGAACAAATTGACCGCAGCTGCAACCCCTTGTTGTGCTAATTCCAAGGTGTGGCCGACAATTAAAATATCATCTAAATAGGCCATAACAATATGATGTCTTTGTCTTAAATAAGCCATAATTGGCTTCACCAATTTAGTAAATAAGCGAGGGGCTGTGGTGAGCCCATTAGGCAACGCCCTATATTGCCACAGCTGATCCATCCAGATAAATTTTAAGAACCTTCTGTAATATTTTTTCATAGGTACGGTATAGTACGCATCCTGTAAATCAATGCATGCCATAAAGCACCCTTGTGAAATCAATGATTTGGCCGTTTCAAACGTGTCCATTTTAAAATGAGTATATGTTACAAAGTTATTCAGAGTGGTTAGATCAATAATGACTCTACAGCCTCCATCCTTCTTAGGTCTAGTAAAAATATTGGAAACAAATTCAACGGGCTCATGAACCGTTCTCTCTATGACCCCTTTCTGTTCCAACCTTAAAATTTCCTTATAGCCTACTGACTGTTCCGCAGCCGTTAGTTTGAAAGTACGACCCGGTCTATGCTGAGGTGGAGGGATGTCCCCATTAATAAACTCAATACTATGGCCCTGAATATTCCGTAACACATACTCATCGCTGGTAATGTCACCCCATGCACCCGCAAACAACCGCAAACGCCCACCAACATGTGGAGTTAAACAAGAGAAAAAAGAGAACCAGATCGCCTCACCTCTGTGGTTACCGGCGGTCCCTGACACGAGTGGGTGGTCGTGGAGGTGCTGGGTTGGTTTGAGGTCGTAGCGTCCTCATTTTCCACCTCGGCTTCTGCCGAGCCTGTCCTAAAAAAGACCCCTGGGGTTGGGGTGGCTGATATCGGTTTGGAGCTGGAGGGTAATTCCTGGTGGAAGTGCTGACAGACCCTCGTGAACGGCCAAGTGGGGCTTTCGAGGTTGATGGCGTGGGGGCACTGTGAGAGCGCATGAGCCCCACGGTCTTGGCTTGTTCATCCAGCTCTCTGACCCTTTTGGAGAGGTCTTCGCCAAAGAGCTGACGGGGCGGCGGCGGCGGCGGTGGTTTGCACAACCCTGCAAACTTAGGGTTGAGCGCTGGGCGGATGCTGTTTTTCCGAAAGCCGTTTATTTCGTTTTGAGTAGCGCACAGAAGCGCCAGAGCATCCTCCTGGTCCAAATTAAGCTCCTCTCCGTCGACCGACCGCACAAAGGCAGTAATCCCGGCCATGAGGAGTTTCAGGATCCGCTGAATTTTCAGCTCCTGCTGACGGATAGCCGCACTGATGTTGCCCCATATTGGCGTATTGACCACAGGCACGTTGAGGGAATTGCAGTTTGATGGAGCCTTGTGGCGGCTCATGGCTTGTAGTAGGACTTCCTCCTGAAGCTGGTGATTATTTAGGAAGTCCACTGTGGCTGCCAACTTCGTATTGATGGGAAGCCCCAACGAATGAGGGGCTGCAAATTTGGTAGCCACATCGAGGAGGTCCTCCGCCGGTAATTCAGGCGGGGGTGGGATGGGGTCAACCACGGCCTCCTCGTCCTGCTGCTCCAGGCTGGTGTACGAAGCTGGTGATGAAGCCCTGTGCCTGTCGCTGCTGGATGCCTGTTGTTGTTGACCTTGTAGGAGAAGCTCCAGCAGCCGCTCCATCCGGTCAATACGCCCTTCACCCTGAACACTCAGGTGGTCGGAGTCCTCCGGCTCTGAAAATTGGCCGGGGCTCCTGTCATCGGCCCGCACCTCGTCGAGGCCCTGCCGGTGCCGGTAGTTGTCGTCGACAGCCGCCGAGGCGAAACTGCGCGATTCCTGCACGGGCGTGTTCAACCGCCTCCGTTTAGCGGGAGCGGAAGCCGTTGCCTCTATGGACAGATGCGGCATGGTGTCGGCACCAGCCGAAGCCTGGATACCTTGGGCCCGTGCAGGCTTGCCAGCTGCCCACATCGTGGACCTTGCCGACGCATGGTCTCGCCCACCCATCCATGGGGGGCTCGGCGACCGTGACGGGACCCCCAACTGACTCGTCCCGGCGTCGAAAGTTGGGGGGCGACGGCTGGACCTCACAGCTGCCCCGGGTCCCGTCCTGGAACCTGACCGCTCCCTGGCGGCAGGCAGAGCCTTAGCCCCAACAGGGTTAGGCTGCTGGGCTCCTGCCCTTCCCCTTCTCAGAGGGCTGCGTGAAACGGGCCGTGCAGCCGCACGGACCCTTCTGCTCGAAGCCGTCAGCAAGCCTGCTGACGACCTGGCTGCCATGGCAGAGTCGTCCTGCTCTGGCGGCACACCACACTCCTCCTCGTCGGACTCCTCCGAGCTGTGGTGTGCGGGCGGGTCCGGACCTGAAAATACAGAGCTCACCGACATCTCCGCCCTCGTTCCGGTCTGCGTTGCAGGTACCCCCGACAACTCTCGCTCCGGAACTGCTGGCCGGCGACTTCTCCTCGAACTCCGGCCTCTCCCATCCATGTTCTTGCTGTGAAGCAAACACAACAAGAACCACCAACTTAAGGTAGCATACTTACCTGCGTGGTTCCCTTATGAAGGGCTGGCGAGGAGCTCGCTCCTCCGCCAGCCGTCGCAGCAACGCGATACGACGATATGTCGAGCATGCGCGCCGGCGGGCTCTTCACGAAGTCACTCACGTGACTCCGAAATGAAATTCCAGAGACTCACCACTCTCGGTGTGAAAAATGTTTTTCTCGTCTCGGTTCTAAAAGACATCCCCCTTATCCTTAAACTGTGACCCCTTTGCTCTACAACACTCTCCAGAGCTCTGCCATTCACCGTGTAGGTCCCGGCCTAGTTTGACTTCCCAAAATGTAACGGGCCTGTCCCACTTGGCGATTTTATTCGGCGACTGCCGGCATCATTGATTGACGTGTCGGGCCACCAAAAAAGGCGCGGTGTGAGGTGGCGTGATGACGTATTGACGCGCGCCGTTTCCTCAAGTGTCTCAATATTTTTTTTGTCGCCGGTGGATTTTGAAATGTTCAAAATCTTTTGCCGATCCTGACACATCAGTCAATGATGTCGGCAGTCACCACGTGGGACAGGCCCTTAAAACCTTGCACTTATCTGCTTTAAACTTCACTAACCATTCCTCAGTCCAACTGATATCGTAGTCTTTTGTCAAAATAACCTTGAATGTTAAGTGAATGTTTATCGATCTCAATACTGTCTATTTGTGCATTTGAAAGGGATAATAAAAGGAACAGACCTGAAATTTCGGACACAGTAACTTGAGAGAAGTTGCAGACAACATCAGGCAATTGGTAGTTACGGGGGTCCCCAATCTCATATACAAGTTGCTCAGTAACGGTACCAAATGACACCAGGCCACCAGTTTTAGGTGGTTTCGAAAGGATGAAGCTTCCATCAGGGGAACATTCAACCACTGGAAAACCAATGTTATCCCTGGAAATATATAAGACAGATGTAATCAGTGTACATTTGAATTACGGGGCACAAATATCTGAAACAAATGCAATGAAAATATAATAGATTAATAACTACACAAGTTAGATTAGAAATCCATAAACAGATTATCCAGTAGGTTTCCGCAGAGACCGCTCCCTCCGTATTTCCACAGAGACCGCTCCCTCTGTAACTCCCTGGTCAAGTTGTCCCTTCCCACCCGAACCACCCCCTCTCCTGGCACTTTCCCTTGCAACCGCAGGAAATGCTGCTACACTTGTCGCTTTACCTCCCCCCTTGACTCCGTCCAAGGACCCAAGCAGTCTTTCCAGGTGAGGCAGAGGTTCACTTGCATCTCCTCCAACCTCATCTATTGCATCCGCTGCTCTAGGTGTCAGTTGCTCTACATCGGTGAGATTAAGCGTACGGTTGGCGATCGCTTCGCCCAACTCCTTCGTCAGTTCGCAATAACCATCCTGATCACCCGGTGGCTCAGCACTTCAACTTCCCCTCCCATTCCAAATCCGACCTTTCTGTCCTGGGCCTCCTCCATGGCCAGAGTGAGGCCCACCGTAAATTGGAGGAGCAGCACCTCATATTTCGCTTGGGTAGTTTACACCCCAGCGGTATGAACACTGACTTCTCCAATTTCAGGTAATCCCTGCTTTCTCCTTCTTTCCCCTCCCCTTCCCAGCTCTCCCACAACCCACTGTCTCTGCCTCTTCCATTCTTCTTCCCGCTCCACCCCCACATCAGTCTGAAGAAGGGTCTCGACCCGAAATGTCGCCTATTTCCTTTCCTCTATAGATGCTGCCTCACCCGCTGAGTTTCTCCAGCATTTTTGTTGACCAACTGATTATCCAGGATGAGTTTGAGATGTAAAAATATTTTTTGTTTTAATTAGAACGGATCAGATCCAAGCAGTGTAAATAATAATCCTTAATATCCTCCAAATTTTAACTTTGATACTACTCTGATGGTTCGCCATCATTTTTTAAATGTTTTTCTTTGTGATGCAGCTCTGTATTACTTTGGGTAGGTCGCATTTGGAGTATTAGGGGCATTTTTGGTTGCCCCATTACAGGAAAGATGTGTAGGAAGGAACTGCAGATGCCAGTTTTTAAACCGAAGATAGACACAAATTGCTGGAGTAACTCAGCGGGACAGGCAGCATCTCTGAAGAGAAGGAATGGGTGATGTTTCGGGTCGAGACTCTTCTTCACACTATTCAAGGGAAAGGGAAACGGGAGATATAGAGACGGTGATGTGGAGATATATAGAACAAATGAATTAAAGATATTGAAAAAAATAACAATAATAAAGGAAACAGGCCATTATTAGCAGCTTGCTAGGTGAGAACAGGAACCTGGTGCAACTTGGGTGGGGGAGGGATAGAGAGAGAAGAAATGCCGGGGCTACCTGAAGTGAGAGAAATCAATGTTCATACCACTGGGCTGTAAGCTGCCCAAGCGAAATATGAGATGCTGTGCCTCCAATTTACAATTAGCCTCACTCTGACAATGGAGGAGACCGAGGACAGAAAGGTCTGTGTGGGAATGGTTTGGGGAATTAAAGTGTTTGGCAACCGGGAGATCAGGTTGGTTCAGGCGGGCTGCGCGAAGGTGTTCAGCGAAACGATCGCCCAGTCTGCGTTTGGTCTCGCCGATGTATTAGAGTCCACATCTTGAACAATGGATACAGTAGATGAGGTTGGAGGAGGTGCAAGTGAACCTCTGCCTAATCTGAAAGGACAGTCAGGATCCCTGGACAGAGTTGAGGGAGGAGGTATAGCGACAGGTGTTGTATCTTCTGTGGTTGCAGGGGAAGGTACCTGGGGAGGGGGTGGTTTGGTTGGGAAGGGATGAGTTAAACAGGGAGTTGTGGAGGGAGTTGCGGAAGGCAGAAAGGGGTGGAGATGGGAAGATGTGACTCGTGGTGGGATCCCGTTGGAGATGGCAAAAATTTTGGAGGATTATGTGTATGCGATGTATGCTTCTATTGTATGCGATGGCTGATGGGGTGAAAGGTAAGGACTCAGGGGACTCTGTTGTGGCTCAGGGGAGGGGGAGCAAGGGCGGAGCTGCGGGGTACCTATGCCTCCTCCCTGTTCTATATCTCTCTACATCAACGTTTATATGTCTTGTTTCCCTCTCTCCTGACTCTAGTCTGAAGAAGGGTCTCGACCTGAAACATCACCCATTCCTTCTATCCAGGGATGCCGCCTGTCCCGCTGTGTTACTCCAGCATATTGTGTCTATTTTCATTTTGAACCAGCATCTGCAGTTCCTTCCTACACATTAAACCAAATGATGACAGCTTTGCAGAACATCTTTGTTTATTCCACAATAGGTCCTGGAGCATTCTATTGATAGTCCTTTCAGATTAGGCAGAGGTTCACTTGCACCTCCTCCAATCTCATCTACTGTATCTGTTGTTTAAGATATGGACTCTTATACATCGGCGAGCTAAAATGTAGACTGGGCGATTGTTTCGCTGAACACCTTCGCTCAGTCCGCCTGAACCAACCTGATCTCCCGGTTACCAACACTTTAATTCTCCTTCCCATTCCCACTCTGTCCTTTTTGTCCTGGGCCTCCTCCATTGTCAGAGTGAGGCTAATCGTAAATTGGAGGAACAGCCCTCATAATTTGCTTGGCGGGCTTGCACCCCAGTGGTATGAACATTGATTAATCTAACTTCAAGTATCCCTTGCATTCCCTCTCTCTACATTCGTCCCCCACCCAAGTCCCACCAGGTTCCCATTCTCACCTAGCAAGCAGCTAACAATGACCTGTTTCCTTTATCATATCTTTCATTTATTTGTTCTATATCTCTCTACATTACCATCTGTATCAGTCTGAAGTAGGGTCTCGACCCGAAACGTCACCCATTCCTTCTCTCCAGAGATGCTGCCTGGCCCACTGAGTTACTCCAGTATTTTGTGTTTACCATTTGGTTTCAGTTTGGTTTCAGTTTGATTTTCCCAAGACACCACATTATATGGATTAGGGAACATTAGGCAAAAGAAAGAGTTGAATAAACTTGGATTGTTCCCTCTGGAGCTTCAGAGGCTGATGCGTGACTTGACAAGTTTTTGTAAATCTGTGAGAGGCGTAGATAGAGTAGCGAGTAGGTTATTTTCTTCACAGGGTGGAAATGTTAAACACCAGAGGGCATGGAGAGAGAGGTAAAGTGTAAAGAAGATTTTGTTTGTTTGTGGCTTTGATCAGCAATGATCATATTGAATGGCGGTGCAGGCTCGAAGTGCCGGATGGCCTACTCCTGCACCTATTGTCTATTTAGATTATTTTTTCCACAGAGATTGGTAGATGCTGGATCACACCACCAGGGGTGGAAGTGGAAGCAGATTTGCAAGTGGCGTTTAGATAAGGACATCAATATGCAGGGAGGGAGTGGATGATATGGATTACATGCAGGTTGGGGCGGAAGACTGCAACCTTCACGTGGTCCGCCCTGTTTCGACTAATGCAATCAACTCAACGTGCACAAACAGAAGATCAAATAGAACAAGTGGTCCAACAACTTTAGGCTGTGCACGCCACACAAAAGAAGAAGAAGATTATATGCAGGCAGAAGAGAACAACATTTAAATGTAGTATAATGTATACTATTACTAAAACTCTCATCTTGACTACTTCCGGTCTGCGTTGGAATTATATTTGCATAAAAGCGCTACCCTATATCGCTAGGATTTTCATCACCTTACTCACCATTGCCCTCTGCTCCAACCCACTAAGTTTTGTTCCGATCGGTGAAATATGAGAAAGGTTATGAAGGTTTAAAAAATCGTGATATCAGCAGATTGGTCTTCTCGCCTGTCACTCAACATGAAGGTAACACCCCTTCCGGTGCCCGCTGGAGAAAAAATCCCCGGAGGCGGGGCTGAGTAAACAAGCCGCGCTGATTGAGTCCGCAAGAGTAGAGTCTGGAAAGCCGCTGTGTGGAGTCGGAAAAGCTGCTGTGTGGAGTCGGGAAACCCGCTCTGTGGAGTCGGGTAAGTCGCTGTGTGGAGTTGGGAGGTATGTGTGGTGCCACGGCCAGAGGGCATTGAGTGTCCAGAAAAACTGGGGGGTACAGTCCCTTCAGAACACTGAAAGAGTAAGACAAAGAAAGGCATATCTAATGTAGACACAAAATGCTGGAGTAACTCAGTAGGTGAGACAGAATCTCAGGAGAGAAGGAATGGGTCAAGACCCTTCATCAGACTGATGAAGATATGAAAGGCATATCTGATGGTGATATCACGTAGGAGTTGTGAGAAATTACTAAAGATGATCCATTGAGTGAGTGGAAGGTGATGACAATGGGAACTAATTTTACTTTGTATAGATGGGGAGGGAATGAGGGCAGAAGTTGCAAGAAATTGATGTCCCTGTCAACTATGTCGAAAGGAAAACCCAACATGACGAAATGGAAGGCATATTAGAATCAATTTTGTATAGGGTGACATACAATACGATACGATGGCACTTTATTGTCAGACCGAGGTCTGAAATTTGTTTTTGCATACAGCCATACAGTAAAATAAAGAACACAACACACAATAGAGTCCAACATAAAACATCCCCACACAGCAGAATTGAAAAGCTTCCCACTGTGAGGGAAGGCATCAAAGTCAGTCATCTTCCTCTGATGTTCATGATGTTCACCTGTGGTCGGAGCCTCCGGAGCCCTCCGCAGTCGCCGCTACGGGCAGCCCGCCGCTCAGGCTCGCTCACCGGGATGATGGAACTCCGGCGTCGGATGGGAGGCCCAACTCAGCGGTTTGGACCTCCAAATGGGCCGCTTCCTACCGGAGTCCGCGGCTCCCGACGTCCCCAGGCCGCGCTGGGCGGAGATTCACGCTGGCGGCCCTCGGCAAAGGGCCCCAGGGACACCGCGATGTTGGAGTCAGTGCCGCCCGCATTGGGAGCTCCGTGAACCACAGCTCCGTGATGTTGGAGCAGCGGGCCCAACGCTCCGGAACTCCAAACGGCGATCAGGGAAGGTGTCACCCGCTCCGTGGTGAATCTAGTGCCGCGCCGCCGGTCCACGGTCTCCGGTAGGAAAGGCCGCTCCAATCCAGTGGTAGGCCGCGAGGAGGGGAGGCGAGGGCACGACTTGGAGAAATAGTCGCATCCTCGCCAGGAAGCGACTGGGAAACGGTTCCCCCCTTACCCTGCCCCCCTCCACCACATAGAAAAATGAAAGAATCCCCAAAAACAAACGGTTTAGCCAAACTAAAATTTAAAAAAGAGAGAAAAAAACCAACAGACTGTACGCAGAGGCTGATAGCAGTGCAGCGCCCCCTTCTGCATAATCAGACATAATCAGAGCAAATGCAATGGACACAGAGAAAAGTGAGAGAAGAGAAAGATAGCTTATGGGAGGAAGTATACTCAAGCTTGCTGTGGAAGTCTATGGGCTTGCAGTGGATTTTAAATCCTGAAATAAAGATGAAGTTAAGAAGAAAAGGAAAGGCCACAATTGCATCAATTGACACGACCACACGAGATATCATGCCGAATAGAGTGATGACGGTTATCAGGAATTACATAATTTTGATCAGCTGGGCAATTGGGCCAAAGAATGGCTAAAGTTTAATTCACAGCTGTTGCAATTTGGGAAGTAAAACCAAGGCAGCATGCGGTAAGAAGAGTTGGGGAGAGGGATCTAGGATTACGTGCATAATTTTCTTAAAGTGGCAAAAGAGTTAGGTCGGCTTTTGGCAAGAGAGTTAGGAAGGCTTTTGGCATTTTTGCCTTCGTTAGATAGGGAATTGAGTATAGAAATGTGTAGGAAGGAACTGCAGATGCTGGTTTAAACCAAAGATAGACACAAGATGCTGGAGTAACTCAGCGGGAGAGGCAGCATCTCTGGAGAGAAGGAATGGGAGACATACTTCAGTCTGAAGAAGACGCTCCAGCATTTTGTGTCTATAATTGAGTATAGAAGTTGGGACATCATGTTAGCACGGTCACATTTGGAGTATTATGTTTGGTTTTCGTCACCCTGCGATAGGAAAGATGTCATTAAGTTGGAACGAGTGTAGATAAGATTTACAAGGACTCAAGACTCAAGGACCTAAATTATCGGAAGCAGTTAGACAAAAATGCTGGAGAAGCCCAGCAGGTGAGGCAGCATCTATGGAGCGAAGGAATTGGTGACGTTTCGGGTCGAGACCCTTCTTCAGACTGATGTGGGGGTGGGGGCAAGAGAAGAAGAAAGGAAGAGATGGAGACAGTAGGCTGTGGGGGAGCTGGGAAGGGGAGGGGAAGGATGGAGAAAGCAAGGACTACCTGAAATTGGAGAAATCCATTTTCATACCGCTGGGGTGTAAACTGCCCAAGTGAAATATGAGGTGGTGCTCCTCCAATTTACGGTGGGACTCACTCTGGCCATGGATGAGGCCCAGGACAAAAAGGTCGGATTTGGAATGGGAGGGAGAGTTGAAGTGCTGAGCCTCCTTCCCCTCCCCTTCCCAGCTCTCCCACAGTCTACTGTCTCCGCCTCTTCCTTTCTTCTTCCCGACACCCCCACACCCACCCCCACATCAGTCTGAAGAAGGGTCTCAACCCGAAATGTCACCTATTTCCTTCGCTCCATAGATGCTGCCTCACCCGCTGAGTTTCTCCAGCATTTTTGTCTATTTTCGATTGTTCCAGCATCTGCAGCTCTTTCTTAAACATGGGAAGCAGTTAGGCATGCTAGGACTTTAATCCTTGGGGTGCAAAAGGCTGAGGGCTGATCATAAAGGCGTATATAAAATTATGAGGTGAATAGATGGTGTGCTGCCACAGAGAGTAGTTGAGGCCAGTTCATTGGCTATGTCAAACCGGCCAGGACCTGCACAGTGAATGGCAGGGCTCTGGGGAGTGTTGTGGAGCAGAGGTGATCTAGGAGTGCAGGTATATAGTTCCTTGAAAGTGGCATCACAGGTAGATAGGGTGGTCAAGAAGACTTTTGGCACATTGGTCTATATTAGTCAAAGTATCGAGTATAGTTTGCACTTTTAATCCTTCATTTCAATCTCTGCAAAGACTACATTTTTCACCCAGAGAGTGGTGAATCTCTGGAATTCTCTGCAACAGAAGGTAGTTGAGGCCAGTTCATTGGCTATATTTAAGAGGGAGTTAGATGTGGCCCTTGTGGCTAAGGGGATCAGAGGGTATGGAGAGAAGGCGGGTACAGGATACTGAGTTGAATGATCAGCCATGATCATATTGAATGGCGGTGCAGGCTCGAAGGGCCGAATGGCCTACTCCTGCACCTATTTTCTATGTTTCTATGTTTCTATAGAAGTTGGGAGGTTATGTTACGGATATTTGACATTGGTTAGGGCACATTTGGAGGATTTGGATTTGAATAGGAAAGATGTTGTCAAGCTGGAAAGGATGTAGAGAAGATTTATGAGGATGTTGCCAGGACTCGAGGGCCTGAGCTGTAGGGAGAGGTTGAGCAGGCTGGAACTTTATTCCTTGGAATGCAGGAGGATGAGGAGGTGATCTTATAGAGTATAAGATCATGATTGGGCTGGATAGGCTAAATGCACACTTTTACCCAGAGTAACGGAATCCAGAACCAGAGAATATATAGGTTTAAGGTGCGGGGAGGATGATTTAATAGGAACCTGAAGGGCAACTTTTTTACATAATGGGTGGTATATAAACAGTACGTGCTGCCAGAGGAGGTAGTTGAGGTAGGTACTATCACCTAAAAAACATTTACTCAGGTACATAGATAGGATAGGTTTAGAATGATACAGGCCAAACGCAGGCAGGTGGACTGGTGTAGATGGGGCGTGTTGGCCGGCTTGGGCAAGTTGGACCTGTTTCCATGCTGTATGACACTATAAGAGCTCTAGGGGCTAGCGGAATGAAGGGATATGAGGAGAAGGCAGGCACAGGTTACTGATTGTGGATGATCAGCCATGATCACAATGAATGGTGGTGCTGGCTCGAAGGGCCAAATGGCCTAGTCCTGCACCTATTTTCTATGAGGCTAAAAAACATTTAAAAGGCTTAAAAAACGTGAACAGTACTGCAACAGCCATAGCCCTCCAAACTCTTTGTATGCATATATCTGTCTAAATGTCTTTTAAAAGTAGTACATTGTAACATAATATTTATTTATATAATACGAATATTCTTGGAATAAAAAATTGTAAAAGTTGGTTTAATACCAGTCAGGAACTTTGTGCCAGTCTGTAAATATTCCACCGGTACACTGGGCTCCACACTCGATCAGATGACCTGCAAGACTAGGTGCCAAAGAGAAAATGCATTCTTAATTCTTAAAATGGATCAGAAAGTTTAGAAACGTGTCAGGAACACATGCATGCAAAATACATAATCCAGTGAAATCAGTAAAGTAATGAGCGCAATCGCTTTCTGTTGCCTCTGGGATTGATGTTAATTCAAACCCAGATTGGAAAACCTTCAGGCTCTATTAGCTTCAAGATCTGGTGTGATATTGATTTGTAATCCTTGTTTTTGCGACACAATGACAAATTCCACTTAAAAGGGACATCATCCGGGAATCTCATTAGAAGAAATCATTAAGAATGATGTGGACAATGATGGGTACTGATTAGGGATGATCAGCCATGATCACATTGAATGGCGGTGCTGGCTCGAAGGGCCAAATGGCCTACTCCTGCACCGGTTGTCTGTTGTCTATTGACAATAGAGAAGCAACAAGAATAGAAGATAGACACAAAATGATGGAGTAGCTCAGTGGCTCAGGCAGCGTCTCTGGGGAGAAGGAATAGGTGACGTTTCGGGTCGGAACCCTTCTTGTTAATTTTTTTTAAATTAGAAGTGACTACATAATAAAAAAAGCAATTTGTTCATTGTAGACATAATAAAAAACATCTTATTCATTGTAGACATACATAATCCATATTATTTATATTCACAATTGCATAGTAACTGCACTTCTATATGTTTTTTTCCAATTTTTTTAAAGATAGAAATTAATAGAAAGAGAGTAAACAAAAAAGAGGAGGAAAAGTTGAGAAAGAGTGGGGTGTTCAGTAGGTTATGCGTTGTTGGAGATATATCCGCGTTTTATGAAGTGTAATTCTCTATCTATTCTTTGATTCAGGTTTCAGTTGGGTTCTCGTGCCGAACCAGTTTGCCCCTTGAAATATTCAATGAATGGGGACCATATCATTTTGGGTCGCAACCCTTCTGCAGGACCCGACCCGACCTGAACTGAAACATCACCTAGTCCTTCTCTCCAGAGATGCTGCCTGTCCCGCTGAGTTACTCCAGCATTGTGTATAAACCAGCATCTGTAGTTCCTTCCTGTGTAGAAGTAGAATGGGTAGATACAAAATGCTGGAGTAACTCAGCGGGTCAGGCAGCATCTCTGGAGAGATTGAATGGGTGACGCTTTGGGTGGAGACCCTTCTTCAGACAATAGAAGTACAGTTATGTATATGAAAGGAGCGTGGCCTTAGGGGAGGGGAAATGTGCTGCTAAATTTATGGGCTGGAAATAATGGACATTCCCCGCTGCCATCCAGCCGCAGTGACAGGGAAAACCAAAACTAAGAGATAACAGCAGGAGATTCTTGCGGACAATCCCAATATTTGGGAGACATTGTGTGTAGGAAGAAACTGCAAATGCTGGTTTAAACTGAAGATAGACACAAAATGCTGGAGTAACTCAGCGGGACTCAGTCTGAAGAAGGGTCTCGACCCGAAACGTCACCCATTCCTTCTCTCCACAGATGCTGGCTGTCCCGCTGAGTTACTCCAGCATCTTGTGTCTATATTTGGGAGACATTGGTTGGTGATGGTGGTACAACAGAGGTCCGGAGGGAGCAATAGCTGGTGCTTGGGAAGAAGCTGGGAGGACCATGGGACAATTACACCATCATAGTGAGTGGTACAGCATGGAAACAGGCCCTTCCGTCCAACATGCTCCATCTACACTGATCCCACCTGCCTAGATTTGGTTCATATCCCTCCAAACCAGTCCTATCCATGTACCTGTCTGAATGTTTCTTAAGCGTTGCAACAGTACCTGCCTCAACTACCTGCTCCGGCAGCACGTTCCATACATCCTCCACCCCCAGGGGAAAAAGTTACCCCTCAGGCTCCTACTAAATCTCCCCCCCCCCCCCCCCCCCTCACCCAACCTTAAACCCATGTCCTCTGCTTCTCCACTCCGTTACTCTGGGCAAGAGGCTCTGTACGTCTACCCGACCTACTCCTCTCGTGATTTTGTACACAAGATCACCCCTCATTCTCCTGCACTCCAAGGAATAGAGTCCTGGCCTGCTCTACCTCTCCCTAAAGAACGTGTACCACTTTCACGACCTACTTCACGACCTCTGCCCTTGACTCATACTCGCAGCATGGTCGTCATGCGGTCATAGGAGGTCGTAGGTAGGTCATAGCAGGTCGTGATGCTAGTCGTAGGTACTCGTGGCATCAAGTAGGTCGGGGCGTTTTTTCAAGCCCAATGAAAAATGTCCACGAGTAAAAAAGGTTGTGAATTAGGTTGTGAAAGTGGGACAGGCCCTTTAAGCTCAGGCCCTCGAGTCCAGGCAACATCCTCGTAAATCTTCTCTGCATTCTTTCCATCTTTCCTATAACACGGTGCCCAAAACTGAACACGATACTCTAAAAGTGACCTCACCAACGTCTTATACAACTGCAACTAAGTGATGACAGGCAATGTGTGACTGTTGAAGGGCAATGTGCCAAAAGCCTTTTTGCCACAATCTTCCTTTGAGTCACTTTCGACAAACTATGTACCTGTACTCCTCCATCCCTCTGCTCTACAACACTCTCCAGAGCAGCACTACGCCATGGTCCTGCCCATGTTTGTGCTCCTAAAATGTAATGCCTCACATTTCTTGGTATTAAATTCCATCAACCATTCCTCAGCCCACCTGCCCAGACAATCAAGACCCTGCTGCAACTTTTGATAACCATCTTCTCCATTTACAATACCACCCACTTTTGTGTCATCTGCAAACTTGCTAATTTTGTCGTGTATGTTCTCATCCAAATCATTGATATGGATGACTAACAGTAATGGGGCCTAGCACTAAATCCTGAGGCACACCACTGGTCACAGGCCTCCAGTCCGAAAAGCAACCTTCCACGATCACCCACTGCTTCCAACCTCAAAGACAATTTTCTATCCCTTCAACTATCTTTCATTGAATTCAATAGACAATAGGAGCAGGAGTATGCCATTTGGCCCTTCAAGCCAGCACCGCCATTCAATGTGATCATGACTGATTATCCACAAACAGTACCCCGTTCCTGCCTTCTCCATATCCCTTAATTCCGCTACCCCTAAGAGCTCTATCTAACTCTCTCTTGAAAGCATCCAGAGAACCAGCCTCCACCGCCCTCTGAGGCAGGGAATTCCACACACTCATAACTCTGTGTGAAAAACTCCATGGGATTTAACCTTCCAGCAGCCTTGTCCAATGCCTTACTGAATTCAAAGTGTACAACAACTACAGCTCTGCCTTAATCATCCTTTTTGGTCCCATCCTCAAAAAACTTCAGGAGACTTTGCACGAACAAAACCCATACTGACTATCCCTAATCAGCCCTTGGCCATGTAAATGCATGTATTTAGCTGCATAAACACAGAGTAAAGATTGTGATCATGAGAGTCTTGATGTTGCATGAGGAGATGATAGAAGGAATCCCACAGTCCTATTGAATCATCATGATGACCTAAAATGCTGTTTTTGTACCCAGATTATAATCCCAACCACACTGTAATATATTGCCTAGTAATTCACAACGTGGAAGGAGGCTATTCGGCCCACTTATCTACCTGTGATGCCACAACCTGTGAGTCCATTGATTACCTGTTCACACTATTTCTATATTATCCCACTTTCCCATCCACTCCCCTCGTTGTATATTTTGTAAAGAAAAAACACCATGCCTCTCCAGAACGCATTACTGGCCATTGCAGAAATGTCAGCAAGTTTCACATGATAACTTGAGGATGGAATTCCTGATTTTTTTTATTTTTAGTAATGTCACCCTCAATCATTGTCTACCCATTGATGGGACAAGGAGGGGCTAGGTGAGGGGACCAGGTAGATAGCTAGCGGTAGAGATGGGTTAAATAGTGACTTTGACATGTCCAAGTCAAAACTATTTACTTAGTTCAGATGTCTCACATATTAGTAATAACTTTAAAAGGCTATAACACACAAAGGTATGGGAAGAAGCATTGTGGTAAGTGTTAAGAATGTTTTAACTTGTGTCAGTGTTATCTGTTTAATTAAGAGATTAATAATGATTGCTTCAAGGTATACATTTATTGCAATATTTTAACATGATTATATATATAAATTATATAAAATATTGATTATGTAAAAATTAAAACTGTTTACATGATTATATATATTATTTTTTGATAAACCATTTATCTTATGACACTTGTGTTTTATAACTGTTGGCAGATCAATTTCCCTCCTGGGATAAATAAAGTTCTATTGTATCATATCGAAATGAATACCTCCATAGGGACACCTCCACAGAGACCCAAGCAGTCCTTCCAGATCCGACAGAGGTTCACCTGCACCTCCTCCAACAGGGACCCAAGCAGTCCTTCCAGGTCCGACAGAGGTTCACCTGCACCTCTTCCAATCTCATCTACTGCATCCGTTGCTCCAGATGCCAGCTGATCTATATCGGTGAGACCAAGCGGAGGCTTGGCGATCGTTTCACCGAACACCTCCGCTCGGTCCGCAATAACCAACCCGATCTCCCAGTGGCTCAGCACTTCAACTCCCCCTCCCATTCCGTATCCGACCTCTCGGTCCTGGGCCTCCTCCACGGCCAGAGTGAGCAACACCGCAAGTTGGAGGAACAGCACCTCATATTCCGCTTGGGGAGTCTGCATCCTCTGGGCTTAAACATTGAATTTTCTCAATTCTGTTAACCCTTGCTGCCTCCGCCCCTTCCCACCTCTCCCTCAGCCCTCGGGCCCTGGCATTCCCTCTCTCTCTATCTCTCCCCCACCCAAGTCGCACTAGCTTCTCATTTTCACACTAAAAACAGCTTACAATGGCCTGTTTCCTTTATCATCGATACTTTTTTGCATATCTTTCATTAATTGTTCTTTATCTCTCCACATCACCGTCTATATCTCTCGTTTCCCTGATCCCTAACCAGTCTGAAGAAGGGTCTCGACCCGAAACGTCGCCTATCTCCTTCGCTCCTTAGATGCTGCTGCACCCGCTGAGTTTCTCCAGCCTTTTGTGTAACCTCCATATCATAAGATCATGCAAAAATGTTAAGTTTCTTATGCTTCAATCGGGGTTGATGATTAGTAAAATGTGCATAATATATCTGTATTAAGTATATTCAGTTTGTTGAAAGTGGCATCACAGGTAGATAAGGTGGTCCAAAAGGCTTTTGGTACGTTGGCCTTCATCAGTCAGAGCATTGAGTATAGAATGTTAAAGAAGGAACTGCAGATGCTGGAGAATCGTCTGAAGAAGGGTCTCGACCCGAAACGTTGCCTATCTCCTTCGCTCCTTAGCTGCTGCACCCGCTGAGTTTCTCCAGCTTTTGTGTAACCCATTGAGTATAGAAGTTGGGAGGTCATGTTGCAGCTGGAGATTTAATAGGAACCTGAGGGGTAACCTTTTCACGCAAAGGGTGGTGGGTGCATGGAACGAGCTGTCAGAGGAGGTAGTTGAGGGAGGTACTATTGCAACATTTAAGCAACATTTAGACAGGTAAATGGATAGGACAGGTTTGGAGGGGTGAAGGAGGTTGGACGAGTGTAGATGGGAAATGTTGGCCAGTGTGGGTAAGTTGGGCGGAAGGGCCTGTTTCAACACTGTAAGACTCTATGTACGATTCTATATATTCTTTAAACATCTCTAATCCATTCTCAGAAATCGTAATACAATAAAAGGTCTCATGTGTAAATTACATTCAAATCAGAGTGAATAAATTGCAATTCATTATGAAAATAAATAATAACTCAAGCAAAAAGCTTGGGAAAAGGAAGGTGAATGGTAACATGTCAGAAGGAAACGGCACAGAAGCATGAAATCTTGATATAGAAGTCAAATAGAAGTTTTACCTTCCTGCAGCCAACAGGTCAAACTCATTTTGTTTCCAGCCAAACTGCAATAAAATACTAAATTAGGATGTTAAGAAAACTAAATAAATGGAAACAAAATGAAGAGCAACAAGCTAGCAAAGATGAAAAAAATCTAATTTGACATGCAACTTTTTACATCAACATTTAATATCCATACATAATTTACCAGATGATAAGTTGCATCGAGCCTTGAATAATATCTAACTTTTTCACAAAATTCTGCTTCTGAGGATAGGCACAACCTGCTCACTAATTTTTGCCAATTCTTCATAACAAAACCTTTCCATTCTTGTTGAGCATTTAAGGGCCAAGTATGACATTTCAGCGCACACACCAGCCAAAGATGTTGCCAGGACTCAGAGGCCTGAGGTACAAGGAGATTGGTAATGCTAGGACCTTATTTTTTGGAGTTGAGGGGTGATCATATAGAGGTGCACAAAATCATGAGGGGAATTGATAGGGCAAACGCACAGCGACTTTTACCCAGAGTAGGGGAATCAAGAACCAGAGGGTGTAGGTTTATGGTGAGAGGGAGAGATTTAATAGGAACCTGAGAGACAACTATTTCACTTAGAGGGTGGTGGGTGTATGGAATGAGTTGGCAGAGGAGATAGTTAAGGCATATAAAAGACACTTGGACAGGTACATGAACAGGAATGCTTTCGATGGCTAAGCAGCAAATGGGACTAGCTTAGATGGGGCATCTTGGTTAGCATGGATGAGCTTGGCTGACGGATCTGTTTCCGTGGTGCATAACTCTATGACGGAGAGGTAGCTTATTTTCCAATTGTCAGATTCAAATTAAATGGTAAAAACCTGAAATAGAAATTCCAAGTGGAGGAGAGTGACTGACGATTCGTCGCTCAAGGAGAATGCGTTTGTCGCCCATCACTAAAATTCCCCAAAAACTAATACCAATAAATGAGATAGCATCGCTGAGATTTTGTTTATCCATTACATGATGATGAAAAATTGTATTATTTGGAGTTGATTGCCTCAAAAAGGCGGCCAACATCATCAAGGACCCACACCATCCTGGCAACGCACTCATCTCTCCGCTACCATTGGGCAGAATCTACAGGAGCCTGAAATCTGTTACATCCAGGTTCAGGGACAGCTTCTTCCCCACAGCTGTCAGGCTATTAAACTCGCCAACAAACAGACTCTGAACTGTAACAGCCTATTGCACTTTATCTGCTTATTTATGTGTATATGGAACTGAACTCTTCTGTATTTTTGCTTACAATATTCTGTTGTGCTGCAGCAAGGAAGAATTTCATTGTCCTATCTGGGACACATGACAATAAACTCTCTTAACGACTTGACTTGATTGCAATTACAATCACTTCTGGATTGTGTTGCATCGATGGTTAAATTTGACAGTGCATTTCCTGCCAGGATCCACGCATCTAACATTGTTTAAGTCCATCAGACACACACTTAGATTCAATAACCTTGCATCCAGTTCCAGGTTGCCCAAATTAATGTCATTTGTTAGTCACTGTTAAAGCAATTTCTCCATGTATAGTGGGTTCCATTGGAATGACATTTAAAGGACACCTCATTTAATAATATAACATGCAGCAGTCAGCTTTGTGACCTTTCCTGGGCAGACTTCAGGGCCTGTCCCACTTTCCCGAGTCCTCTGCCGAGTTGAAAGGTCCATTAAAAAAAAAAATCTGGATTTTTGTGATCTGCGAACTCCTCCTCCCTATTAACTTTTTACTCGTGGACATTTTTGTCGTGCTGGAAAAAACCGTCCCGACTTACCTGATGCCCCGAGTACCTACGGCTGGCATAACTAGCCGCTACGATATATCTACGGCCTCCTACGGACTCGCTACGGACATTCTCCGATTTGAATAAAGGGGAAAACTCGAGGGAATTTGTGAGCCACTCGGGAAAGTGGGACAGGTCCTTTAGAAACTTTCCGAATCTTCTTAGTCACTTCATTCTACAATTTCAAACTTACTTAAAAAATTAATACATGATTAATGTATTTTTCACGGTGCCTCAGCGGCCTTACCGTGAGAGCAATTTTTTGCGTAGGAGTTTAATGATAGGTAACCAAAGTAACAAAGGCAAAGTTGGTAATCCTAAGGAAGAGGCATGTGTGCAAAGATTATAGCCTCGTTGAGCAAATCTTTAACTCTCTCAAGAGCGATGCCTCCACAGGCACAACTTCACTAAGATGTTCAATTAGGTGTAATAATAGGGCATTGGCTAGATCATTTACATATATGTGGGGGACCTCATTGAAACTTACCGAATAGTGAAAGGCTTGGATAGAATGGATGTGGAGAGGATGTTTCCACTAGTGGGAGAGTCTAGGACCAGAGGGCACGGCCTCAGAATTGAAGGACGTCCTTAGGAAGGAGATGAGGAGGATTTTTTTTAGTCAGAGGGTGGCGAATCTATAGCATTCTTTGCCACAAAAGGCTGTGGCTACCAAGTTAATGGATTTTTTAAGGCAGAGATAGATAGATTATTGATTAGTACGGGTGTCTGGGGTTATGGAGGGAGAATGGGGTTAGGAGGGAGAAATAGATCAGCCATAATTGAATGGCGGAGTAGACATGATGGGCTGAATGGTCTAATTCTGCTTCTGTTCCTTATGATCTGATATATGTTTCAACTGGCTGTGTGCAAATTAGCTGTCACATTTTTTGCTGTATGGCAGTAGTCCCACTTCATATACACTTTGTAGGTTGTAAAGTGCTTTGGACAATCTGACATCATGAAAGGTGTACACAATTACTTTTCTAGCCCTTCATTTACTTTAGTGGCATGTTTAAGCCACAGTGTTTCTGTTGGGAATAGCCTTCAGTAATGTAACATTGACAATTTCTAAGTCTGCACTTTAAAAGTGTACACATTTTACATCTGTTGGAAAACATAGTTAATTTATGCACGCAATTATTCCTATTTACACATACTTTCTTCAATGGACCGTTAACAATTCCATTTGGAAAATGCACAGTTTTGCTCTCTCAGAAAAGCTTGGATGATAGTTAACGTAGAGAGTTTCTTACAGAATGAATTAGAGGTCCCAGAACGATAGCACTGTCGACGCATCTTCCAGTCACCACTACATCAGCAGCAAGATCCAGAGCTCTGCTGATCGGTCGCGCTCTATACAAAGAGAAAGACAGGTGCCAGGTGTTATGGGGAGAAGGCAGGAGGATGTCTGTTGTACATATATATATATTTTACCATTCATTATTCTAAGTTTGCTCTTCTGGGGAGATGCTAACTGCATTTCCTTGTCTCTGTACTGTACACTGCACAATGACAATTAAAGATTGAATTGAATTGAATTGATGGGGTTAAGAGGAAGAAATAGATTGAATGGTGGAGTAACTTGATGGGCCGAATGGCCTACTTCTGCTCCTGTCACTTATGACCACATGACTTTATGATCTAAATTGAATAAATAATGGCAGTGCTGGACTTACCTATAAGCTAAATAAGCTATAGCTTAGGGCCACACACCCTCGGGGGACTCATTTTTTGAAATAGATTTTTATTTTATCATTTTTAACCTGAATTTTTTTAGAGAAGGAGCTCAAATTTCATACAGCTTAGGGCATCAGCAGGTGAAAGTCCGGCTCTGAATATTGGATGTGCAGGGAATGAAGGGGTATGGATCATTTGCAGGCAGATGGGATTAGCTTAGTTTGTCATCAGCATTGGCTTAGGTTCGGTACAGACATTGTGGGCCAAAGGGCCTGTTCCTCTGCTCCACTTTACTCTGTTAATTATTCATTATTCCAAGTTCTGTTTAATAGGGATGAATGAGTTTAAAGGCATTAATACAGTTTACATATTATCGTTTTATTCCAACATTTTCACAACCATTACAAGTTTCTAAAACGTGCTTGAAGTGGAGCCCCAATTAGGAGCAGATGAGGGCATTCGATCCAATTTGTGGTCCCAGCCTCAAAGACAGATGTGTACAGCAATTCGTTCTTTCCACGCACTATTAAAGCATGGAATAATCTCCACCAAGCCACGGTTGCCCAGCCAGATGCAACTAAATTTAAAGTGGCACTTTCTTCCCAATAACCCTCTCTGGCTAAAACCCCTCCCTTCACCACCTCCAGTTTAAATTCCAGTTGGAATATTTTGGAGGACCAAGTAACCAACCAAGAACCAACCAAGTGGAGTCATTATGGTTTTGCTGTTTCAGCTAAAATGTAAGCAAAAAAACATGTTCAAACAGACTCTGCAAATTGTACCGGAAGTCCATAAGCATGCGCAACAGGGTTATTATTAAAAATAATTATATGTAAGACTATATCCACCCTTCAAACAAAAACGTCTTCAAACAGAAACAGAATGTTGGAAGAACATGGTGGGTCAGGAAGCATCTCTGCAAGTAGATGTTTCAAGCTGAGAACGACGGCACAGCGGTAGATTTGCTGCCTTACAGCGCTTGCAGACCCGGGTTCAATCCCGACTACGGGTGTTGTCTGTACGGAGTTTGTACGTTTTCCCCGTGACCTGTGAGGGTTTCCTCCGAGATCTTCGGTTTCCTCCCACACTCCAAAGACGTACAGGTTTGCAGGTTAATTGGCTTGGTATAAGTGTAAATTGTCCCTAGTGGGTGCAGGATAGTGTTAATGTGCGGCGATCGCTGGTCGGCGTGGACCCGGTGGGCCTAAAGGGCCTGTTTCCGCGCTGAATCTTCAAAATAAACTAAACTAGTCTCCTCCAAACCCACAGAATCCAGACTCATAATCCAATGCAGTTCTTAAGAGAGTGTGACGGCCAGTGTCCCTGAGACACATCCACCTTCATACTGAAGTCACACTCCATACATGTGCTGGATGGGAAAGGCACAGAACAGATCTGACCACTGAAAACCCGACATAGATGAGATTAAGCGGATCATCATTCACGGCAGAAATGTATGCTGTTACAATCTGTGATCTCGTGGCCCTGGAATAACTATCACTCGGTGATTATTATCAAGTCAAGGGATCAACATGAATTCAATGAGTGCAGAAGGGCTGGCCAGGTACAGCACCACACATACCTACAAAATGGCGGGGTGTAAAGGGCCTGTCCTACAAGCATGCAACTCTATACGATGAACGCGATCAAACTAGAAGCGGGGGCCGCGCGGAGGTCGGGTGATCCCCTGTACAGGGCCGTTCCCACCAGCATGTGCCTGCATGCAGCAAGCGCAACCAAACCGGCAGCGAGGGCCGTGCGGAGGTCGGGTGAGTGGCGCAACGCGGCGCAAAGTGAGGCGAACTTGGAGCGAAGTCTTAAAGGTAAGTTCGCCAGGACAAAGAGGGGCACAGAGGCACACACAGAGGACCATGGAGCCACACACATATAGGGTCACGGAGGCACCTACAGATAGGTTCACGGAGGCACGATGTCGGGGCGGTGTGTAATGCGTTGAGGCGACTGCGAGCCGACAAGCCATTGCCGCGCGGAATTTTTGGACATAGTCAGTTTTTCGGAGCCCGGCACGAGGTCGGGCCAAACTCGGGACGAACACCGCACTATTCCGCACGGCTCCGGCGATCGAAGTGGGACCGGCCCTGCGACGCCGGACGGCTCAAGCGACCACGTTAGGTCGCGCTAATCGCATAGAGTTGCATGCTTGTAGGACAGGCCCTTAAGCAGCAAACTGCAATACATACTAAACGGCAAGAACAGCATACAATGCACAGAGCTCACCAATCTCACAACCAACAGATTAGATCAAAGCGCTCAGTCCTATAGCACCTAGTCATTAATGGTAGTCAGCATGGTTTTGTAAGTGGGAGATTGTGAGTCCAAATCTGATTGAGTTCGTTTTAAGAGGTTGAGTAGGGCAAAGCTGTAGACGTTGTATATATGGATTCCAACAAAGTATGTGACATGATTCCTCATGGTAGGCTGCTCTGGAAGTTTAGATCCTATGGGATCCAAGGTGAGCTAGCTGACTGGATAAAAAATTGGCTTCATGGAAGAAAGCAGAGAGTGATGGTGGAAGGTTGTCGATAGCAAAGATGGTTGTCAAAGACTGGAGCAGGATCTTGATCGGTTGGGCAGGTGAGATGAGGAATGGACAATGGCGTTTAATACAGAGAAGTGCAAAATGGTACATTTTGGGATGTCAAACTAGGGCAGGACCTACACAGTGAATGACAGGGCACGAGGGAGTGTCGTAGAGCAGAGAGATCTAGGGGTGCAGGTACACAGTTCCTTGAAAGTGGCTTCACATGTAGATAGGGTGGCTAAGACGGCTTTCGACACTTTGGCCTTCATCAGTCAAAATGTTGAGTATAAAAGGCGGGAAGTCATGCTACAGATATACTAGACATTGGTGACACCACATTTTGAGTATTATCTTCAGTTTTTGTCACCCTGTTACAGGAACAATGTTATTAAACTGGAAAGGATGCAGACAAGATTTGTGCAGATGTTCCCAGGACTCGAGGGCTGAACTATAGGGAGATGTTGAGTAGGCTGGGCCTTTATTCCTTGACAATAGACAATAGACAATAGGTGCAGGAGTAGGCCATTCGGCCCTTCGAGCCAGCACCGCCATTCAATGTGATCATGGCTGATCATCCCCAATGCACATTGATGTGGAGGATGAGGGGTGATCTTATAGAGGTGTGTGAAATCATGAGAGGAATAGGTTGGAATAGTTGGAAAGTTACTGGAGTGTATTCTGAGGGATAGGACATACAGGCATTTAGACGGACAAGGGCAGACTAGGGATACTCAGCATAGTTTTGTACGTGGGAGGTCGTATCTCACAAATGTGATTGAGTTTTTTGAAGATGTGACCAAAAAGGTCAATGAGGGCAGGGCGGTAGATGTTGCAGATATGGACTTCAGCAAAGCATTCGTCAAGGTTCCGCATGGTAGGCTGCTCTGAAAGGTTAGTTCGCATGGGATCCAAGGAGAGAAAGCTGAATGGATAGAGAATTGGCTTCAAGGAAGGAAGCAGAGGGTGATGGAGGAAGGTTGCTTATCAGACTGGAGGCCTGTGACTAGTGGTGTGCCTCAGGGTTCGGTGCTTGACACCGTCTCCGTCTGTGCTGAGGCCCTAATGGCGGAGCTGGCGGCCTCCAGCTTCCAGCGGCGGCGGCACGGCTTCGGAGCTTCAGCGGCGACCTGGCTCCCTCTGAGCTGCGGTGCTCCAGCGACGGCCTGGCTTCGGGGCTGCGGTGCTCCAGCGGCGACCTGGCTTCGGGGATGCGGTGCTCCAGCGACGTTCCAGCGGCGGGCCCTTTGGCGGTGTTCCGGCGTTCCGGAGACGGCAGTGGCGGCGGCCCGGTTTTGGAGGCTCGGCCGCGGGCCTGGTGGACGGCAGCATCGGAGGCCTGGATCTCCTCAGCACAGAGGGAGAATAAGAAGGGAAGAAGACAGAGACTCTAATGACTTTTGCCTTCCACCACAGTGAGGAGGTGTTTGGTGAACTCACTGTGGTGGATGTTAATTTGGTGTTTATTGTGTGGTTTTGTTATTTTTATATATGTATGACTGCAGGCACGAAATTTCATTCAGACCAAAAGGTCGGAATGACAATAAAGGCTATTCATTCATTCATTCATTCATTACTATTTATCGTCTATATCAATGATTTGGATGAGAACATACAATGCAAGATTAGCAAATTTGCAGATGATACAAAAGTGGGTGATTTGGCAGATAGCGAAAATGGTTGTGAAAAATTGCAGCAGGATCTTGATCAATGGGCCAAGTGGGCTGAGGAATGGTTGATGGAATTTAATACAGAAAAAATATGAGGTGTTATATTTTGGGAGGTCTAACATGGGCAAGACCTACACAGTAAATGGTAGGCCTCTGGGTAGTGTTATAGAGCAGAGGGATCCAGGAGTACAGGTGCATGGTTCCTTGAATGTCGAGTCGGTAGATCTGGTGGTCAAAAAGGTTTTTGCAACATTGGCCTTCATTAGCCAGAGTATTGGGTATAGAAGTTGGGAGGTCTTGTTGCATTTGTATAAGGCGTTGGTGAGGCAGCATTTAGAGTATTGTGTTCAGTTCTGGGCACCATGTTATACGAAAGATGTTGTCAAGCTGGAAAGGGTACAGAGAAGATTTACGAGGATGTTGTCAGGACTAGAGGGTCTGAGCTACAGGAAAATATTAAGTAAGCTGGGACTATTTCTTCGAGCGCAGGAGGATCTTATAGAGGTGTATTAGATCATGATCGGAATATATCGGGTAGATGCCCAGAGTCTCTTGACCAGAGTAGGTGAATCGAGGACCAGAGGACATAGGTATAAAGTGAAGGGGGAAAGATTTAATAGGGATCTTAAGGAAGGTAACCTTTTCACACAAAGGGTGGTGGATGTATGGAACAAGCTGCCAGAAAAAGTAGTTGTGGCTGGGACTACCCCAACATTTAAGAAGCAGTTAAGCAGGTACAAGGATAGGACAGGTTTGGAGGTATATGGACCAATTGCTGGCAGGTAGGACTAGTGTAGTTGGGACGTGTTGGGCGGTGTGGGCAAGTATGGGCAAGTTGGGCTGAAGGGCCTGTTTCCACACAGTTTTAGTTTTTGACTCTAATAGATACAGTAAATGCATTGAGTCTTTTACCCAGAGTAGGGGAATTGGGAACCAGAGGACATATGTTTAAAGTGAGGTGGACTAGGTATAATAAGAACCTGAGAGGCAATTCTTTTTGCATAAAGGGTGTTATGTATATGGAAAGAGCTGCTGGAGGAGGTAGTTAAGTCAGGAAATATTACGACGACTAATAAACATTTAAACAGGTAAACGGATGACAGATACATATGATAGGTTTAGAGGGATATACATGGTACCAGTGCAGATGGGACATGTTGGTTAATGCGGGAAGTGTGTTCCCACGCTGTACTTTGGAAGAACTTTCTCCGGCACAATGACAAATGTTGAAGCAATGATGGGCTTGCGAGCATTGCCCGGATCTCAAGAATGAAAAAATAACACTTTTATTTTACTCTAAGAATATTACTGATTGGGACATACAGTATTTCCTTTTTCTGATTTATTTTCTTTCACAGAGAGTAGTATTTCACATTTCTTTACAGAAAACAGTATTTGCTATTCACTCCAGAATTAAAGTCAGAGCAATATCAAATAGACAATAGACAATAGGTGTAGGGGTAGGCCATTGGGCCCTTCGAGCCATTCACTGTGATCATGGCTTATCATCCACAATCAAATATTCTCTCTCTGTTCAACACGTCTCAAAAAGTGGGATAATTGTCAAAGGTTGATGTCAATTCTTCATTCATCTACACAGTCGCAGCCCAGAAACCTGGAATACTGCCATGTAGCACGATTTAAACAGCTGTTCTTCTTAGAACTATCACAATGTCTGGCCAACATCTTCTTTGCTATTGCCAAATTGTGATGTTGAGGCTGTATAAGGCACTGGTCAGGCCGCATTTGGAATATTGCGAGCAATTTTGGGCACCATATCTGAGGAAAGATGTGCTGGCTCTGGAGAGGGTCCAAAGAAGGTTTACAAGAACAATCCCATGAATGAATGGGTTAACATAGGATGATCATTTGTTGGCGCTGGGCCTGTACTCGCAGGAAGAAGAATGAGGGAGGACCTCATTGAAACGTACAGAATAGTGAAAGTCTTGGATAGAGTGGATGTGGAGAAGATGTTTCCACTAGTGGCAGAGTCTAGAATTAAAGGTCATAGCCTCAGAAACAAAGGGCGTTCTTTTAGGAAGGAGATGAGGAGGAATTTCTTTAGTCAGAGGGTGGTGAATCTGTGGAATTCCAAATCTGAGGAAGGACATTATTGCCATAGAGGGAGTGCAGCGAAGGTTCACCAGACTGATTCCTGGGATTTCAGGACTGTCTTATGAACAAAGACTGCATAGACTCAGTTTATACTCTCTAGAATTTAGGAGATTGAGAGGGGATCTTATAGAAACTTACAAGATTCTTAAGGGGTTGGAGAGGCTAGATGCAGGAAGATTGTTCCCGATGTTGGGGAGGTCCAGGACAAGGGGTCACAGCTTAAGGATAAGGGGGAAATCCTTTAGGACCGAGATGAGAAGGAATTTTTTCACACAGAGAGTGGTGGGTCTCTGGAACTCTCTGCCACAGAGGGTAGTTGAGGCCAGTTCATTGGCTATATTTAAGAGGGAGTTAGATGTGGCCCTTGTGGCTAAGGGGATCAGAGGGTATGGAGAGAAGGCAGGTACGGGATACTGAGTTGGATGATCAGCCATGATCATATTGAATGGCGGTGCAGGCTCGAAGGGCCGAATGGCCTAATCCTGCACCTAATTTCTATGTTTCTATGTTTCTATGTTTGCCACGGAAGGCTGTGGAGGCCAAACGAGTGGATATTTTTAAGCCATAGATAGATGGATTCTTGATTAGTATGGGTGTTAGAGTTTATGGGGAGAAGGCAGGAGAATGGGGCCAGGAGGGAGGGATAGATCAGCCATGATTGAATGGCGGAGTAGACTTGATGGGCCGGATGGCCTAATTCTGCTCCTATTCCCTATAAATTTGAGTAAATGAATATAGTTTGCATCATTATTTCTTAAAATGTTGGCGCGGGGACTCAACAGATCAATTTAATTTTGGACAGAATTACATCATTTTAGCTCATTTTGAACTGAAAGGGTTGAGCTGTCGACAGCAATTAAGAAATGGAGGCACTGTGTGTAACAAGTTATACTCACCCTAGATAAGCATTCATGCTTTGGACATTTGCAGGAAAAGGACTCCCGTTATACATGTCTGTGATGTCCACTTCTTTCAGCAAATCTTTCTGGCAAATGGACAAAAAGGTGGAAACAATTCATCATTGCAAGCTTCCTTAACTCCTTGAAGGCACTGACTAATACTGGTGCAGCCACTCCCTGTTCCTAATTCCAGACTACAATCCAATTTTGCCAACGGAATCCACTTGCTCTGGACTCCTCTATCAATTCAGACATCAGCCAACATTCCCGGTGAACAGCAGGTTGGGACACGCCCGATGAACAGAGGGCCGGGACACTCCCGGTGAGCAGGGACAGTCCCGGTGAGCATCAACATTTCCGGTGAGCATCACCATTCCCGGTGAGCAGGGACACTCCGGAGAGCAGCGGGGATCTGGGACACTGCCGGGGAGCATACCCGACTCGCCCACTGCAGTCAGACGACGGAGGAGGCCTCGCTTCACAGGGCACCGCGGCCTACGGAGCAACCGGCGTGGAGCGAGCGGTCCAAGTCCCGGCGGTCGGGCTGGAGCCCCGAGGTCGAGTTGGGCCAAGGACGAGGTCGGTTCGGAGACTCGAGCGGAGTCAGGCTGAGAATGGAGCCCCGAGGACAAGGTCGGGTCGAGGTGGAAGGGCCACGTTGCAGAGATTGAAGGGAGACGCGGCATGGAGGGGGGGGGGGGGGCGCCAAGAACATAGGTGGACATGTGGGGGGTGGGGGGGGAAACGAAGTAGGGAGGAGTACTTTTGTAACCTTGTCGGCCCCATTGTGGCGACTCTTTAGTGTAGTTTGTGTGCAAACACAAAGAATCTCACTAACCTAGCTAGGTACAAGTGACAATAAAGTATGAAGCATCATCAATTCTTGCAAATGGACAGAGTGCAGATATACATGAAGGTTTTCCAACCAGGCTCTGTTAATTGTTGCTGCATCATTGATCTAATGTGTGAAAGTAAACCGCTATTTAAAATCCTAATTTAAAGTAGTTCTGATAATGTCTCAGAGCAAAAGTCAACTTCGGCACCATGGCCTAGAAATTCATTGTTTAAGAAGGAACTGCCGATGCTGGAAAAGCGAAGCTAGACAAAAATGCTGGAGAAACTCAGCGGGTGCAATAGCATCTATGGAGCGAAGGAAATAGGCAACGTTTCGGGCCGAAACCCTTCTTCAGACTGATGTAGGGTGGGGGGTGGGGGGGGGGGGGGGGCGGGGAAAGGAAAGGAGAAAGGAAGAGGAGGAGCCCGAGGGCTGAGGGAGAGCTGAGAAGGGGAGGAGACAGCAGGGGCTACCGGAAATTGGAGAAGTCAATGTTCAAGCCGCTAGGGTGCAGACTGCCGAAGCGGAATATCAGATGCTGCTCCTCCAATTTCCGGTGGTGCTCACTCTGGCCATGGAGGAGGCCCAGGACAGAAAGGTCGGATTCGGAATGGGAGGGGGAGTTGAAGTGCTGAGCCACCGGGAGGTCAGGTTGGTTAATGCGGACTGAGCGGAGGTGTTCGGCGAAACGATCGCCAAGCCTACACTTGGTCTCACCCATGTAGATCAGCTGACATTTAGTTGTGTAATGTTTTTTTTAAACTTATAGAATTTTTTTTCTCTGGAGTGAAATTCACAAATGACCACTTCCTGAGTTCAGTCACGGTTGAAATCATATTAAATTTATTTCTACGCAAGGATAATGTGTTTCCCTACTAAGCTCCCTACGGTTGCAATTACCTCAGTTCCAGGTGTCAATCTGACAGCCTCCTCCCCCTCACCATTGACTATGATGGTTTCCTTTCTTATCCCTTCCTCCAACACTATGTATGTTGCCGATCATATAACCATATAACCATATAACAATCACAGCACGGAAACAGGCCCTCTTGGCCCTTCTAGTGCGTGCCGACCATTTATTTTCCCCTAGTCCCATCTACCTGCACTCAGACCATACCCCTCCATTCCCTTCCCGTTTTTTCCAAAAAACAAAACCAAAAACAAAAAGAATAATTATAAATATAACAATGATATTGATGCATAGGGATCAGGATTACATTATAACCATATAACAACCATATAACACAATTACAGCATGGAAACAGGCCTTCCCCGCCCTTCCAGTCCGTGCCGACCATTTATTTTCCTCTAGTCCCATCTACCTGCACTCAGACCATACCCCTCCATTCCCTTCCCGTTCATATACCTATCCACTTTACTTTTAAATGTTAAAATTGATCCTGCCTCCACCACTTCTGCTGGAAGCTCATTCCACACAGCCACCACTCTCTGAGTAAAGAAATTCCCCCTCATGTTACCCCTAAACATCTGTCCCTTAATTCTCATGTCATGCCCTCGTGTTTGAATCTTCCCTACCCTCAATGGGAAAAGCTTATCCACGTCAACTCTGTCTATCCCTTTCATCATTTTAAAGACCTCAATCAAGTCCCCCCTTAACCTTCTGCTCTCCAAAGAATAAAGACCTAACTTGTTCAACCTTTCTCTGTAACTTAGTTGCTGGAACCCAGGCAACATTCTAGTAAATCTCCTCTGTACTCGCTCTATTTTGTTGACATCCTTCCTATAATTAGGCGACCAAAATTGTACACCATACTCCAGAATTGGTCTCACCAATGCCTTGTACAATTTTAACATTACTTCCCTACTCCTATATTCAATGCTCTGATTTATAAAGGCCAGCAGACCAAAAGCTTCCTTTACCACCCTATCTACGTCTTAAAATCCTCGTCTTAAAACCACACTCTCCCCTACCAAAGACAACAGTCAAAATGGGGCAGCACGGTGGCACAGCAATAGAGTTGCTGCCTTACAGCGTCAGAGACCCGGGTTTGAACCTGACTAGGGGGTGCTGTCTGTTACAAACGGAGTTTGTATGTTCTCCCCGCAACCACGTGGGTTTTCTCCAGGTGCTCCAGTTTCCTACCACATTCCAAAGATGTACAGGTCTGTAGCTTAATTGGCTTCTGTAAATTGTACATTGTCCCTAGTGTGTAGAATAGTGTTAGTGTAGGGGGTGATGACTGCTTGGCGCAGACTCGGTGGGTGAAGGGCCTGTTTCCACGCTGCATCTCTACAGTAAAGTTTGAAGTAAAGGCCTAAAGTAAAATGCCAATTCCTGATACTTCAAGCCACCGGCTCCCCACAAATTAAAAAAATACAATAATCCCCCTCATATACAGAACTTTTTCTTGCAATTATCAAGAAGTAGGAAAATAATTTGCCAAAACCTGTTACGTTTTCAAGAAAGAAGACATTTTTTTCTACACAAGTGATGTGCCAGCAGATATGATAGCAATGTTTAAGAGGTATTTGGACAGATACAGTGGCTTGCAAAAGTATTCATACCCCTTGAACTTTTCCACATTTTGTCATGTTACAACCATAAACGTAAATGTATTTTATGGGGATTTTATGTGATAGACCGACACAAAGTGGCGCATAATTGTGAAGTGGAAAGAAAATGATACATGGTTCTCACATGTTTTTACAAATAAAAAACAGAAAAGTGTGGCGTGCAAAAGTATTTAGCCCCCTTTACTCTGATACCCCACAATAAAATCCAGTGTGACCAATTGCCTTCAGAAGTCAACTAATTAGTAAATAGGGTCCACTTGTGTGTAATCTAATCACAGTATAAATACAGCTGTTCTGTGAAGGCCTCAGAGGTTTGTTAGGGAACATTAGTGAACAAACAGCATCATGAAGCCCAAGGAACACACCAGACAGGTCAGGGATAAAGTTGTGGAGAAGTTTAAAGTAGGGTTAGGTTATAAAAAAATATCCCAAGCTTTGAACATTTCACGGAGCACTGTTCAATCCATCATCCGAAAATGGAAAGAGTATGGCACAACTGCAAACCTACCAAGACATGGCCGTCCACCTCAACTGACAGGCCGGGCAAGGAGAGCATTAATCAGAGAAGCAGCCAAGAGGCCCATGGTAACTCTAGAGGAGCTGCAGAGATCCACAGCTCAGGTGGGAGAATCTGTCCACAGGACAACTATTAGTCGTGCACTCCACAAATTGGGCCTTTATGGAAGAGTGGCAAGAAGAAAGCCATTGTTGAAACAAAGCCACAAGAAGTCCCGTTTGTAGTTTGCCACAAGCCATGTGGGGGACACAGCAAACATGTGGAGGAAGGTGCTCTGGTCTGATGAGACCAAAATTGAAGTTTTAGGCTTAAATGCAAAACGCTATGTGTGGCAGAAAACTAATACTGCACATCACCCTGAACACACCACCCCCACTGTGAAACATGATGGTGGCAGCATCATGCTGTGGGGATGCTTTTCTTCAGCAGGGACAGGGAAGCTGGTCAGAGTTGATGGGAAGATGGATGGAGCCAAATACAGGGCAATCTTGGAAGAAAACCTGTTCAAGTCTGCAAAAGACTTGAGACTGGGGCGGAGGTTCACCTTCCAGCAGGACAACGACCCTAAACATACAGCCAGAGCTACAATGGAATGGTTTAGATCAAAGCATATTCATGTGTTAGAATGGCCCACTCAAAGTCCAGACCTAAATCCAATTGAGAATCTCTGGCAAGACTTGAAAATTGCTGTTCACAGACGCTCTCCATCCAATCTGACTGAGCTTGAGCTATTTTGCAAAGAAGAATGGGCAAACATTTCAGTCTCTAGATGTGCAAAGCTGGTAGAGACATACCCCAAAAGACTTGCAGCCATAATTGCAGCAAAAGGTGGTTCTACAAAGTATTGACTCAGGGGGGCTGAATACTTTTGCACGCCACACTTTTCAGTTTTTTATTTGTAATAAAATTTGGAAACCATGTATCATTTTCCTTCCACTTCACAATTATGCACCACTTTGTGTTGGTCTATCACATAAAATCGCAATAAAATACATTTACGTTTGTGGATGTAACGTGACAAAATGTGGAAAAGTTCAAGGGGTAGGAATACTTCTGCCACTGTACATGAACAGGCTGGGAATGGTGGTATTCTGATCACGTGCAGGCATCCCCTGTTCCTGCACTATGTACATCTTACCACATTCAGTCCAAGTATTCATAGCATAGAAACAGGCTCTTTAGCCCACCATGTCCATGCTAACCATCAAGTCCTGTCTATATTAATCCTATTTACCGGCGTTTACTCCATGATTCAAGCACTTTTCTTAAATATTGTGAGAGTACCTCACTCCACCACCTTCACAGGCAGTAAACTTCACTCGTGAAAAGAATCTTACTTGAACCCCTTCTAAAATTTGGTCTTAAACGCTTCTGCCATGGGAAAGCTTTTTGATTAACTATTCTGCTTTCTAAATATAGAGTATAGAGCAAAAAAATCATACTCTAGAATCTCATCACACCAAATGAAATGTCTAAATACAATGTCTTTCTCCTTAGTGAACACAGATGAAGATGACTTGTTTAAGGAGGGAAGTAGAGAGAACCCAGGGAGTTGCAGGCCGGTGAGCTTCACATCAGTGATAGGAAAACTATTGCAGAGGATTCTTCAGGATAGCATTTACTCCCGTTTGGAAGCGAATGGTTTAATTAACCATTTAACCATAAAACAATTACAGCACAGTTAATTTCTGGACTCTCCTTATCCTTTAATGGAGCCATAGAGTCATACAGAGTGGAAATAGGACCTTCAGCCCAATCTGCCCACACCGACCAATGTGTCCAATCTGCACAAGACCTTTGGCCCACATCCCTCTAAAACTATCCTATCCATGTACCTGTATAAATGTTTCTTGAACATTGTAAAAGTACCTGCCTTAACCACCTCCTCTGGCAATTCACTCTTTACCTGCCACCCTTTGTATAAAAAAAAGTAGCCCCTCAAGTTCCTATTAAATCTTTTCCCCTCACCTTAAACCTATGTCCTCTGGTACTCGACCCCCCTACTATGCTAACCTTATGAGTCCTGCAGCTGCCTGCAATCTCCTGACATATTTGCTCTTCTAATTCCCATTGACTATCTGGGAGGCTGTAGTACACTTCCAAAAAGGTGATTATCCCATTCTTATTTCTCAGCTCCACCCATATAGCCTCGCTGGATCAAGCATCACTAATGCCATCTCAGACTACTGCCGTGACCTCCTCCCTCACCAATAAAGCAACACCTCCACCTATTTTACCCCCACCTATATCTCTCCTGAAACATCTGTACCCTGGAACCTGTCCCTCTCTTAACTAGGTTTCGGTAAAGGTTACTTGGGGTGGGAGATTGCAACCTTCACATGGTCCGCCCAGTTTCGACGAATGCAATCAACCCGGCGTGCACAATCAAATAAGATCAAATAGAACAAGTTGTCCTACAACTTTAGGCTGTGCACGCCATACGCAAGATGAAGAAGGTAAAGATTACTCATACTCTCCCCACCCTGAGTTCATCTGCTTTATCTGTCTTGCTTCTCACATGAAAATTAGTGCAATTCAAATTAACAGTCTTTGATTGATTCCTGTCTTTCTCCTTCCTATTCTGTCCACTAAACTTTCTTTCCTCCCCCTCCATGCCGCCTTGCAGCCCCTCACCTGCCTTGATTGTCCTTGGCATCCCACCCCCCAGCCAATCTAGTTTAAACTCACCTGTTTTGCACTAGCAAACCTGCCTGCCAGGATATTGGTTTTGCTCCAGTCAAGATGGATGCAACCCATCCCTCCTGTACAGGTTACCTCTGCCGCAGAAGAGATCCCAATGGTTCAGAATCTGAATGCCTGCCCCCCACTGCATGGACTTCTCAATAACGTATTCATCTCCCCTATCTTCCTGGTCCTATCCTCACCAGCAAGTGGCACTGGAAGCAAACCAGAGATCACTAGCCACAGCGTCTTGATTTGTAGCCTTTTACCTAACTCCATATATTGCAGTACCTCATTCTTTTTCCTACCCATGACATTTGTGCCAATATGTACAATAGACAATAGGTGCAGGAGTAAGCCATTCGGCCCTTCGAGCCTGCACCACCATTCAATGTGATCATGGCTGATCATCCACAATCAGTACCCCGTTCCTGCCTTCTCCCCGTATCCCCTGACTCCACTATCTTTAAGAGCTCTATCTAGCTCTCTCTTGAAAGTATCCAGAGAATTGGCCTCCACTGCCTTCTGAGGCAGAGAATTCCACAGACTCACAACCTACTGTGTGAAAAAGGTTTTCCTCATCTCCATTCTTAATGGCTTACACCTTATTCTTAAACTGTGGCCCTTGGTTCTGGACTCCCCCAACATCAGCAACATGTTTCCTGCCTATAGCGTGTCCAAACCCTGAACAATCTTATATGTTTACTAGACCAAGTGCTCCCCCAACACACCTGTTTCCTACCGTTGCCGTCAATTGCACTTGCCCTGCGTGTTGCAATAACAATTCCCCTCCCCCTCCTGTGAGGTGATATGTTCAGAGTTTTCCTGTCGTGCCATTGTGATGTCATCAGTTGAAGCTGGTCGTTTTAAATTGAAAGTCTTTTGATTTTTTTAAACTTTAATCAGTAATGTCGAGAAATAAAGCATAAAATGTTCAGTGAAGGTGGTCTCTGCCTAGAGGGGAAAAATGTGAATCAGAATATGTAAAAATCTTGTGAAAGTTGGCATTTTTAAATCTTTAATCAGGAATAACGTGTCAAATATAGGATGAAATGTTCAGTGAGGCTGGCCATTGTGATGTCATCAGTTGAAGCTGGTCATTTTAATTTCAGTCTTTTGACTTTTTAGACTTTTAATCAGTAATGACTCGAGAATAAGTCGAGAAATAAAGCATAAAATGTACAGATAAGGTGATCCCGGCCTCAAAGAGAAATATGTCAATTGGAATATGTAAAAATGTTATCGTTACCGCGTAGTGTTTTTGCGAAGATGTAAAGCCAACCACATATATACACACATATACACACGTACAAGATCAGACTTTTAATAAGTATATGATATGATATGGATTATGTGCAGCTCACCCTGCCCCTTGAGAACATGATGCACATACTACAATTTTCTAGAACAGTTTTCTTGACCTACTTAATGAGTTATTGTCATTATTACCAAAGTCCTTGCCCATTAACAGTTCACCCACTTGGCTGGCTTCATTCCTTAGGTTGGGCACGGGCTCATCCCTTGATTGTCATAGAGTTATACGGCACAGAATCAGGTTTTAGCAATTCGCCCTCCCTTTGTTCATAATGTTTTATGTGTCATTCCTACCTGTCACTGTATGTCATGTTGCCACTTGCGGGCGGAACACCAAGGCAAATTCCTTGTATGTGAATATACTTGGCCAATAAACTTATTCATTCATTCATTCATTTTTTTCATTCATTCATTCATTTCATTCACTCATTCAAAATTATGAAATGAATGCAGCTGTTTTGAACATCAGCCATTTCTGAAAATGATAATTTTTTTTTTAAATGCATCTCACAGTGAATTGTGCAAGAGAAACTATTTTGATCCTTATCTATAATTACTGATTTATTAAAGAAAATACAATTTCGACTTACCATAAATATTAAATCATCTCCTGTCACAACTGCAATCTTCAAGTCTAGTTTTGCTTTCATAACAACTTCCTGTAGTGCTGCTGCACAACCAAGAGGATTCACACCACCAGCATTGCAGACCACACGGATACCTGAAGCACACAATGATGAAGTAAGTGCCTTGAGAGAGATCCCTACATTTTTCAAACCTTCACAACTTCTTCTAATTTTTTGAAACTTGAACTTGAACTTGTTTTGAAAACATTTGTTTCCTTTGCACACACACTGATTAAAAAGTACTTTAAGTGATTTATTCTTATCCTACACCTGGAAACATGGACAATCTTCATTGCCCCCAAAGAGATCTCTGGTTCATCATTGATTAAAGCCAGTTGATTCTTTGTCTCAAAGGTAACTCTTTATTTCAGCACTCACTAATGAAAATTAGCAGAGTATCTCAATCATGCAGGCTTAATGGCTGACCAATTTGATCAATGCTCAAAATGTATAGGTATGCAAAGCCCCTGCAATAGTCAGTTGGATAATGATCCCGAAAGAATAAACAAGTTAATAGTTTAGAGTCGAGATAAGTACAGGCATTCTCTGCAAAAAAGGACAGCACAGTGGCCCAGCGGTTGAGATGCTGCATTACAGCACAATAGACCCGCATTCGATCCCGACTACGAGTGCTGTCTGTACGGAGTTTGTATATTTTCTCCCCCGTGACCTGCGTGCGTTTTCTCCGGGATCTTCGGTTTCCTCCCACACTCCAAAGACGTACAGGTTTGTAGATTGATTAGATTGGTGTATGTGTAAATTGTCCCTAGCGTGTGTAGGATAGTGTTAATGTGCGGGGATCGCTGGTCGGCGCGGACTCGTTGGGCCGAAGGCCCTGTTTCATGCTGTATCTCTAAACTAAACTAAACAAAGGCATGGGGGATAGGGGATGTGGGGGGAGGTTGTTTTCCTAAAAAGTGCTCCATATTTTGACTTTGCAACATGCAAAACTGTCTATCTGCACATGTTTGTTTGTTAATTTTGTTCATTTTATGTTTATTTACTTACTATTTTTTCACATCAATTCCAAGAGAAAATTTAATTCTGCATCTTGCATATTTGAGCAGTCATGTGTGAATTCTATAAGCGCAAACTTCCATTACTCGAATGGCTGTAATGCGTGGGTCACCTGTACTCAGGAAACCATAAGGCATCCATGTAGCAAATTGGTTACTATTGAAATGTTGCTGCTCTTTCATTGTAGACAATTAAAGGTACCAATCTGCACCCTGCAAGCACCAAATGAAGTCGATTTTCAAAGAGTCATATAGCACATTATTTTCTCTCCACATTCCCATCAACTCTTACCCGCGCAAAATATAAAGTGGCCAATTAATCTACCAACCCACATATCTTTGGAGTGTGGGAGGAAACGGGAGCACTCTGAATAAGCCAACATAGTCATAGGGAGAATGTGCAAACTCCACACAGATAGAGATGGAATTCAGGATGAAACCCTGTTAATTGCAGCTGTGTAACAGTAGCTCCACTCCCCGTGCCTCTCCCCTGCCCAATTAGCCAACACTGGTTGAAGAAAATATATTATCCAAGGTGCAGGAGAATTCCTTGCACTATTTTGCATGAAATAAGAAATGGAAATCATTCAATCATTTAGCTTCCACGGCCTTGAGAAATTAAAGCGCTCTGGGGAAAATACATATTCTCCTTACATTTGGCTTAAATGGCAAATCCCTTATTCTGACACCATGCACATACATTTGAGACCCCCCAACAATAGGAAACAACCGGCCTACATCTATCTTTTCTCCTTTTCCTGTGCCTTTCACAGTATGTCTCAAAAAAGATTACTCGTCATCTTCTAAATGACTAAGCAGTCTTAAGGGCCTGTCCCATTTGGGTGTCATTTGCGCGTCACGCAGGTGGCGCATAATACACGCCATGCACGCATCATGTGCGCGTCACGACGCGTGTGTCGTGCGTCGTGGCGTGTAAATGATGTCGCGCAAATGACGCCCAAGTTGGACAGGCCCATTACCCAATTTCTCCTCACAAGGCAATCTCCACAACCCTGGGATCAAGGACTCTGAGGCAACTGAAATAATTTGCGACATGGAGACTAAAACTGCATATAACATTCTAAATGAGGAATCATCAATGTTCTGCACAACTACACTACATCCTTAAAGGAAAACATACTTTTCTTCTATAGAAGGTGCAATGTAATGCTCGCTCACAAGCACATAGCAATGTTACCTGAGGTCGCACGGCGAGTAACTCGGTAAAAAGACTGGAATCCACAGCCTTAGCGCACAAACTGGGAATGTTACCAACTATGCAAGCTGGGGAGGAAATGTTTTTTTTTCCCTTTTGAAGCGAAGGTGATGAAATTGTTTCAAGTCTCAGCTGCTGCCCTATCAGTTGACTTTGAGAAGGACAAGAAACTTGCTAACATTGGTTTCACCTGAAACGCCAATGTGATAATTTGATTTCTGATTCTTTGGCAGAAAATACTGAACATGATTATCGTCTCTTTAACTTCAATGAAATTGACAGTATGGATTATTATGGATGAAAGGTTACCTAGCCAACAAAATCATCCAGTATTCAGTCCATACTGTTACTTGTTAGCACAACAGACCAGTCCTAACAAAGTGTTGGGGTAACTCACTGAGTCAGACAGCATCTCTGGAGGACATACTTATTTCCTTATTTCACAGCCTTTGGTCTTTTCATCGTTGGCCTTTGTCCATCTATCTCCCAATCACTCTCCCCTGTCCTGCAGTCACCTATCACTTGCCTGGCTATGTCCTGCCCCACCTCTCTTCCAGACTTCTTCCCCCTGCTACAATCAGTTTGAAAAAGGGTCTCAACCCAAAATGTCGCCTACCCATGTCCTCCAGAGATGCTGCCTGACCCGCTAAGTTATTCTAGCACTTTTGTGTCATTTGTTTGTAGCAGCATCTGCAGTCCCCCTATGTCGACCAGATTCATTTGTTTATCTTATTTTGTTACACAGTGGTGTTCAGTACGAGTGTAAAAGACGACTAGTACCTAATCACTGCAAGGGCAAACTCCACAGATTTTCCTATATTCTCAAGCAGCTGAAAAGGGTATGTGCCTCAGACTTTAGTATAAAGAATTTATAATTAAAGATGTACTTCAAGCTGATCTGCTGTCATTGAACTCTCACTTTTGAATGGATTATGAAAACTCAGGCCATACCGTATGTTTACTTTTTATTAACTTTTCACGATGAGAAGTTTCAAACCAACGTAACAAAACTTCAGAAAATCGATATGGTTCAATAGTCAGAATTCAGGTAAAGAATTGCTCTGCCACAGAGCTACAGTTTCCGACATTCTGTCCCAAATAGATATCTTAATATATTTTCAAAAAATACCTTGTTCAACTGTGAGAGAAATGTTCCTAGTAATCCTCATGTCTCAGTAAATAAGGGTACTAATTCAAGGCAAATATGTATGAAATGCAGCGTGTTGTTTCGTTTAGTCTAGTTTAGAGATACATCGTAGAAACAGGTCCTTCGATCCACCAAGTCCATGCTGATGAGCAATCACACGTACACTAGTTCTAGTTCTGGTTCTGGTTGATTACTGCGCAAACACCTCATCAGTGGTCATCTCGCGCAGGTCGGAGTGAGTAGAGTTCTATCCTACACACTAATTACAGAATCCAATTAACCTACAAACCTGTACGCCTTTGGCGTGTGGGAGAAAACCAGAGCACCCGGAGAAAACCGGGTCACAGGCAGAACATACAAACTCCGTACAGACAGCCGTAGTAAGGATTGAACTCGGGTCTCCACTCTACCGCTACGCCCCTCTATATTTGTTGTTCTGGAACAGTTAGAAAAATATCACACATGATTGCACATAACAAATAAAAGTCACTTCAAATGTTAAGGCTTTTCCTTTTTATAGGCATACTGCTGTGTGGTTTTAAAGATTTCTAAACCGTAGATCAATTCAAAAGAAACACAAGAAAATAAATCAGAAGTGAAACTTTGTTACCTTTTTTATGAATTTCCTTTATAAATGGTGCCATTGCTATCTGCACAAAATCAGGTACGTAACCGAGATCCTGTAAGGAAGGTAGATATTATTTCATTAAACCTGTGAATAAATAATAGCTAAAAGCTTTGTTCAATAATCATAATGCAGAGGTATGCGAAAATTAAAACTTAGCACTGGATACTGACACTGTTCACGCACATATATGTGTGTTTAGTACGGGTGTCAGAGGTTATGACACCCGTACACTCCATCTGCACATCACCCATACGCTCATCCAACCCGATCCCCTTGTTGCAGTGGTGTGCAAGACTTGAGCAAGATGTTGGTGAGACTGCTCTTGGGAGTATTGTGTTCCGATTTGGTCACCCTACTATAGCTGAGATGCCAGGTAAGCTGGAAAGAGCACAGAGGAGATTTACAAGGTTCTTGCCAGGACTCGAGGGCCTGAGCTGTCGGGAGAGGATAGCGAAGCATGGACTTTGTTGCTTGTTGCGCAGGAGGCTGTGGGGTGATCTTATGAAGCGCAAGGGTCACAGACAGATGAGATATCCTTTTCTTCCAAGGGTAGGAACCAGAGAGCATTGGTTAAAGTAAAAGGGGAAACATTTAATAGGAAACCGAGGAGCAACTTCATCCACACAGAAGATGGTGGGTATATGAAATGAGCTGCCAGAGGAAGGAGTTGAGGCAGGTGCTATAACAACATTTAAAAGGGATTTGCTCAGATATATGGATAGGAATGGTGGAGAGGCATATGGGTCAGGTGTGGCAAATTGGAGTAGTTTGGATGCTGCATAAACGAGTCTATTATTTCAGTTCAAATAAAGGGTTTGACTTGAAACACTGACCGTCCATTTTCTCTGCTGCATTTCTCCAGCAGCTCATTTGTAACGTTGAAGGGCCTGTCCCATTAGGCGATTTATTTAGGCAACTACAGGCGACTAGGCTGTCACCACATGGTCGCCGGGTGTCGCCTGTATGGTCGTGAGTCGTCTCCTCAGTCGCGCAAAGAATTGTTGCGTCTTTCTGGTCACCGCTGGATTTTCAACACGTTGAACATTTTTGGAGACAGTCAGAGACGGTGGGTTTGACGCCATTGAGCGTAGCTTGACTTCTCCTGACCGTAGCTTGACTTCTCCTGACGTAGGTGCTGTCGTAGTTGTCGCCAGGTTAACGTAGGTTGTCGCTGGTGCTGACTTTGTTTTATTTTGTTGTTAAAGTAATGATTCTATTTCAAACTTTATGTCGTAGGGGGCTCCAGTCGCCAGTCTATCGGCGACCTGCTACGACCATGGCAGTCTCCGGCAGTCACCTAAAAATAGCCTGAGTGGGACAGGCCCTTAACTGTGTTTCTCGCCCCACATGCTGTCCGATTTGCTGAGCATTTTCACAGTTTTCTGTTTTCAATTTCCAGTTTCTGCAACGCCTTCAGAGAAAATAAATTTTGATTTTTCTTGCGAGGTAGGGTTCCTGAGAAGGCTAAATATCCAATCATCCTTTATGGGGCAGGACAGAAATAAAGAAAATGAAAATACCAGCAAGGGGTATTTCTGGAAGTGACCGGACACCCCTTTTTGTCCCGGGCTGGTCTACGGTTCAATAAAACCACGGCTTAGATGTGAGAAATGGGAGAACTAGAAAAGCCACCACATTGATAATCTAATCCTCAGCAGCAGGATAAAGACACTTCCAGTTGGGCAAGGAACTTAGAGAACATCAACTTCAGGCAGAGGCAGTGGAGAAGGTGTCAAAAACTCAAGATGATAAGGGATCTTAGATGGTAACCAACTTTTCTGCAACTGGTACATGTAATGTAATGGTTAAACAGACGATGTAAGCTAAAATGTAGTTGTCAGCTAAATTAGCAGCACAGCATTTCAAACCCTGCTTAGGAAAACAAGTATTAAAGAAGGAACTGCAGATGCTGGAAAATTGAGGGTTGTTTTTCAAGTAGATGTTTTCAAACGGGATCCCACTACTGGCCACATCTTCCCATCTCCTCCCTTTCGGCTTTCCACAGAGACCGCTCCCTCTGCAACTCCCTGGTCAATTCATCCCCTCCCACCCAAACCACCCCCTCCCTGGTACTTTCCCTTGCAAACGCAGGAAATGCTACACTCGTCGCTTTACCCCCCCCCCCCCCCGACTCCATCCAAGGACCAAAGCAGTCTTTCCAGGCGAGGCAGAGGTTCACCTGCATCTGCTCCAATCTCATCTATTGCAGCCGCTGCTCTAGGTGTCAGCTGCTCTACATCGGTGAGACCAAGTGCAGGCTTGGCGATCACTTCACCCAACACCTCCGCTCGGTTCGCAATAACCAACCTGATCACCCGGTGACTCAGCACTTCAACATTCCCTCCAATTCCAAATCCAACCTTTCTGGCGTGGGCCTCCTCCATGGCCAGAGTGAGTCCCACCGCAAACTGGAGGAGCAGTTTACACCCCAGCGGTATGAACACTGACTTCTCCAATTTCAGGTAGTCCGTGCTTTCTCCCTCCTTCCCCTCCCCTTCCCAGCTCTCCCACAGCCCACTGCCTCCGCCTCTTCCTTTCTTCTTCCCGCCCCCCCCCCCACTACCCCCATATCAGTCTAAAGAAGGGTCTCGACCCGAATCGTCACCTATTCCTTTGCTCCATAGATGCTGCCTCACCCGCTGAGTTTCTCCACCATTTATGTCTACCTTAGATGTTTTCAAAGAATGCTTGGGTTGATTCAGAGGGACCAGTAGACCTGAGAGGTCGCTGAGATAAGCTTTGCTTTCCCAGACTTCCGAGACTAGTTCGGTGTCTGATAGGACGCATAACTCGCACCATTATGGTACCAAGGAGGATAGCTAGCTTGACACATAATCACCTGCTGTTCTTAGAGATAAAATGTATTATATACTCAAATCTACTCAACAGCCAAAAATCTGTAGCCTCCCTTTGATCTGGTGTTTTGTTGGTTCACATGCTTGATCCATGGTGTTTTATCATTAATGTTTTATTATTATTAATGTTTAGTGTTTTCTGAGTCATTCGTAACTGTCACTGTATGTCATGTTGTTACTTGTGGGCGGAGCACCAAAGCAAATTCCTTGTATGTGAATACTTGGCCAATAAACTTACTTACTTACTTATATAAATACATGCTTCTACCATGAGAAAAGAGCTTCACCAAGGGGAGAGAGAGCGAGAGAGCCTGGTGACAGCCAGACATGGAGAATTGAATACCCAGAGGGGCATGAGGCCTGCTATTTTGTATTGTTAATTTATTGATAGTTGATAGTTCGTTCTGTGTTTTACTTGTATTTTGCTTTAATAAATAGTTATTTGTGCTCTTTAGCTTGTGCTTTCTCCATTCATTGATCCGAATCCTTGGAAGCTGCACTCATTTTGTTACAGTACACCATGAAGTGAGTTCAGCCATCAATGCAGAATGTTCAAGAGAATTAGCAGGCACAGGATATTCACATAGCAACAAGGCAACAAAACATATAACTGTAAAACCAGCCGTCCCTGGGTTACATAGGGTTGCACTGCTGAGAACTGAACAATAAGCTAATTTCTCCGTTAGTTATTTAGTAACCCATACCATATTGCTTGGTGTACACTGCTACACTTTAAAAAAATTCATCGAGTAATCACCCTAATGCTACCTGCCCATAGTTAACCAAGTATTTATACCGAATTCCATCATTAATGAATAAAATGAAAAAGTTTGATTTCTGTAAGTCAGGTCATTCATAACCATATAACAATTACAGCACGGAAACAGGCCATCTCGGCCCTTCTAGTCCGTGCCGAACACTTACTCTCACCTAGTCCCATCTACCTGCCCTCAGACCATATACCAATCCAATTTATTTTTAAATGATAAAATCGAACCTGCCTCCACCACTTCCACTGGAAGCTCATTCCACACAGCTACCGCTCTCTGAGTAAAGAAGTTCCCCCTCATGTTACCCCAAAACTTTTGTCCCTTAATTCTCAAATCATGTCCTCTTGTTTGAATCTTCCCTACTCTCAATGGAAAAAGCTTATCCACGTCAACTCTGTCTATCCCTCTCATCATTTTAAATACCTCTATCAAATCCCCCCTTAACCTTCTGCGCTCCAAAGAATAAAGCCCTATCTTGTTCAACCCAGCCCATATATTTTGATGGTTTCTGCAGAGTCTGATTTTATTATCTCACCACGTACCATATTGTTAATTTACAAAGATCTGAATGGGACTAATCAGTCTGTAATTACACTAACCTACTGATTACAATTTCACTTGTGCTTTCCAGTGATCTGGAGAAAAAAATAACACTATTCCAAGCAACGTTCTCTGTAAGTTGAAACTATAATTTTAATATTTTTCACTCATCCGTCTACAGTGGCACCCTTCTTAAAACACTGAGCTGCAAAGAAACATGAGCGAAAACTAACTAGTCCCACTAAGAGAGTGTAATAAGGGATAGTATTCTGGTATTCCCACTTTCATTCTGCTACCCTCCCTCTAATGAAATAACCTCTTGCATACATCGTATACTGCAACCTGACCACATGCCCGTTCTTTTTATAAAATAAACATGTTCTCACGGGTGATTTGGCTTTAGCGGCAGCGAGCAAAGACATGGTGATTTCAGACAGGTAGTCAAACACCAGGAAATCCAGGTTCCCACCAGACACCAACTGTGGAACTGAGGGGAGACAAATGAAAGTTCTTTTAAGATACATTTTTAAATCCACATGGAGAAATTTAATAATGAATCGCTTATTAACCACCTACTTTCACCAAAAAATCATTCTTATGGGCCTGTCCCACTTAGGCAACTCTTTAGGCGACTGCCAGGGACAACCTACAACAACACCTACGACACCTAGCAACAACCTACAACAGCACCTACGACAGCAAAAAGTGTCGCCACTGTCGCCGAAAATTTTTCAACATGTTGAAAATTTTGCAGCAGCCGCCCAAGTGGGACAGGCCCATTACTATGCAGAAGGACGTTGCAACAGTAATTTTACCATGCATTTCAGTCATGCTACAAAATTGCTTGAATTTATTTTTATTGAAACACTGTTGCATTCAGAACCTTTCAATTCTTTTATGTTAGGTGTTCAGTGGATGTCATGTTATCATCCTACATGCCACTGAAAACAATGTTGAATTTCCAGGATTATAATAACACAATTAGTAATAGATATTGGCAATATTGCTCCTCCATTCAGAAGTATAATAGCTAAGCCAATCTATGAACTTAATTCAATTTTATTTCACGGCCTGTACTGGCTGGAGTTAAGAAGGATGAGGAGCATCTCATTGAAACTTACCGAATATTGAAAGGCTTGGATAGAATGGATGTGGAGAAGATGTTTCCACCAGTGTAGAAGTTTAGGTTATAGCCTCAGAATTAAAGGATGTTCTTTTAGGAAGTCATGGGTGTCATGGTACACCAGTCATTGAAAGTAGGCATGCAGGTGCAGCAGACAGTGAAGAAAGCAAATGGTATGTTAGCATTCATAGCAAAAGGATTTGAGTACAAGAGCAGGGAGGTTCTATTGCCGTTGTACAGGGCCTTGGTGAGACCACACCTGGAGTATTGTGTACAGTTTTGGTCTCCAAATCTGAGGAAAGGCATTCTTGCCATAGAGGGAGTACAGAGAAGGTTCACCAGACCGACTCCTGGGATGGCAGGACTTTCATACGAAGAAAGACTGGAGAGACTCGGCTTGTACACGCTAGAATTTAGAAGATTGAGGGGGGATCTTATAGAAACTTACAACATTCTTAAGGGGTTGGACAGGATAGATGCAGGAAGATTGTTCCCGATGTTGGGGAAGTCCACAACAAGGGGTTACAGTTTAAGGATAAGGGGGAAATCTTTTAGGACCGAGATGAGAAAAACATTTTTCACACAGAAAGTGGTGAATCTGTGGAATTCTCTGCCACAGAAGGTAGTTGAGGCCAGTTCATTGGCTATATTTAAGAGGGACTTAGATGTGGCCCTTGTGGCTAAAGGGATCAGGGGGTATGGAGAGAAGGCAGGTACAGGATACTGAGTTGGATGATCAGCCATGATCATTTTGAATGGCGGTGCAGCACGAAGGGCCGAACGGCCTACTCCTGCACCTAATTTCTATGTTCTATGTTTCTATGAAGGGGATGAGGAGGAAGTTCTTTAGTCAGAGGGTGGTGAATCTGTGGAATTCTTTGCCACAGAAGGCTGTGAAGGACGTCAATAGATATTTTTAAGGCGGATATATATAGATTCTTGATTAGTACAGGTGTCAGGGGTTATGGGGAGAAGGCAGGAGAATGGGGTTAGGACGGAGAGATACGTCAGCCATGATTGAATGGCGGAGTACACTTGATGGGCCGAATGGCCTAATTCTGTACCTTTCAAGAATGACCTTATGAGCCCCAATGCACCGACTTTGACCTCCCCACCATCGAAAGGATCTATCGGGGTGGAAGATTTTCAACCTTCACGTGGTCCGCCCTGTTTCGAATAATGTAATCAACTCGACGTGCACATACGGAAGATCAAATAGAACAAGTTGTCCAACAACTTTAGGCTGTGCACGCCATACGAAAGAAGAAGAAGGGATCTATCGAACTCGCTACCTCAAAAAGGCAGCCAACATAATCAGAGACCCACACCACCCTGGCCACACACTAATTTCACCATTGCCATTGGGAAGAAGGTACAGGAGCCTGAAAACTGTAACGTCCAGGTTCAGGAACAGCTGCTTCCCGACAGCCATCAGGCTATTAAACACAACAATAAATAAGCTCTGAACTGCAACAGACTATTATTATTATTGTACCATATTTTTTTATTTATTGAGTATGTGCGCATGTGTATACACACACTGAACTTTTTTTTCTCCCGTTATGTACTATGTTTACATATTCTGTTGTGCTGCAGCAAGTAAGAATTTCATTGTCCTATCTGGGACATATGACAATAAAACACTCTTGTCTCTTGACGATGATTCAGCGCACCAAGCACATTCTGCATAGAGAATTCCAATAGGCCACAATCATCTGAGTGAAGAAAATTCTCCTCCTTTCAGTTTGTAATAGCTAGACTCTCAGAAATATCTGGGAAATTCTCATCATTTGGTTTAATTTCACTAATCCAACTACCATTTCCCAATGACAGTAAATGCATTGAAACATGAGAGTCAAAAATGCCCAGCAGAGGATGTACTTCCTGCGGCAGCTGAGAAAACACAATCAGGCAATGGTGGCCCAGCGTTATACTGCCATCGGAGAGTCTGTCCTCACCTTCTCCATCATGGTCTGGTTTGGCTCAGCCACCAAGCACGACATCCGGAGGCTGCAGCGCATCATTCGATCAGCCGAGAAGCACTTCCCTCTGGAAGGCGACTCCGGACTGTCAAAGCAGCCACAGCCAGACATAAAAACAGCTTTTTTCCACAAGCAGTAGCTCTACTCAACAGCCAAAAGTCTGTAGCCTCCTTGTGCTCTGGTGTTTATTTCATTCTTCACATGTTTAAATTATAATGTTTTATTTTTAATTGTCTACTGTATATCGTGTTGTTACTTGCGAGCAAAGCACCCAACAAATTCCTTGTATGTATACATACTTGGCTAATAAAATTTATGCACTTCAATTCAATTTGATTCAATTGTGCTAAATGAAACAGGAGACTGAACTAATCCTATTGCCTCGAGGTAGACACAAAATGCTGGAGTAACTCAGCGGAACAGGCAGCATCTCTAGTGAGAAGGAATGGGTGATGTTTTGTGTCGAGAATATTCTTCAGACATCAGATTTCAGTCTGAAGAAGGGTCTCGCCCCGAAACATCGCCATTACTTCTCTCCAGGGATGCTGCCTGTCCCCGATGTTACTCCAGCATTTTGTATCTATCTTCGGTTTAAACCAGTATCTGCAGTTCCTTCCTACTTGTCCTTATGTTGTTTATGCCAAGCTTTGCATAGAGGGATTTCTTAGGTCCTGTATAGATGTGCAAAGTATTACAAAAGCTGATTTAAAATATGACTCATGAGAAACCATATTTCCGACATTAGCTTTTTCCTTTGTTCTTGCTCACCTAAAGCAGTTATACATACGTTTTAAGATGAGTTAATCAGACTAATGCTTCCAAGGACAGTTGCATTGCTAAATTGTCTCTATTCTAGTGCGAGGAGTCTGACCAGAAAGGCAGATGAAGTTGGAGCATTGATCACTATAGGGAATTTGAAAATCGACAAATTACAGACGCTGGAAATCTGAAATTAAAAACATGTCAGGCAGCATCTGTGGAAAGAGAAACAGCTGGTTCTATTAAAAAAAGAATGTGATATTGCTGCTATCACTAAGACAAAGTTGAAGGTCTGGATTGGCAAACTCAACAGTTTGGCGCATAGGATCTTCAGGTGTGAAAGGGCTGGGGGGTTTATTAGAAGAGGAGGCCTTGCAATATTAATTATGGGGCTCTTTACTGCAGTAATGAGGGGACTATCAAATGTCAAATGGTTAGAGTTTAGGAACAAAAAGGACACAATTGCTTTGCGATGGATATACCACAATTCTGCTAATAATTAGTAGGATGCATAGAATGCAAATATGTAGATAGAGTACAAAGAGGTATAAAAGTTATTATTGTAGTAAGGGGTTTAGTAGTAAGGGATTTCAACATCTATAATATTAACTGGGATTACTTTAGTGAGGAAAGAATAGAGGGGATGGAATATTAAATGGAAAGTTAATTTGATTGAATTTTTCGAAGAGTTAACAAAAGATGTTGATGAGATCAGTGCGGTTCATGTAGGCTGTGGGCCGAGGAGCCTCATCGTTCAAGTTCGTGACCCAACTCACGGAACTACCTGAATTTTTCAACATATTGTGTAAAAATATTATATAAATCATACCTGAAACGCGTCAAGACCAAAACCTGCACATTTTTATTAAATATGAGACAAACGTCCAATTTTCCGAGTAGTAATTGTCCAATCAAGGCACGTTTGACATTGAGGTCGGATGCAAATTGACCAATCCCGTGCTTTGTTTTATGGTCGCTCGGCAGGAGGTGGGTGGTATAGTAGATAGCAAAGATGATCAAAATTTACAGCAGGACCTTGATCAGTTGGGCAAGTGGGCGGAGGAATAGTTTAATGCAGGTAAATACTAGGTGTAGCATTTTACGAAGTCAGACCCTTCACAGTAAATGGCAGAATCCTGGGGAGTGTTGTACAGCAGAAGGATGTGCAGGTACATCTTCCTTTAAAGTGGTGTCACAGGTTGATAGGGTGGTCAAGATGCTTTTGGTACATTGCCTTTCATCAGTCAGGGTACTGAGTATTGAAGTTAGGATGTTATGTTACAGTTGTACAAAACGTCGGTGAGTTGCATTTGGAGTATTGTGTTCAGTTTTGGTCACACTGCTTTAGCAATGATACTGTTAAGCTGTGAAGAGTGCAAAGAAGATTTACGAGGATGTTGCCAGGACTTGAAGGCCTGAGCTATAGGAGATGTTGGGCAGGCTCGGAATGTAGAAGAAGGTGGGGTGATCTCATATATAAAATGAGCTGAATAAGATTATGAGGGGAATAGAAAGGGTAAATGCACAGTCTTTTACCCTTAAGTAGGGGAATGAAGAACCAGAGGACATAGGTTTAAGGTGGGAGGGAAAATATTTAATGGGAACCTGAGGGGCAACTTTTCACACAGAGGGTGCTGGATATATGGAACAAGCTGCCAGAGGAGGTAGTTGAGACAGGTACGATAACACTGAAAAGACCTTTAAACAGATACATGGATATGAAAGGTTTAGAGGGATGAGGGCCAAACACAGGCAGGTGGGACAAGAGTAGATGCTGCATCTTGGTGGGCATGGGCAAGTTGAGCCATGTCATGCTGTAGGACTCTATGATCCTATGACTAAGTCGACTCAGTGACTGGAAATCTGTGTCCAGTAATGTGCCACTGTTTACACTGAACATAGAACAGTACAGCGAGGAGTGGTCTCTTTGGCCCACAATCTTTGTGACAAACATGATGCCAAGTTAAACTGATCTCATCTGCTTCCGCATGATCCATATCCCTCTATTCACTTCTCCTCCATGTGCCTATCTAAAAGCCTATCATATCTGCCTCCACCACTTCTAGAAATGCTTACCAGGCCCCCACCATCTGTATATAAACTGCCCCCAAGACTCCATTAAACTTTCCCCTTATTGCCTATTAGCTATGCCTTCCAGTGTTGGATGTTTCCACACAGGTAAAAAAGGTTCTGACCGTCTACCCTATTTATGCCTCTCATAATGATATTGTCTCCCTACGTTCCAGAGAAAACTATCAAAGTTTATCCAACCTCTCCCAGCAGCCGAAACCCTCCAATCCAGGCAGCATTCTGGTAAACCTCCTCTGCACCCTCCCCAAAGCATCTACATCCTTCCTGTAATGGCATGAAGGGAACGCAATACTAAAAATGCGGCCTAAACAAAGTCCTAATTACTGTTATCCACTTTAACAATGTGAATATAAATGCAAGAGGTACAGTTTGCAGATGACACAAAATGGATGATGAACTTGATAATATGGAGGTTAGTTGTACATTACAGGATACATTGATTTTCTGGCAAGATGAACAGAGAAATAAAAACACATTTAATTGTACTCTCACAGCACTGAGCTATAGGATGATGCACTTTGGGCTGACTAATAAGGATAGGACGTACACATTGAATTATCAGATCTCAGACCCTGCTGAGGAGCAGAAGGACCTTCGTCCAAGGATCTCTGAATGGTCACAGCACAGATAGACAAGATTGTGAAGTAGGCAGACAGCATACCAGAATTCCTTACGAGCATGGAATGTATCAGGTGAGGTATATACGACAACTCCAGAGAGAGGGAAGATAGTGTGTGGGGGGAGGGGGGAGAGAGTGGGAGAAGAAAGGAGGGCAGATGGGGGAAGAAGGGTGTAGATGGGGGGTGAAGGGGGGAGAAAGGAGGGGAGAAGGAGAAGGGAAAGGGGAAGAAGGGCTTGGGGAGGAATGGTGGGGGTGGAATGGGGGGGGGTGTAAGTGGAATATGGACATTTATTGATAGTATTATCTGATTTGGTTAGATAGCATGAAAAACAAAGCTTTTCATTGTACATCGGTGAACGTGACAATAAACCTAAATACTAGTTTGTTATCCCAAGTTGGCATCCACTACCTACACATGTGCGACAGTTTGCAAAGGCCAATTAACTGACAAACCCGCACGTCTTTGGCATGTGGGAGGAAACCCACGCGGTCACAGCAAACTGCACATAGGCAGCACCTGAGGTCAGGAGCAAACCTTGATCCCCTGCACTGTGAGGCTGCGGCTCTACCAGCTGCACTGCTCTGCTGCCCCTCAGTGGTTGGGAAATGCTTAGGAAGGAACTGCAGATGCTGGTTTACACCGAAGATAAAATGTGTAGGAAGGAACTACAGATAAATTGTGCATGAAAGAAATGCAACTGCTGGTTGCATCACGGCCTGGTTCGGCAACTTGAATGCCCAGGAGCGAAGAAGACTGCAAAACGTGGTAAACACTACCCAGTCCACCACGGGTTTTGACCTCCCCACCATCAAAGGGATTTACCAGAGTCACTGCCTCAAAAAGGCAGCCAGCATCATCAGACACCCACACCACCCTGGCCACAAACTCAATTCAGCCCTGCCATCGGGAGGAAGGTACAGGAGTCTGAAAACTATAATGTCCAGGTCCAAGTACACCTTCTTCCCTGCAGCCATTCGGCTATTAAACACTACAACCTCAAATAAGCTCTGAACTGCATAAACTATTATTGTTATCATTGCACTGTTATTGTTTGTTTGCTTTTATGTGTACATATGCTAGTGTGTATATATATACACACTATATATATACACACTGACATTTTTTTCTCATTTATTGTATTGTTTACAGGGTACTACGTTTACATATTCTGTTGTGCTGCTGCAAGTAAGAATTTCATTGTTCTATCTGGGACATATGACAAGAAAACACTCTTGACTCTCTTGGTTTACACCTCACATTTTGCTTGGGCATCTTCCAACCCAGCAGTATAAAAATTGATTTCTCTAACTTCAAGTAACCCTTGCTTTCCCTCTCTTCATCCCACCCCATGCTAGTTCACCGATTAATTTCACCGTCCTTCTGATTAATTTTACAGATTGCCTGCTTGCCACCTTCCCCTCAACTAACAAGGTACATTTCCTTGATCATCGTCTGCTGTGATTTGTGTCGGTACTGCAGATGCTAATTTACACCGAAGATAGACACAAAATGCTGGAGTAACTCAGCGGGACAGATAGCATCTCTGCTTTGAACTGTCATTTTCAATGACTGGTGGACTCACTGTGGTGGATGTTAAACTGTGTTAAGTGTGTGTCTTATTATTTTATTCTATGTTATGCAAGGTATACAATTTCGTTCAGACTGAAATGTCTGAATGACAATAAAGGATACTTTACTTCACACCGACCCTTCCATATCTGTGTGTCCCTCTCCCCTGACGCCCAGTCTGAAGACCGAAAAACGCCACCTATTCCTTCCCTCCATAGATCCTGCCTGGACCCGCTGAGTTACTCCAGCATTTTCGGTTTTGGGGAAACGCTGCTGTTGTTTTTTGTTGTTGTTGTTTGTTTTTGGAAGGAGGTTCGTGTATAAGTAACTGGCCGGTATGAGGTTGTGTAGGGAGTTTGCAAAGGGCTCGGTGGCAGTCTCCTCACCCGAGGTTGCAGCTGCTATGTATTTGGAGGTGGGGGGAGGGAGGGGGTCTATGCATAACTAACTGGGCGGTTAGAAGTTGTGCAGGGAGTTTGCAAAGCGCCCGGTGGCCGTCTCCTCACCCGAGGTCGCAGTGTCCCCCCAGAAGCCGGAGGCGCAGGCGAGCCGCACGGGCCTGGGCCCGAGCCCGGGCCCGGCCGCCGTTGCCAGGCAGCGGCCGCCCGGCCAACGGGCGCTGGGACGCTGGTCGCCAAGGGCCCGGGCCCAGGCCGCCCGCCAAGGCCTCAGTCGACGCCAGCAACACCATCGGTTCATCGCCTCCTTTCCACTCGAAGCGCCGTCAAAACTCCGACCAACTCTCTCTCGCTCTCTCTTTTCGTCGAGAGAAAAATTAGCAGCGACGAGGCTGCAACTGCGTGGACTCTGTACAGTCCTGGTTCGGCGGTAATGAATTTTTGCAAACGGTAGATGGCATCTGCAAACTAGTATCTTTGCTGCAAACCTCCCCAAGCATTTTTTTTCTCTTTATCATTTGAACTTCAGTAAACAAAAGTGACTTCCGCTGAATGTGCTATATAAATGTGCTTTATAAATAAATGTGACTTGAATGGCAGAACAAATGTGTTTTGTAAATCTTGAGTATGAAGGGGCAACCTGTGCTCTGTGCTTCAGTGATGATAATCAAAGATTTGCTCCTCCATAATCTTTGATGATAATCTGGAGGAAGGAACTGCAGATGCTGGTTTACACCGAAGATAGACACCAAAGTGCTGGAGTAACTCAACAAGTCAGGCAGCATCAAATATACTAGAGGAGTATCTTTGGGCAGCATCTCAGGAGAAAAGGATCAGGTGATGTATCGGGTTTAGACCCTTCTTCAGACTGGCAATAAATGGTGATGACTTTAAATCTGAAGAAAGGTCTCTACCATAGAAACATAGAAATTAGGTGCAGGAGTAGGCCATTCGGCCCTTCGAGCCTGCACCGCCATTCAATATGATCATGGCTGATCATCCAACTCAGTATCCCGTACCTGCCTTCTCTCCATACCCTCTGATCCCCTTAGCCACAAGGGCCGCATCTAACTCCCTCTTAAATATAGCCAATGAACTGGCCTCAACTACCCTCTGTGGCAGAGAGTTCCAGAGACCCACCACTCTCTGTGTGAAAAAAGTCCTTCTCATCTCGGTCCTAAAGGATTTCCTCCTTATCCTTAAGCTGTGACCCCTTGTCCTGGACCTCCCCTAGGGTCCTGCGTATCCCTTGAATCCGTTAGCCCTAAGAGCTATATCTAACTCTCTCTTGAATACATCCAGTGGATTGGCCTCCACTACCTTCTGTGGCAGAGAATTACACAGATGAAGCAGATTTCCACAGAAACGCCACTTATTCCTTTTCGCCATAGATGCTGCCTGACCTGCTGAGTTACTCCAGCTTATTGTACCTATCTTCTTTATATTCTGGAGACTGGCTGCTAAATAATTCACAATAATTCACATTAGCCACGTTTTTAACAGATCATCATCACCAGAGACACAAAATGCTTGAGTAACTCTGCAGGTTGGACAGCACCTCTGGAGAAAAAGGAATAGGTGACTTTTCGGGTCGAGACTCTTCAGACTGAGAGTCATCAGCATTGCTTGGCACAATCTTTCCCATTAGAGGGCGAGCTGTTATTCAGGACTGGGAGAGTGTTAAAGGAATAAAACTAAAAACCTACTGGGTCGCACAATGCTGAATTTTTTTAAGTATGATAATTCGGCCATCAAAATGGAAATTCTGGACAGACTGTATACGCTGTATGGAGTGAAAGCCAGGTCCAGAACTGACTGTCAGTACCCAGTGCACCAGTAGGGCCTGCTGCTGCTTGTTTTTACTTCAATGAACAGATGTTAATTCTGTTATTTTGCTTTCTGTATTCTAATCCTCTAATCCGTTTTCTGACCTGGTCAAGCTGACAATTAAGTAAATCTTGCAGTTCCTATTAGAGTCATGTTTATTCTGTTTTATTTGTCGGCTTAAGTCACAGGCGTTGTAGGCTCAGTACCTCTCCAACGCTTTAAAATGCTTGCTGTATGTTGGCCATATATCAGAAATATACAAGGAGCAAGGAATCACTGCTGCTGAATAGACCGTGAGTTTTGTGCCCAGTTTGATGGCTTGATCTTTAAACGTCCATTTCCTCTGATGACTAAATGTTCTGCTGCCACTTTGAAAGTGAAGATGAGTTCCATCATAGATATCTGATGATGAGCAGTGGCTGTTAAGATATAGGAAGTGGTCCACGTTTTCCATGGCATGGAGTTCAGTACCACAGGGGCAGAAGGACAGATTAAATTTGTTTTTTGGAATCTTGAGTGTAAGGCACATCAACTCCTACACTCTAGTGAAAGAGCTGATGATAACTTGGAGATTGGCCTAAAAATACACAAATACAAACGTGCAAGTGTTGGCTGCATACTGCAACATAGCTGCTGATGTTAGGATGATCTTGGTTCTGATGTGGATGTGTTGAGTGAACAGTTTACCATTGGCTCTGGAAATTAGTTCCACTCCAGTGGGAAGCCTGTTGGAGGTGAGATGCAAGAAAGAGGTGTTGAGAATGGGTTTAAGGGGTTATGACTTGAAATTTGGTGCAGGAAAGCAGCTGGATTCATAGAGGGGAAGCAGTGAAAAAGGCTCTCACAGTGTTAGGGGTTATGGGGAGAAGGCAGGAGAATAGGGTTAGCAGGGACAGATAGATAGATCAGCCATGATTGAATGGTGGAGTAGACTTGATGGGCTGAATGGTCTAATTGTCCTAGCCCTTATGAGCTTATGACATGAGAACTCCAGTAAGACAGAGAGAGAGAACATTGAAAGTACGCATCCCCACTAGCAGGTACTACCCCTTCTCTTGTCCATGCACCCCCTCCTTCACAGAAATGCACGTTTCACCCATTCCCTCACCAGTCACCTGCTCCTTTCTCCACCTTTGTGTCCTCATCTCCAGTCCTCGTCCTTCTCTCGAAGGGATGAATGGCCTACTCCTGCACCTATTGTCTATTGTCTTGCCCCCCTCCCCTCCTGAGGATGGGAAAGAGGGGCACTCGGGGATGGGAGATGTGAACTCCCTCATAATTTTATCTACCTCTATCAGGATCTCTCTTAGCCTCTTCTCGAAGGAAAACAATCCCAACCTCTCCAGTCTCTCTCCCACCTTCCAGCTTCACATTTTATTCCTACTCAGGTTTTGGCTTATTATTGTCATATGTACAGAGGTACAGTGAAAAGCTTTGTCTGCTTGCTATCCAAACAGATCAGATATACCATGCATAAATACAATTGTCAAACTCAAGTACAATAGGTAGAAGAGCAAAGGAGAGGATGCAGAGTGCTGAATATAGTTCTCAGCATTATAATCAAAGTCTAATGTCCACAATGGGGTAGTGATGAATCAGACAGTGCCCTAGATTAGGGAAGGACCATTCAGAAGACTATAACAAAGGAGACGAAGGTGTTCCTGAGTTGTGTGTGTTTCTGTGCCTTTTTCTGGACAGAAGCAGCGAAAAGAAGAAATAGCCTTTGCCCCTGCACCCATCTGCCAATCTCTCTCTCCCCCCGCCCCCCCCCCCCTCACCTATTTCTGCCTATCACTTGCCAGGCTTTGTTCCATCCTTACTTTTCTGGATTTTCCTCCCTTACTCCAATCAGTCCGAGGAAGGGTCCCAACCCGAAGTGTCATCTGTCCATTCTCTCCACAAATGCTGCCTGACCTGACTACTAATCCTCTGTGATTCAAGTACTTTCTAGTTTAGTTTGGTTCATTGTCACGTGTACCAAGGTACAGTGAAAAACTTTTTTGTTGCGTGTATGCAGCCAGCGGAAAGACTATACATGATTACAATCAAGCCGCCCCACAGTGTACAGATACAGGATAAAGGGAATAATGTTTAGTGCGAAATAAAGTCCAATTGGAAATTGTCCGAGGGTCTCCAATGAGATAGATGGTAGCTCTGGACCACTCTCCAGTCGGTGACATCCCTGCATTCCCTGTCCATCCCTCCATTCCCTATCCTCTCCATCTGCCATTCACATGTTTATCCTAAAGCTTCTTACTTCACTGTTATAAGACTAGCTGTCTTTGACTCTTCAGACAGCATTTTCCAGACTTCAACAACTGTCTGTGTGAAGAAATACCCCATCTAAACCTCTTATTTCCCACCTTAAACCTACTTCTTGTTTTAGGTGCACCAGCCAATGGAAAAAGATCTACCTCATAATTTTATCTAACTCTATCAGGATCCCCTTAGCCGCCTCTTCTCCAATGAAATAAAAACAAACCAAGTCTGTCTCCATAAATGAAATATGTAGGAAGGAACTGCAGACGCTGGTATATACCAAAAATAGACACAAAATGCTGGAGTAACTCAGCGGGTAAGGCAGCATCTCTGGAGGAAAATAATTGGTGATGTTTTGGGTTGAGGCCCTTCTTCAGACTGGGAGTGAAGGGAGAGGGGAACTAGAGGTATGAAAAGATACAGAACAAATCAGAGCTGGCACCAATGGCCAAGAAGCCCACAATGGTCCGTTGATGGCTGTGGAGGAGGTGACTACAAAGGGATATGTGGAGGTGGTACCTCAAATTTCACTTGAGCAGCTTACAACCCAGTGGCATGAATATGGATTTCTCTACTTTCCAGTAACCCTTGCATTCCCCCTACTTCCCTCACCCACCCAAGTCATTCTGCTAGATTCACTGTTCGTCTCCCCTTATCACCTCCTCCGGTTTCTGGATTGTCTGCCACATCTACTGATTGTACCTTCTACAATTTCATCCAAGTCAATAATGTAAATCACAAGCAACGACACTCCTAGCACCAATCCATGTTGTACACCACTGGTCACAGATTCTCAGTCAGGAAAGAAACCCTGCTTTGCCTCTCAATGCCAAGCCAATTTTGGATCCAATTTGCCAGCCAGTTCTGGGTCCCACAGGCGCTAAAATTTTGGACAAGCGACCCATGTAAGTCATTGCCAAAGTAGACGAAAAAAACATCTAGCCCATTGCTATCTTCAATTTTGGTATAGTTCACATTTCAAAAAAATCATTTAAATTAGTGTGGCAGATTCCACCGAATAGTGATGCTGATTTCCCAATCATTCTTGCATTTCCAAGTGAAGTTAAATTCTGCGTATTAAAAAGTTTTTTCCTCCCGCTGACATAAGATCCACTGGCCCATTTTACTTGTGTGACAGTGCCCCCCTCCCTTGGATGCCGCTCTGATCCCTATCATTGGCTGACAGCACCTCTACTTTATTCATGCTAACGTGCTCCAGAACATTACTGTCCCTCCACTATTTTCTTCTCCTCAGGCAATATAGATGAGAAATATTCATTTAAGACATTGCTTTAGATTTTAGAGATACAGCGTGGAAACGGGCCGTTCGGCCTGTCAAGTCTGCACTGACCAGTGATCACCACATACACTAACACTATCCTGCACAACAGGGACAATTTTACTGAAGCTAATTAACCTACGTCTTTGGAGTGTGGGAGGAAACCCACATAGTCACACTTTGAACAATCAAATTCCACACAGATTGCACCCATAGTCAGGATCGAACCTGGGTATCTAGAGCTGTGAGACACCAAATGTACCTCTGAGCCACTGTACTGCCCACATTCCTCCGCTCCACATACAGATGGCCCCTTTATTCCACTAATTATCCCTTCCTCTTAATATACTTGTGGAACTTTGGATTCAACTTAATCTTATCTCTCAATTATATTTTTGATCTTCACATTCTCTTTTCCTCAGTCGGCCAAAGGCTGGACTGTGGTGAATTTAATTATCAATATCTGCCTTAGCCGACAGTAACTTTTAAGAAATGGCTGTGGTTCACTTTTTCCAAGATCTCACAGTGAACCTTTAATGTTGGAGGACATGTTTTACAATGAAGGCAGTGAAATACCCATCCTCTCACATGCTTCAATTAAAGCTTCAACCATGGATTGGAATTTGGCCTCTGTGTTTGCACAAATGTAATCGTTATTTGCTGACTGGCACTTGACCGCTGAACTTTGGGCAAACCTGGAGTGTTGTCATCTCAGTTGATCAGTTGCCTTTTAGATTGTACATTTAACTGCATTCCAAGTTTGTTGGAAATTAAATAAAACAGTTTGGTAGATTGGGACAAGTTTTGGGGAATAATGCAATCTTGTTTGATATCGTGAAAGGTTCTATTTAATATCTTGGGGTAAAGTGGGGGGAAATTTCAATGCACTGCCAAATTTTAGGAAGGTGTTCCACGCAGTTTACAATAGACAATAGGTGCAGGAGTAGGCTATTCGGCCCTTAGAGGCTGCACCGCCATTTAATCTGATCATGGCTGATCATCCCCAATCAGTACCCCGTTCCTGCCTTCTCCCCATATCCCCTGACTCCGCTATTTTTAAGAGCCCTATCTAGCTCTCTCTTGAAAGCATCCAGAGAACCTGGCTCCACCACCCTCTGAGGCAGAGAATTCCACAGACTCACTACTCTCTGTCAGAAAAAGTGTTTCCTCATTGCAGTTTACTGCATCTTTCTTTGGAGATGTTACACAGTGAAGGTCATAAGGAATAGAATTAGGCCATTCAGCCCATCAAGTCTACTCAGCCATTCAATCATGGCTGATCTATCTCTCCCTCCAAACCCCATTCTCCTGCCTTATCACTAAAACCTCTGGCGCCCGCACTAATCAAGAATCTATCTATCTTTGCCTTAAAAATATCCACTGACTTGGCCTCCACAGCCTTCTGTGGCAGAGAATTCCACAGATTCACCACCCTCTGACTAAATACATTTCCTCATCTCCTTCCTAAAAGAATGTCCTTAGAGGCTATGACCTTCTTTTCCTAGACTCTCCCACTAGTGAATACATCCTCTCCACATCCACTCTATCCAAGCCTTTCACTATTCTAGTGTTCTGTTAGGAAGGTCATGTACACGGCATGGATGGAATACATGCTGTGATTTGGAACGCACTTCTTCAACCACTGAGAGGAGTCCATTAAGGGCACTGGTGTTGAATATTTTCTGGCAGGAAGCAAGGAGATTTCCCTGTAGTTACGACAGTCAGGCATGTCTCTTGAAGATGGTCACCACTTCTGAAGTCCCCGACTCTACTCAGATGCGGGAAATAAAGTATGCATTTGTGACTTTTGAGGCTTTTGAAGTTAGTCATACAACAAACAAACAGCCCTTGGGCCCACTTGATACATGCTGAGCATCATGTACTGAACTATACTGATCCCATTTACTTCCACTTGATCTGTAAACTACTATGCCTTGGCATGCTGTGAGAGTACCTGCCTCTACCATCTTCTCAAGAAGTGCATTGCAGATTGCAACCAACCTCTGGGTGAAACAGTTATTGTTCAGGTCTCCTTTCAACCTCTTATTCCCCACCTTAAATCATTGCCCTCTAGGCTGGAACGCCTCTTCTGTGGGGAACAGTTTCTTAATCTCTCTCTCAGCCTCTCAGAATTTTAAATATCTCTTATCAGGTCACTTCCTCTGTTCTAAGGAAACGCCAGCCGATCGATCCCAGTCTCGCTTCATAACTGAAACATTTTAGCCCAGTCAATATCCTGGGAGTTCTCTGCATCTTCTCCTGTGCAATTGCATACTTTTTCCAGTGTGGTGACTGGACTTGCACATAACATTCCAATTGCGGCCAATGTTTTACACAGTTAGACCAAAATCTCCCTGCTACGCTCAGGCAAACCAAAGCCAAGCATATTGCATACTTTCTCCACCACCCTGACCCACGTGTGCTGCCAGCTTCAGGACTCATTAGACTCGTACACCCAAGTCCTTTTGATCCTCAGTACACCCTGGGATCCTATCATTCCCTAATTCCACCTTGCATGATAATTGTTGACACATATAACAAATGTGTTACAAAAAGTACTGAAAAGTACTAGAAAACATCACTGTTATGCATAGCTTTGTCATTAAATTGCTTCACCATTGTAAAAGTCATTGTCTCACAGTATGGAAGCAGGCCATTCTGCCCAAATCCATACTGACCAAGATGTCCACCTACGGTAGTTCTACTTGTCTGTGTTTGACCCATATCCTTCTAAACATTTCCTATCCATGTACCTGTCCATGTATCCCTTAATTTTATTATTGTACCTGCATTAACCACTTCCGCTGGCAGCTCTTTCCATATACTTACTGTATGAAAATGTTGCCCCTTAGGTTCCTATTAAATCTTTTCCATTTCACCCTAAACTTACGCCCTCTGGTTTATGATTCCCAACCCTGGGGAAAAGACAGCGTGCATTCTATCTGTCCCATATGATTTTATTCACCTCCCACAGTCTCTTACGCTCTAAGGTATAATGTCCTAACCTGCCCAACCTCTTCTTTCAATTCCTGGCAACATCCTCGTCAACCTGTTTGGCACACTTTCCAGCCCAATGGCATCTTTCTCAAAACGGGGTGACAAAAACTAAATGCAATACTCCCAAGTGTGGCCTCGCATTGCCTTGTACAACTGCAATACAACATCCCAGCTTCCATGCTCAAAGCCCTTACTGATGAAAGCCAGCATGCCAAAAGTCTTTCGCAACCGTCCACACCTAATTTCTTTGGTTGATCTTCTGTGTCCTAATCATGCTAGTTTATGTCAAGCAAGAGTGACCAGGTCAGGTTTCAAGGTTGTGTTTAGACAAATGATTAACATGTTCACTTAATGTAAAACTGACAAGAATAAAGTTAATCTGCTTTTCTTGCAAACGTGGCTCATTTGGCAATATTTGTTTTTACATTCATCTTGGTTCTTTGACATTTGTTTTGCTGTTTCAAAATATTTGTTCAAAAAACAGAACAAAAGGTCAATACAATGCAGGACATGTTAAGAAATACATCCGGGCTTCAAATAAAGATTGACTCATCTCATTCCTTTTGCTTATAATTTTGTAAATATCACCTGATTAAAACCAAAATCAAAAGTAATGTGAAAATAGGAATTCTAATTTGTAACAATCCCTTTTAAATTCACAATATGATAACGATATAACCATATAACAATTACAGCACGGAAACAGGCCCTCTCAGCCCTTCCAGTCCGTGCCGAACATTTATTTTCCCCTAGTCCCATCTACCTGCAGTCAGACCATACCCCTCCATTCCCTTCCCGTCCATATACCTATCTACTTTACTTTTAAATGTTAAAATCGATCCTGCCTCCACCACTTCTGCTGGAAGCTCAATCCACACAGCCACCACTCTCTGAGTAAAGAAGTTCCCCCTCATGTTACCCCTAAACTTCTGTCCCTTAATTCTCATGTCATGCCCTCTTGTTTGAATCTTCCCTACCCTCAATGGGAAAAGCTTATCCACATCAACTCTGTCTATCCTTTTCATCATTTTAAAGACCTCAATCAAGTACCCCCCCTTAACCTTCTGCGCTCCATGATGTCTGAGGAAAAGTGTTTTTTTTTTAAGCCATTAAACAAACTGCAAATGTCTGGCATTACCACCAAGTCAAATTTCTCTCCTATAATTTATTCAAATCATTGTCAGGCTCGCTTTTTCAGTTTAATCATAATTATTTCTTGCATTTGAGTCCTACTGACCTTTTTAACATCTGCAACAATGATGTTTCCATCCAACATAAAGCCATATCGCCCCATGGGCCTAAAAATCATTCAGTAAGATGATCGCTGCAGTCCTTGCTTCAACTATAGTTTTGTGCTTGCTCTCCAAAACACCATAATACCCCCCAAAATCTTCACAGTTCCTGCCTTAGCTATTCAAGTACAATATAATTATCATAATGAATATATTGTATTCAGCTGCATTATCATTCCCGCACTGCAGCATTATATTTGTTACACTAATCAAAAATATTGAGCTTATTTACCAAAACATCAGAATCACACTTATCAAACGATATAATGTAATGATTTTCAGTTCAGCCCTCAGATCAGCTCTAATAAGAAATCAAATACTAAATATCATAACACATCTTCCAACCGTCAGAGGGCAGATTATCCCATTTCGTTCTGAGTCAACCACCTATGTCAATAGAAGCATTCCACTTTTAAATCACTAACGTAAATGAATGTCAATAGGACAACATTGGTTTGAAACACGTGCCAAGAAAATGCAGGTGTACCCATAAAAAATGAGGCAGATGCAGGATGCAAATACCATTTGGATGCAAGCTGTCTGCATCAAATTTCAGCTGCGATCAAGGCTCAAGGTCTCAGAGATGTGAATGATAAGAATCAGTGAAGTGATATTTGTCCTATTTCATTTCACAAACTGTTCCAGCTTACCATGTATTGCATCAATGGATATGCGTTCTGTTAAAGATAGACACAAAATGCAGCAGGAACTCAGCGGAACAGGCAGCATCTCCGGAGAGAAGGAAGGGGTGGCGTTTCGGTTCGAGGCCCTTCTTTAGTCTGAAGTATATCCAGTGGTGGTGCAGGACTCACTCATACATTATCTCAATCCACTGAATAATTGTCCATCTGGATCTTCCACATCTTTCTTGCTGGGGCACATGTACATGAGCTAGCTTGTGGGCTCCTCAATGTCGAGATCTACAGTCTTGGTAGTCTGTGCACTTCATTGATTATGCTGGGCCAACAGATCAAGCTATTTTCAAGTTAAATAATGTTCACATCCTCACTTTCTAATTGTGCTTCATAGTTCCTTGAGTAAATGGAAGTTAACATAGTCCCGATTTATGGATAGGGCACAATATCTGTGGCTTAACGTTCCTGTCCAAGCAATTTCCAAATTGATCAGCTACTCATAGTGTGCTCAAGTATTTACATGAACACTCATTTTGCCATCACTACAACTATTACAGAAACATCATCCCTTAATACCGTAACCATTACAGTGTCTTGCTCTCTTCATAATACATCCAATGTTTTGGTTTACTTTAGAGATACAGTGCGGAAACACGCCGTTTGGCCCACCAAGTCTGCATCGACCAGCGATCCCTGCACATTAGGTACAATTTTTACATTTATACCAAGCCAATTAACCAACAAACCTCTTTGGAGTGTGGGAGAAAAACGAAGTTCTCGGAGAAAACCCATGCAGGTCATGGGGAGAATGTACAAACTCCGTACAGACAAGTACCCATAGCCAGGATTAAACCCATGTCTCTGGTGCTATAAGCACTGTAAAGCGGCAACTCTACCGCTGCATCACTGTGCTGCCGTTTCTGTTTGGATATTCAATATCATAATCATATTTGGGCAGGTGGAGGGTCAACCATAGCATTTTCAGCGCTCATCATTATGGGTTTGGTTCCAAAAAATAGTCAACAAGGTTTTGATAGAATTCATGGAATTTAGTGATCACATATTTGCCAATTACTCCATTTACAGCTGAATGTCGTTGCGTTCCTTTGTTAATGTGGTGTAAAAGGTTGTTTGTCCATGTTTTTTGTGATATTAATAGTGATTTAAATTTAAATGTTGGGAGCATAATAATGTTTCTCGACAGAGCAAACTGTGGCCATGTGGCTGACAGTAAGGAGAAAAGCTTTGGGCTTCAAGCTTTTTAGTCAGTTGGGCAAAAATATGGCAAATGAAATTGAAACCTGAGAGGTGTGTGTTTTTGAGATATTTTGCAAGGCAAGGGAAAAGGGGAGGATATTGAGAAATGTGGAGAAATTACCAGACAATGTTTACAGATCCTCAAATAATTTAAAGACATATGCATCTTTTTACAATACTGCACATAAAAATGTGACAAAGTGGGTCCGATTTCAAATTCCTTCAACAAAGTTGACAAGCACTTTATTGGGTTCATGGCTAACATAGTATCAACAAAAAATATAAGAAAAGATAGCATATTGATGGAAAGTTTCCGAAAATGGCATCAGAATACAGAAATACATTTTGTGTAACGGTTGTCACGGGGTGTCCACCAGAGACCTGGTTGGCACAGTAAGTGCATGTATTTCTTATTCCTTTCTATGTTTATGAATACCACATGGAACAATAAAATTGAAAACATAATTTCCACTTCAGTCACCTGATCATGTAGTAGAATGCTGCATCCATCTGAGTGGACACCGCAACGCGCGTTACACATCATACATACAAACATACGTTGTGGTGGACATTAAAAGGTTTTGTGTCCCAGAAAACGAATGTTACACTATTAGCGAAAAACAAACATTTTCACCAATGTGATATAAACGGTACATTACCTTATGGATTTGAGCTATATTGAAGGCAGATGATTCATCAAAACGTTTGATTTGCGATGATTTGTTTAGTAAGTAAAATGTCTCCGTAATGATCGTTGCGGAGCTTCCGGAAGTTGACACCAAGGAATGAAGTTGGCGACTTGGTCCGTACAAAAGGTAAACAAGAGACAGTGTGTTGCCAAATTGAAGATTGGCTCTGTTTCTTAGTTTCGATGACCCAATTTATGTCCAAAATATTTTTTAAATTGTTTCTAAATTTGGAAAATATATCGTAAAAGGTCATTGCGACTTTGGCACCACAATGTTTTTGCTATATTAAATTGGAAAATGAGAAAAATTAATTAACTCGCCCAAAAATCGCTACCACCATAGGATACCTCGTTGGGTTTATGAAAACATTAGAGGTTTGGAGCCTCCGCGGTTTAACTTACGGAGGTACCGACCCCGATAACGGTCGTTGCGACAATGGACTCCTAGCACAATGATCGTTACGGGATCTTTGCCAGGTGGAATCCAAGACATGTTACTGTATTTTTCTCCTGGTATTGATGAAGATATTTTCCTAGATCATTATCAAAATGTATATGTATGAGGGGGCCATATGAAGTTTATTTATGAATTAAATATTCATGACTAAATGTGGCAGAGTTTTTAATGGCACATTTATGGTGTCCAAAATGGTGGTAAAACAATGAAAATTTGTCTGTTATGAAAAAAGTTTTTGACTTTCGGGTCTTGAAGTTATCTAATTTATATCATGTAAGGTTTCACATGATGGGTAGATTTTTGTTAAGAGTAGTGTAATGCTATAATAAACTTGTTCCTCAAAATCTGTCCAGTATTGTAAAACGACTCATTTGGGATGCTCTCTATTAATGGCCAACGCATAGACTGTAAGAGTGAGATGTTATTATGAATTTGTATGAAACACTTCGTAATGTCACAGTTTGAATACTGTGTATATATTACAGGAAAGTTGTGATGGAAACTGTGGAGGTTATTTACAGTGATTTTCCAGAAAATGAAAAATGTAGCAGTGAAGAAAGATTTGATTGGATCAGGTGGTTTTCTTTCGAATAAAGGGGGCTGAAGGAAGAAATGTTTTTATGAGATGTATAAAATTATGGGAATGTTAAATTTGTGGTAATTGCTAAAAAGATTTGCGGGTCTGAGTAAAAAAATGTTTCAGCTAGAGGTTGGAACTCATTACCTGTAAAGATTGGTGGAGACCTAAATCATTATTGCATTTAAACGCTAATTGGGTATCAACCTGCAGAGGTGTGACTTGCAGGTCAAATTGGTGAGTATTCATTTTTAACTGGTGCCAAATGGCTTCCTTCTGCTTTATAGAGGTCTCATAATTCCCTAATTCCACCTTGCATGATAACTGGACATTATCTTTGATATGCAAGTAATGTCATAGTTTGGTTTAGTTCAGTTTAGTTTAGCTAAGTTTAGTCTATTATTATTGTCATCTGTGTGGAGATGACAGTGAAAAGCATTTGTTTGAATGCTATATTTAAGAGCGGCACAGTGGTGCAGCGGTAGAGTTGCTGCCTTAAAGGGGCAGAGACCCGGGTTCAATCCTGACTACGGGTGCTGCCTGTATGTAGTTTGTAAGTTCTTCCTGTGATCTGCGTGAGTTTTCTCCAAGATCTTTGGTTTCTTCCCACACTCCAAAGAACTACAGGTTTGTTGGTTAATTGGTTTGGTATAAATGTAAATTTTACCTAGTGTGGGTAGGATAGTGTTAGTGTGCGGAGATCGCTGGTCGGCGCGGATTCGATGGGTCGAAGGGACTAAAAATGAAACTATCCAACCAAAGAAAAGACTATACATGATTATAACCAAGCCGTCCACAGCGTACAGATAAAGGATAAAGGGGACAACATGATATAAGTTTAAGGTAAGAAGAATGATTTTTAAAGGGAATCTGAGGAGCTTGAATTTTACAGAATGGTTGATATCTGGAATGTGCTGCAGAGGAGGTAGTGGAATCTTGTGCAATTGTAATGTTTAACAGGCAGTTAGACATATAAAACAAATATTGTTTTGAATAACAATAATAACCCCCAGTGGCTAAACATTGAAAGCACAGCAGTGAAAAATTCCTCCCTCTGTACTTTGCTCTTTTCCAAAACAGAATCCCCACACAAGTTGGTTGGTGAGAATTTTATGTTAAAAAATTCTATTCAAATTTTAAATCAGATAAGAAGTTTCAGTACATTGTCAAACGTCTCTATTTACACCCCCATATGTCACAACCACTCCTTTTTTGCCACGACAGACAGATGGGAGGATGTTTGCTGTCTGGAGGGACAAGGGCCTTGCAACCCTAAGAGATCTATGTATAGACAAAATGTTTGCTTCGTTTAATCAGCTGAAATCAAAATTTAACCTTTCCAACTCTCATTTTTTTCGCTATGTCCAAATTAGGCACTACATTAAAGACCAAATTTCAAATTTTCAAACCATGCCTGAAAGTTGCCCACTCTACGAGCTCCTGCAGCTTCCTCCAGACTCCAAAAATCTAATATCTCGCTTTGCGCGTCTATTCACCACCTCTGTATCCACTAACCATCTGAAAGAAGCCTGCTCTACTGAGCTGAATTTCAAGGTATCTGACAACATTTGGAATGAAGGTTTGACCAAAATCCAAACTTGTTTGATCAATGCTAGGTATAAACTGATCCAGTTTAAAGTCATCCATAGACTTCATTACTCAAAGACCAAATTACATCGAATCTACCCAGCTATTTCTCCACTATGTGACAGATGCAAAGGTGCAGATGGTTCTTTAACACACATTTTCTGGCTCTGTCCTCATATACAAAGATACTGGTCTGAAATATTTGCGTGGTTCTCTGGGGTTTATGGAAAAGATATTCCCCCTGATCCAGAACTGGCACTTTTTTTTTAATATATATTTTTATTAGAGGCCATACATATTACAAATAATTTGATAATTTTTTCAGATATACATATTATATCTTTCCAAAATTATATAAATATTACCAAGCCATATATATAGGCCTCAATTTTTTTTTAATAGTGTGAAAAAGAAAAAAAAAGTTAAGAAAGAATAGAGATTAATTTAAAGAGTGTGATTATAATTTTGATTAGAAGAGAAAAAGAGAAAGAGAAGAAAAAAGGGGAAAAACCCCCAAAAAAACATATAACCAATAAACAATTATTATACTTAAAGGAAAAAAAAAGTATCATTTTATCAATGAATGGAACAATTTCTAATTATAATATATGGAGACAAGTATATAAATCTCAGATTAAACATTTTCGTTTGATCTTACCACCGGGTACTTGTTGAGTTTCAATGCTGAGCCCAGCTACCCCTTCATATAATCAGTGAATGGAGACCATATTTGTTCAAAAAGCTCGTGTTTATCCATTAGGATAAACCTAATTCTCTCCAATTGCAACGTCTCCAACATTTCCACTGTCCACATTTTAATTGTAGGGGATAATGGTCCCTTCCAAAATTTTAATATTAATTTTTTTCCAATTATTAAACAATAATCCAGAAAGTTTCTTTGATTTGCTGTTAATGTTTGATTTGAATCTAAAACACCAAATATTATTAATTTTGGGTCAGGAATTAATGTGATCTTAAGAACAATGGAAATAATTTTGAAAATCTCAGTCCAAAATCTATTAAGTTTTGTACATATTACAAAACTATGAGTTAAATCAGCTTCTATGTGCTGACATTTATTACACAGTGGTGATATATTAGGAAAAATTCTATTTAATTTCTTTTTTGAGTAATGTAATCTATGTAATACTTTGAATTGTATCAAAGTATGTCTGGCATTTAACGAACAGCAATGTATTCGTTGTAAGCTTTCTTCCCAAAAATCTTCTGATATCGGTAAACCAGTTTCATTTTCCCATTTTTGTCGAAATGATTCTGTTGTTGGTATTTCCCTGTCCAAAAGAATGTTATATATATATATATATATAGTATTAATTTTTCTGTATTTGGATGCTTATTAAGAACTGGCACTTTTTGAATGCTCAGAGACTGCTTTGTACTTCATGTCTGAAGAACAACAAGCACTGATGCTTGGTATGGTGTCAGCCAAGAAAATGATCTTAACAGACTGGAAATCACCCACACCCCCCTGCTTCAAAAAATGGCTCAATGAAATGATAACAATCATACAGATGGAAAGGATACGCTTCTACAACTCCAAGATACCCAACAACTTTTTAAGTGTTTGGGAACCATTCGTCAACCACCTCAAAGACCAATAATTTCATAAGCTCATATTATTCGCAGTGATGTACACCTGTGCTTTTTACTTGTGCTCTTGCAATACCTGACTGTGTAGCACCGTGTGGATTGCACCAAACTCTTATGTCTGGTGGCTCTTACGTTATTTTTATTTTTTTCTTTGATTTCCCTTTTAAAATTTTTTTTTGTTTGTTTTTGTTTGTTTCCTTCTATTTTCTTGTCTTGTTTTGTTTAAATAAATTTTTTAAAAAATAAATAAATAAATAAGACATATAAAATAGGCAAGGTCCTAATATGAGCAAATGGAATTAGTCTAATTGGGCAAAAACATTGGCATTGACATACAGAAGGAATTGAAAGTAGCACAAATAGATGGAATTATAAAGCTGCAATGTGGTATCCCTGCCTTCATCAGTTAAGGCATTGAGTAGAATTGGGAAGTCATGTTGCAGATTTATAGGACTATGGTTGGGCTTCTGTTGGAGTATTGATTTGAATTACCATACAGTCGTACCAAAAAATCAACCAGACACACAACTACATAAAAGTTAACATAAACATCCACCACAGCAGCTCCCACATTCCTCACTGTGATGGAAGGCAATAAAGTCTTATCTTCTTTCCTCCTTATTCTCCCGCGAATAAGGAGGAATAAGGGGCAGACTAACTACTCGCAGTCGGGGTGATCCAAGCTCCCGCAGTTGGCAGTCGAAGCTCCATTGATCGGGGCGGTCGAAGCTCCTGCGGTTAGAGCTCCCGAAGTCTGTTCCAAACTAAGAGACCGCGACCTCCACGATGTTAAGTCCGTGGTTGGGGCTCCCGAGGTCGATCCCTGACAAAGGGATTGAAAGCTCGACGGTGTTAAGCCCTGCAGCTCCCAAAAGTCGATTCCCAGCAAGAGGCCGCCAGCTCCTCAATGTTAGGCCGCAGTGCGGATGGAGATACAATATGGAAAACAATCACATCTCCGTCGATGAAAGAAATTTAAAAAAGTTCCCCCTAACCCTCACATAATACAAACTAAATACGGGACACTAAAACATACATTTAACAACAGACTAAAAAACAACAAAAGAAGAAAGGACGAGGCAGACTGTTGGCGAGGTTGCCATCGTACGGCGCCATTAGGGAACCTATACCATCCTCAGTTTTCCTTTTGCATCTAAATGTTCCAGGATTCTCCTTAATCTTGCTAAGATAATTTAATGGCTCCTTTTTGGATTCCTAGTTTGGTTTTAAATTCCCTGCAGTATTCCCTATAAACCTACAGTGACTTGCTGGATACCAATTTCCCATACCTGCCATATGCTTCTTTCTTTTCCCTGAAAGCTTTTTATACCTTTATTAATTAGGGTTATCTTGGCTGACTACTTATGCCTCTTAACCGTACAAGATCATGCTGACTCTGAACTCTTACAAACTTGTATTTAAATACCTTGCACTTATCAGATATTATTTTTTTCTTTAGCAGCTGTTCCCAATCTACCTCTCAGGTTATGTCTTCATATCATATCATCATATACTTATACTTATATGCTATCATATCAAATAATCCGTGTCTCTCTCTGTGCCTCTGTATCTCCCTCTCTGTGCCTCCGTGTCACCCTCTCTGTGCATCTGTGTCTCCCTCTCTGTACCTCTGTGTCTCCCTCTCTGTGCCTCCGTCTTCCCCTCCGTGCCTGCAAATTGGGGGCTATGTGTGAGTGGATAGGGCAAGGCATGGGGTAAAAGGAGTGAATTAATAATATTAATATAATATCAATGGGGGGTGGTTATTGTGTGTGTGTGTGAGGGGTGGTTAGTGTGTGTGTGTGAGAGAGGTTGGTTAGTGTGCGTGTGACGCCTCCGGCCGCCCCCTCCCCTCGCAACCGCGCATTGGAGGAACAGACCCAACGGGTCTGCACTTGGTCTAGTACTTATTAAAAGTCTGATCTTATATATAATGTGCGTGTACATGTGGTTGTCTTTACATCTTCACAAAAACACTACGCGGTAACGATTACATTTTTACATATTCTGATTGGCATTTTTCCCCTCTAGGCAGAGATCACCTTCACGCAACATTTTATGCTTTATTTCTCAACTTATTCTCGACTCATTACGGATTAAAAGTTGATAAATATTAAGAGACTTCGAATTTAAAATTACCAGCTTCAACTGATGACGTCACAATGGCTCTGCTAGCGGCAATCAGCTTCACTGAAGATTTAAGTAAGTAAGTAAGTTTATTGGCTAAGTATTCACATACAAGGAATTTGCCTTGGTGCTCCGCCCACAAGTAACAACATGACATACAGTGACAGTTACAAATGCCTCCGAAAACACTAAACATTAATAATAATAATAATAATAATAATAATAATAATAAAACATTAATGATAAAACACCATTGATCAAGCATGTGAACCAACAAAATACCAGATCAAAGGTAGGCTACAGATTTTTGGCTGTTGAGTAGAGCAACTACCCGTGGATAAAAACAGTTTTTATGTCTGGCTGTGGCAATCCGGAGTCGCCTTCCAGAGGAAAGTGATTCAAAGAGTTTGTGGCTGGGGTGAGAGGGGTCAGAGATGATCTTGCCCGCTCGCATCCTGGCCCTTGCAGTGTACAGTTCATTAATGGAGGGAAGGTTGCAGCCAATAACCTCAGCTGATAAGACGATTCGCTGCTTGGTGGCTGAGCCAAACCAGACCATGATGGAGAAGGTGAGAACAGACTCTACGATGGCCGTGTAGAATTGGACCATCATTGCCTGTGGCAGATTGTTCTTCCTCAGCTGCCGTAGGAAGTACATCCTCTGTTGTGCCTTTTTGACTGTGGAGTCGATGGTAGCCCCCCACTTAAGGTCCTTGGAGATGATGGTTCCCAGGAACTTAAAAGACTCCTCAGATGTTACTGTGGTGTTGTTGATGGTGAGTGGGGTGAGGGGAGGGGGAGCTCTCCTAAAGTCTACAATTAATTCCACTGTCTTAAGAGCATTGAGCTCTAGGTTGTTGCGATGGCAACAGGACGCCAGCTGTGAGGGGAGGGGGAGCTCTCCTAAAGTCTACAATTAATTCCACTGTCTTAAGAGCATTGAGCTCTAGGTTGTTGCGATGGCAACAGGACGCCAGCTGTGACACTTCCTGTCTGTAGGCAGATTCCTCCCCATCCTGGATCAGTCCAATCAGGGTTGTGTCGTCCGCAAACTTGAGAAGCTTGACAGGTGTCTGTGGAGGTGCAGTCGTTGGTGTAGAGAGAGTAGAGGAGAGGGGAGAGTACGCAGCCTTGCGGTGCTCCTATGCTGAGCGTTTGCGGGTCCGAGATGTGCTCTCCCAGCCTCACATGCTGCTTGTTAAAGAAGGAACTGCAGATGCTGGAGAATCGGGGGTTACACAAAAAGCTGGAGAAACTCAGCGGGTGCAGCAACATCTAAGGAGCGAAGGAGATAGGCGACGTTTTGGGTCGAGACCCTTCTTCACAATTTGAAGAAGGGTCTCGACCCGAAAGCTCTCCTTTCCCTGATCCCTGACCAGTCTGAAGAAGGGTCTTGACCCGAAACGTCGCCTATCTCCTTCGCTCCTTAGATGCTGCTGCACCCGCTGAGTTTCTCCAGCTTTTTGTGTAACCCTCACATGCTGCTTCCTGTCTGTCAGGAAGCTGGTGATGCACCGACAGAGGGGTTCAGGCACAGTCAACTCGGAAAGTTTGGAGTGTAGTAGCTCTGGCACAATGGTGTTGAATAAAGAGCTAAAGTCAACAAACAGGATCCTCGCATAGGACTCCTAGCAGTCTAGGTGCTGTAATATGAAGTGCAGGCCCAGGTTGACTACATCATCCACAGATCTATTGGCCAGATGTGCAAACTGCATAGGGTCCAGCAGGGGGATCGTGATATTTTTCAACTTGGCCAGCACAAGCCTTTCAAGTGCCTTCATGACTACAGAGATCAGTGCAACAAGCCTGTAGTCATTAAGACAAGTAATCCTTGCCCTTTTGGGTACAGGGACAATAGTGGAGACTTTCAAGCAGGCAGGGACAGTACATGTTTGCAGGGACTGGTTAAAAATGTCTGTATAGACTGGTGCCAGTTGTTTGTCGCAGAGCCTGAGAGTAGAAGGGGAAACATTGTCAGGTCCTGGAGATTTCCAGCTTTTCTGTCTTCTGAAAAGCCTCTCCACCTCCTCTATTTTTATTGTTTATTTCATTGTATATTTGAAACTTATTCACGATGAAATCTTTAAATATGCCTACTTTCACAAGATTTGTACATATTCTGATTCGCATTTTTCCCCTGTAGGCAGACTTTGAATTTAAAACGACCAACTTTCACAAGATTTTTACTGTTAAAATTATTCCCGTCAGCTTCCAACACACTTTGATACAATGTTGCGACACAGGAACACTCTGAACTTTTCACCTCACAGGAGGGGGAGGACGAATTGCTATTGCAACACACAGGACAAGTGCAATTGGGGGCTACGGGTAAGGAATGGGTGTGTTGGGGTACCGTACCCAATGGGTCTGCACTTGGTCTAGTACATTATTAAAATTCACCTTATCCCTATTTAGGGAACTATCTTGAGGACCTGTGTTGTTTTTTTACATGACTACCTTGAAGCACACTGAACTCTGGTCACTGTTCCCAAAGAGCTCCTCCACAGACACTTCCCCATCACAGTTATTCTTCTATTTACAACTTCAGAAATCTCTTTTCAATGCCTTTTATAACTTCTTCCCCGACTAAGCACCTTGCACTATTTTAATCCTCATTTTATGGCTCTGTGAAATTAAGACACAACTTTGACATGTATAATTGTAATGATTAGCATTATATAATCAGTTCTAATAATTGTTTGTGGATTATAGATTTCTACTAAAGCAATTCACTAATGTCTGAACAATGATCTTGACCTGAAACGTCACCTATTCCTTTTGTCTGGAGATGCTGTCTGACCCGCTGAGTAGAGGGCCTGTCCTACCAGCATCTGACTCCATGCGATGAGCGCGATCAAACTAGAAGCGGGGGCAGCGCGGAGGTCAGGCGATCCCTGTACAGGGCAGTTCCCAACAGCATGCGCCTGCATGCGGCAAGCGCAACCAAACCGGCAGCGAGAGCCGCGCGGAGGTCGGGTGAGTGGCGCAACGTGGCGCAAAGTGAGGTGAACTTGGAGCGAAGTCTTAAAGGTAAGTTCGCCAGGACAGAGAGGGGCACACAGAGAGGGGCACAGAGGCACACACAGAGAGGGCCATGGAGCCACACACAGAGAGGGTCACGGAGGCACCTACAGAGAGGGTCAAGGAGGCACGACGTCGAGACGGTGTGTAATTCGTCGAGGCGACTGTGAGCCGACAAGCCGTTGCCGCACAGAATTTTTGAACATGGTCAGTTTTTCGGAGCCCCGCGCGATGTCGGGACGAACTCCGCACAATTCCGCACGGCTCCGGCGATCGAAGTGGGACCGGCCCCGCGACGCTGGACGGCTCAAGTGACCACGTTAGGTCGCGCTCATCGCATAGAGTTGCATGCTGGTGGGACAGGCCCTTTACTCCATCATTTTGTGTCTGTCGTCACGAGCGGATAATTAGTTTCAACATTATGACAAACTGTCAGAATCCAATTTACAATGAAAGTTGCGTGTGTATTTCTCTAATTTCTCCATTTACCTAACAAACATATCGCGACCGTCTTAACTTTGTTTTTCAATCTAACTTAAAGGTTATTTTTTAAGTGTTGTTTATTATTTAAGTTCACACGAGATAACCATTCACGGGATTCATAATCGACGGAGTGAAATACATGCAATATAGTTGAGCAATCTTCTTGGTATCAATTTAAAAATCTGGAGTATTGAAGATGAAAAAAACATTGTGTCCACTTTTCATTTTGCAATATGTTCACAGCGTAGGGGGATTTTAACCTTGACTACTTATGAACACAAAGTCAAAGGGCCATTTGAGTAAAAATAAACTATCTGCCCACAAAAGGTCTTACTGTCTAAAGTTGTACAAATCAACTTTTTTTTTTAATAGTTTTTTGCCTTCAATTTCTGAAAGGTCAGTGGTCACACCAGGTCATGCTGCAATATACAAATTAAACAAATAGTAGGAAGGAACTGCAGACACTGGTTTAAACCGAAGATGGACACAAAATGCTGGAGTAACTCAGCGGGACAGGCAGCATCTCTGGAGAGAAGGAATGGGTGTCGTTTCGGGTTTAGTCTGATTGAGTGTTTAAATGCAAACATAGGCAGGAAGATAGAAAATGTACTTTGAGAAGAAATATACAATTACAAAGAGCAGGTGGTTTATAAAGTGGAATATTTAATTATCCTTAACTCTCACTATTCTATTATTTTGGGGTAAGTTGATGTCTGAAGAAGGGTCTCGACCCGAAACATCACACATTCCTTCGCTCCAGATATGCCGCCTGTCCTGCTGAGTTTTGTGTCTATCTTTGGTTTAAACCAACATCTGCAGTTCCTTTCAACACAAGTAAAGGAGCAAGTTGACTTCAAATTGATCAAAATGATAAAGATCATTTGGTCATTTTACACTTCCATTGAAAAAGACGTAGTCCTCACATCAGCTTATAGCTCCCCTCAAATGGAAGGCTGCCTGATATGGATCCTAAATTGTTTTTCATGAGTTTGAACTTGTGGAAGGGTGCTTTACTAAGGGTCGGCACAGTGGCGCAACGGTAGAGTTGCTGCCTTACAGCGCTTGCAGCACCGGAGACCCAGATTCGATCGTGACTGAGGGCACTGTCTGTACGGAGTTTGTACGTTCTTCCCGTGGGTTTTTTTTGACATCTTCAGTTTCCTCCCACACTCCAAAGACGTACATGTTTGTAGGTTATTTGGCTTGGTGTAAATGTAAATTGTCTTAGTGTGGGTAGGATAGTGCTAGTGAGCGGGCATCGCTGGTCTGCACAGACTCGTTGGGTCGAAGGGCCTGTTTCCGCGCTGTATCTCTAAACTGAATTAAACTAAATTCAAATGAGGCTGTGTTCTTCTGCACACTTTCATGACACTTTCAGTTGTTCCTTATCATCTAAAACTATAGCTTATTTTTTGTCATACAGCATGGAAACAGGCCCTGCCACCAAACTCGTCCATGCCAATCAAGATGCCCCATCTAAGCTTGTCCCATTTGCCCAAGTTTGGCACTAAAACTTTCCTATCCATGTAATTATCCCCATGTCTTTTAAATGCTGTTATAGTACCTATCTCAACTACATCCTGTGGCAGCTCGATCCATATAGCCACCATCTCTGAGTGAAAATGGTGCCTATCAGGTACTATTAGAATAGAATAGAATAGTTTCTTTATTGTCATTGTAACATGAACCATGTACAACAAAATTTAAAAATGTCAACCAGTCAGTGCAACATTCAAACCATAAAAGCTAACGATACATACAAGGTAAAATATTAAAAAAGATGATAAACAACTAAAATAAATATGAAATATAAAAACAGCACGCATAAACACTCAACCCTACATCCTTCTGTCGATTTCACAGTGTACCAACCACAGTCCCTTAGTCCCCGCGTTCCTTGGCGGCTACATTTAGTGCCTTTAGAGCAGTGGGGTAAAAACTGTTTTTAAGTCTGTTTGTCCTTGTCCTTGTAGATCTGTACAGTCTGCCTGACGGCAACAGTTCAAACAGGGAGTGTCCGGGGTGGGAAATGTCCTTTATAATATTCTGGGATTTTTTGATGCAGCGGGAACTGTGTAAGTCCTCCAAGGTAAGGAGAGGGCAGCCGACAATCCTCTGGGCGTTGTCAATGGCCCTCTGGAACGCTTTCCTCTGAGCCTCTGTGCAGCTGGTGTACCACACGCATACACAGTATGTTAGGATGCTCTCAATGGAGCACCGATAAAAGGACAACAGCAGCCTCTGTGTGATGTTATTCTTCCTGAGCACCCTCAGGAAGTGCTGTCTCTGATGGACCTTTTTCAGCAGCGTAGAGGTGTTCACGCTCCACGTCAGGTCCTGTTCAATATGGATTCCCAGGAAGCGGAAATCCGCCACCTTCTCCACACAATCCCCTCTGATGATTAGTGGTACCATTTCCGTTTTGTTCTTCTATTAAATCGTATCCTTTTTGTTCTATTAAATCGTATCCCCATTACATCTTTTGCTTTCTTTTCTGTTCTCCATAACATCTTGCAGTTCCATCTCTTCCATCTTTGCGGCCTGCCCACTGTCAGGCCACATTTGGAGTATTGTGAGCAATTCTGGGCACCATATCTGAGGAAGGATGGGCTGGCTCTAGAGAGAGTCCAGTGGAGGTTTACAAGAATTATCCCAGGAATTACTGGGTTAACTTATGATGAGCTTTTGACGGCGCTGGGCCTGTACTCGCTGGAGTTTAGAAGAATGAGGGAAGACCTCATTGAAACATACCGAATAATAAAAGGGTTTGATAGAGTGGATGTGGAGAGGATGTTTCCACTAGTGGGAGAGTCTTAGACTAGAGGTTATAGCCTCAGAATTAAAGGAAGCAGATGAGAAGGAATTTCTTTTTTATGTGAATCTGTGGAATTCTTTGCCACAGAAGGCCAAGTCAATCGATATTTTCATGGCAGAGATAGATTCTTGATTAGTGTGGTTGTCAGGGGTTATGGGGAGAAGGCAGGAGGATGGGGTTAGGAGGCAGAGATAGATAATCCATGATTGGATGGCTGAGTAGATTTGATGGGTCAAATGGCCTAATAACCAAAATCCGGTATAAGTGGGTCTGTTAACACGAGGGTTTACTGTATATCGCAAACAACAGAGGGCTCAGCACAGATCCCTGCAGAATCCCACTGGTCACATAGCTCCTGCCGGAACAACAATCTTCCTCCTGTTGACTCCTCTTTTATGAATTATTGAGTTTAGTGTCCAAATGACCAAGTCACCATGGATCCCATGCTTCGTAATCTTCAGCATAATTCCACCATGCGACAGGTTTACGGTGATGGGGAAATATTTTTAAGGGACCCTAGAGACAACCTCTTCACACAGAGTGGTGGATATGAGGAACAAGCTGCAGAGGAAGGAGTAGAGGTGAGTAGCATTAAAATATATGTCAGACAATTAAACAGGTACATGGTCATGAAGCCATTAGTGATAGGAGTAGAATTAAGCCATTCAGCCTTTTCCAGTCTACTCCGCCATTCGATCATGACCATTCTATCTCTCCCTCCTAACCCCATTCTTCTGCCTTCTCCCCATAGCCCGTGACACCCATTCTAACCGCGAATTTATCTATTTCTGCCTTTTAAATATCCACTGTCTTGGCCTCCACAGCCTTCTGTGGCAAAGAATTCCACAGATTCACCACCCTCTGACTAAATAAATTCCTCCTCATCTCCTTCCCAAAGGAACGTCCTTTAATTCTGAGGCTAGGACCAATGGTCAGGAAAGGTTTAGAGAGGTATGCGCCAGATGGTGGTAAGTGGGACTGACTGGACATGTTGGTAGGCATGGGCGAGTTGTACCGAAGAGCCTGGTTCTGTGCTGTATGATTCTATGACTCTATAAAGTGTGGCCAGTGGTAGCTCCTGGCAGGCTGCTTGGAACAATTGGAGCTGTGAACCAATGCTCTGGAGCTTCTGGTCTGCAGAGAATGTAGTCAATTAATGCCAATGCCAATAATTCCATGTGGACTATGGAAATGTCAGAGACCCTACATTTGGAAAGATTAAGAATTGTCTCAATGGACAAACAAGAACTATTTACTAGAATATGGTACCCATTCATTGAATATTTGGAGGGGCAAACCGGTTCGGCACGAGAACCTGACTGAAACCCGAATCAAGGATTAGATGCAGAATTACATTTTATAATCCACGGACATATCTCCAATGATGCATAATTAGCTGATTACTCCATTCTCTTTTAATTTTTTGGGGTTTTTTTCTTTCCCTATTGTTTTCTATCTATATAAAAATTAAAAAAATATATGGAATTACAATTATTATACAAGTGTTAATACAAACAATATTAATAATGTATGACTACAACAAACAAAATGTTTTTTATTATGTATTTACTTCTAATAAAAAAAATTATTAAAAAAAATAAAAAATTAATGCCAATACCATTATCCCAACGAAGCTCATCTCATGGAGTCAGCACTGCCCTCTGCAAGTGGTTCCTCGACTTCCTTACCAATAGGCCACAATCAGTGAGAATACGGGTCAAATCATTCTGTGTGATAATCCTCAACACTGGTGCCCCGTAAGGATGCGTTCTCAGCCCCCGACTGTACTCCTTATACACTCAGCACTGTGCAGCCAAATACCAAGCCAACTCAATTTACAAGTTCGCAGCCAGACATCCGGATATCAAATAACGATGAGACGGAGTAAAGGAAGGAGTTTGAGAACCTCATAACCTGGTGCCAAGACAACAATCTCTCCCTCGATGTCAGCAAGATTGTGATTGACTTGAGGATGCAAAGCAGTACACACACCCTGGTTGTACCGTGATGGCACCAAAGTAGAGATGGTCGAAAGATTTACGTTCCGAGGAACCAATATCACCAGCAATTTGTCCTACACATCCACATCGAAGTTATGGCCTAGAAAGCACACCAACACCTCTACTTCCTCAGAAGGCTTAGGAAGTTCTGCATGGCCCCACCAACTCTCCCCAACTTGTGTTCCATAGAAAGCATTTTATTGGGGTGCATCACAGCCTGGTTTGGGAACAGCTCCACACAAGACCGCAAGTAAAAGCACAGAGTTGAGGATGTAGAATCCAGGTCATCACACATCCCAACCTCCCTCCCATTGACTCCATCTACACCTCACGCTGCCTCAGCATCAACAAGGACAAGTCTCACCCTGGTCTCATCCTCTTCTCCCCTCTCCCATTGGGCCAGGGGTAGAGAAGTGTGAAAATGCACACCTCCAGATTCATGTATTTTGTATTTTGTGTTTTTATGACTGTTGGCAAATCAATTTCCCTCCTGGGATGAATAAAGTTCTATCGTATTGTATCGTAGCATATTCAGGGGGAAAGTTTCCATCCAGCTGTTATCAGGTAACTGAATGGCCCTCTTCTCAGCTCATGTGCGGTCCTGACCTCCCATCTCCTGTACCTTGTTGAACTATCTTTTTTTTTAATATATTTTTTATTGAAGCTAATCAATTACAATGCTTTAAACAACTTTATAACATCAAATTAATTCAATTTTCATACGAGTAAAACATTAATAATACTTATCTACTATTTTTTTAGAAATAAAGATAGAGAAAGAATAGGAAAGTTATAAATCATTAAGAATGTGGTTAAATAATAATTTGATTATATATAAGAAAGGAAAGAGAAAAGAAAAAAAAGGAGAAAAAAAAAGGGTTGACAAAAAAAAGTGAAAAAATATTATATATATAAATGAAAAAACCACGGTATGTATTGTTAATAACACTATTACAAATAATAACATCCATAAAGATATACATGTTAATTCCAATATAAAAATGAATTATTCTCATCAAGTCCCGCAGGGTGCCCGCCGAGCTGTGTTGCCAAGAACAGCTACTTCTCTAAATACTGAATATATGGAGACCATATCTGATCAAAAAAATTATACTCGTCCAGTAGGACAAATCTAATTCTTTCCAAATGCAGTGTCTCCATCATCTCTGCTGCCCACATTTTAATTGTGGGGGATAATGTTCCCTTCCAAAATTTCAATATGATTTTTTTCCCAATTATCAAACAGTAATCAAAGAAATTTCTTTGATTTACTGTAAGTGCTAAATGTAAATCCGGAATTCCAAATATTATTGACTTTGGGTTAGGGTCCAATTTAACTTTGAGAACTTCAGAAATAACTTTAAAAATTTCTGTCCAGTAACAATTCAATTTAGGACATGTAACAAAACTATGTATTAAATTTGCTTTGTTGAACTATCTTAAGTCAGATTTTATCGGATTTTATCTGCACTAAATGTTGTCCCTTGATCACTTTATCTGTGTGTTGTGGCTGGCTTGATTGCGGTCATGAGTAGCATTTTCTTTGACTGGATAATATGAAAAGAAAAGCTTTTCTTTGTTCCTTGGTACCCATGGCCTGAATAAACTAAACTAAACTAAACGAAAGGTAAAGGGCCTTTCCTACAAGCATGCAATGATGCGATGAACGCGATCAAACTGGAAGCGGGGGCCGCGCGGAGATCGGGTGATCCCCTGTACAGGGCCGTTCCCACCAGCATGCGCCTGCATGCGGCAAGCGCAACCAAACCGGCAACAGGGGCTGCGCGGAGGTCGGGTGAGTGGCGCAACGCGGCGCAAAGTGAGGTGAACTTGGAGCGAAGTCTAAGGTAAGTTCGCCAGGACAGAGAGGGATACACAGAGAGGGGCACAGAGGCACACACAGAGAGGGCCACGGAGCCACACACGTCAAACAAACAAACTTTATTGTCATTTAGAAATACATTGATATATGCAGTTCCAAACGTAATTACGTTGCATTTGGCTCCCTGTGCAACACGATAAATTAACAGAAGGATAGACATGGATAAAATGGATAAAAAGGATAAAAGGATAAATAGACAATGGTGGCAGCCCATTACATGGCATTCAGGAGTCTGATGGCTCGTGGGAAGAAGCTGTTGCAGAACCTTGATGTTCTGCTCCTTATGCTGCGATATCTTTTGCCCGAGGGCAGCAGAGTGAACAGTCCGTGATGGAGATGTGTGGGGTCTTTTATATCACATAGAGGGTCACGGAGGCACCTACAGAGAGGGTTACGGAGGCACGACGTCGAGACGGTGTGTAATGCGTCGAGGCGACAGCGAGTCGACAGGCCGTTGCCGCGCGGAATTTTTGAACATAGTCAGTTTTTCGGAGCCCCGCGCGATGTCGGGATGAACTCCGCACAATTCCGCACGGCTCCGGCGATCGAAGTGGGACCGGCCCCGCGACGCCAGGCAGCTCAAGCGACCACGTTAGGTCGCGCTCATCGCATGGAGTTGCATGCTGGTGGGACAGGCCCTTAAGCATAGAGGAGATTAGTTAATGTCTCCAGTAAGTACATTAACAGGCAAGCAAGTCACATCAACGAAAGTAAATGTTAAATTGTATCATTTTTAATGGAGGGATCATAGCAAATAAAGTAGATGTTAGTGATAAAGTTAAAGTTTTAATCAACAAGGTTCTCTTGGCATCACTGAGACATGGATGAAGGGCAGGTAGGACTGGCAACTCAACATGCCAGGGCATGGAATTATTAGGTGAGACAGGGATAAATAAAAGTGGACGTTTTGCACTGTTAGTCAAAGATTGCATTACTTCAGCATTGAGAGAGGATGTCCTAGAAGTGTCCTCAAACAAGGCCCCGAGGTAGAGATTAGTAACAAAAAAGGTGTAACCTTTCTGTGGTTTATTATAGACCCCCCTCCCCACAACAATCAACAGGTGATAGAACAATTAAATTACTATTGGAACACAAAGTATGTGCTATAACAGCAGGATATATTTAAGAGGGAGTTAGATGTGGCCCTTGTGGCTAAGGGGATCAGGGGGTATGGAGAGAAGGCAGGTACGGGATACTGAGTTGGATGATCAGCCATGATCATATTGAATGGCGGTGCAGGCTCGGAGGGCCGAATGGCCTACTCCTGCACCTAATTTCTAAGTTTCTATGTCTATGATATGCACTCAACCAAGAAAACCATGCACAAAGTAGTATCTAAACTGCTTATACACACTTATGCTAAAGACAATAACAAACTCCATATGCAATAATAAGCTATCTACATGTTAACAAGCACATGCAAACTGATTGTGTAGATGCCAGTATGTTATTGGGGTTATGGGGATCATGACAGAAGGCTCCTCGTGGCGATCCCTGGAAGCGACGACACGATGTACGATGTGACGCGTCGGGCAACAATTCTGCCAACATGTTGGACGACGACAGGAGCCATCAGCGAGCTACATCGTCCGACACACGAGCGAAGGAACGATTGGGGTTATCAAGTGGGCACCTCCCTTCACTGGTGTTTCGATGAATTAGGCCCAAGACACCTCGGGAAGTCTGGGCGTGAAACTTCGATCGCCCCCACGCGGGAGCTTCGATCGCCAACTGCGGGAGCTTCGACCGCCCCGACCGCGGGAACTTCGACCGCTCCCACGCGGGAGCTTCGACCGCCCCGACAGCGGGAGAATAAAGAGTAAGAAGATTGGACTTTTTTGCCTTCCATCACAGTGAGGAATGCGGGGAATCTGCTGTGGTGGATGTTTATGTTAACTTTAACTTAGTTGTGTGTCTTGTTGCTTTTGTTTCCGTATGGCTGTATGGTAATTCGCATATCACTGTACCTTACTTGGTACACGTGACAATAAAAGACCGTTGAAACCTTTGAAATTAATCAGCAGGACAGTTAAACTAATCGGAGAACTAGAATGGGGGAGGGAGGGAGTTTGGGCAGCTTGCAATCCAGTGGTAAGAATATTGATTTCTCTAACTTCGAGTACCTCTTGCTTTCCCTCTCTCTCTGTCCCAGAGTAGAGGAATGGAGAACCAGGGGGAAAGATTTAATGGGAACCCAAGGGGTAACATTTTTTACACAAAGGGTGGTGGGTGTATGAAAGGAGCTGCCGGTGGAGGTAGTTGAGGCTGGGACCATCACAACGTTCAAGAAACATTTAAACAGGTACATATATAGGATAGGTTTAGAGGGATATGGGCCGAATGCAGACAGGTGGGACTAGTGTTGTGTGGTGTGGGCAAATTGGGCCCAAGGGCTTGTGACTCTATGACTCCATAACATAGGTAGTCTGTGGAGGAAGAAGATAAAGGTGAGATCCTATATGAATACTTTTCATCAGTGTTCACAAAGGAAACAGACTTGCTATGTGTGAGATATAGTAAAGGCAGGCACGTGCTATCAGGGTAGGCAAGGTAGGCAGTTCCGATCCTGACTAAAATTACAATAAGGTGATTATTAAATATAAATAGTAAAGATTTCCAATTCATTTATTCAATTCAGTATTTATTATTAAATGGTTATTATTTTAATAATGGATTTTAGGTAGGCATAATTCTCCCGTGCTTTTTACCCGCAGAACATGTAATACGCGTAACTATGTTCAATTCGCGTGCCGTGGACACTGCTTCGAGCCTTAATTTACAACGGGCATAAAGGCAGCTGAAATTCTGCCTTTGCACCGTGGAATGCGCGCAAGTTGCTGCACGGACTGCATGCAAGGTGTTGCGCACGCCTGCAGGAGAGGAGACCAATCTGCGGTCTTAAGATTTTTTAAAAAGTCGACTGGCTTTTTTGAAAAGGACTTTTTTGGCAGGACCGATCTGTGCATGCGCATTTTTCATGATTTTGTGCGCTTGCACGTATTTTTACGATTTTTTAACGTCAACTGACTGCCTAGTGCCTACCCTGAGTAATTACGCACAACACGTGCTTGAGTGAAGGGGCAGGCAAATATCTGGTGCATGAATCTTTGGCTGGAAGAAATGGATCAACAACCAGACTGGTTAAGGATGGAAAAGGAGGACTATTTACCTTTTGAAATCGGTTCGGTTATATTTGCACCGACAAAATTGCACAAAAAAACCTATAGGGAAAACCCTATAATATATAGTGGTACACAAATCTGGAAACAACTAAAAAGGGCCTTAAAATTAGATAATATACCACTCTGCCTCCCTATTGTAAACAATCCCTTATTTAAACCTTCCATGCTGGATAAAGGTTTTACACAATGGAAAAACCATGGAATCAAAAAGATGGAACACCTTTATAAAAAAGGCACTTTCCTTTTATTTCAGGAATTACAACAGATTTACAGATTACATTCAAATATTTTTTTCCGATATCTACAACTCACAGATTATGTTAAATCAAATACACAAGATTATAGGAATAAGGAACAAGAAATCCTTAATGAATGTTTGAATAAGCATCCTATTACAGGAAAACTAACAACTTATATTTATAATATCCTTTTAGATAGCGAGATACCAACGATGGAATCACATAGACATACATGGGGAAAATGAAATAAACCAACCCATCACGAAAGATATATGGCACAAAGATTTACAATATATACACCAATGCTCATTAAATACCAGACATGCTTTAATACAATTTAAAGTATTACATAGATTATATTACTCAAAAGTTAAATTGAATAGAATCTACCCACAGATCTCCTCTATCTGTGATGAATGTCAGCATCCAGAGGCTAATTTAACACATACTTTTGCAAATTGTATAAAAATTAAGAATTTCTGGACTGAGATTTTTAGAATAACTTCTGAAGTTATTAATATTAAATTGGATTCGAACACAAAATTAATAATACTTGGAATATCAGAACAAAGTTTAACACTTACAACAAGTCAAAGAAGTATAATAATCGGGAAGAAATTAATATTAAAATTTTGGAAAGGCCCTATATCCCCCACAATTAAAATGTGGATTACGGAAATGTCGGAGACCCTACACTTGGAAAGAATCAGATTTGCCCTAATGGACAAACAAGAAGTCTTTGTTAGAATATGGTCTTCTTTCATTGATTACTTAAAAGGGTAGATCGGTTCGGCAGGGAACCCTAACTGAAACTTGGACTCAGGATTAGATGAAAAGTTATATTCTATATTCCTTGATCTTATCTCCAATGGGGTATTAATGGTAAATTATTCCATTCTTTATGATTTCTTTTTGACTTATATTTTATTTCTCTCCCCGTTTCTCTCTCTTTAATTTTTTTTTATTAGACAAAATGATTCATTTGATAATAATAATGTATGATTGTTGCACACAAAATATTACTATCATAATATGTGTTTGCTAGTTCACTGCTTACCTACTCTAATAAAAAATAGATATATTAAAGAAAATATCTGGTGCATATCTCCATAAATAAAGAAGAGGCTCTTGATATAGTAATGTACGGAGAAATGGCAGATGGAGTTTAATCTGAGCAAGCGTGAGACATTGCACTTTGGGAGGTCAAGTGTAAGAGGAGATCATACTATTAATGTCATGACCTTAAACAGCAATGATGTACAGAGGGATCTTCGGGATCAAGTCCATAACTGCTTGAAAGTAGCGTAATTTAAAAATACCTTCATTAATGAAATGTTTGAGCGATTTTTCTTCCGCAACGAAATCGCCCGACATGGATCGATTTGCCCAGTCTGTGGAATAACGGCACTTTAAGCCCGCCCCCCCTCTGAAAGGCGCCAAAGTCACGCACACGGGGAGCGGCAGAACTGCAGCGCTGCTCAAGGTAAGTTTTGTAACATACCTACATCACAGTGAGGAGGTGCCTGGAAACTCACTGTGATAGATGTTTGTGTTAAACTGTGTTCATTGTGTGTTTTGGTGCTTTTTTTTTATCTTGACTGCATGGTACGCAATTTTGTTCAAACTATTGTCTGAATGACAATAAAGGATATTGTATTGTATTGATAAAAGTATATAATATGAGAAGATAGATATAATATGATGAGAGGGCATAGATATAGACACTCAGAACCGTTTTCCAAGAAAGGAAAAATCTAATTCTAGAGTGCATAACTTTAAGGTGAGAGGGGGAAAGTTTGAAGGAGATGCAGGGCAAGTTCTTTACACATTGGGTGGTGAGTGCCTGGAATGCACTGCCAGGGGTGATGGTTGACGCAGATACAATAGTGGGATTTAAGAGACTTTGGAAGAGGCATGGGGATATGCAGGAAATGGAGGGATATGGATCACGTGCAGGAAGATAAGAGTTGGTCTTGGCATCGTGTTCTGCACAGACATTGTGGGCCGAAGGGCCTGTTCTTGTTCTGTGCTGTACAAAGTTCAAAATTAAAATGGATGAATTCGCAGGACTGGATGGGATTGATCCAAGGCTACTAGGGGGTGAGGAGTGGGGAAGAGAACCTATTACCACAGCTTTGACTGAGATGTTTAAACCAGCTGGGTACAAGAGAGGAACTAAATAACTGTTCAACAGCAAACATGCTCCCCTTATCAAGAAAGGCAGCCAGGAAAATCCTGATATCTATATACCTGTGAGCCCAACATCAGTAGTAGAGAAGATTCTGAGAGAAAGGATTAATGATCACTTGTATTCATTTGAAAAGGCTTTGATAAGGGGAGTTCCTGTCTAACCAATGTAGATGATTGATTTAAAGAGGAACAAACAATATTGATGAAGGCAGACCACTAGGTGTGATTTGCATGAACTTAAGGCCTTTGTCAATGTCCCATGGGTTCAAAAGGTTAAGACTCTTGGGATCCAGGGTAAATGGTACAGTCAAGAGAGTTTATTGTCATGAGTCCCAGATAGGACAATGGAATTCTTGCATTGCTACAGCTCAACAGAATATTGTAGCCATGAATACAGAACAGATCAGTGTGTCCATATACCATAGAATATATATATACACACATAAGTAAGCAGATAAAGTGCAATAGGCTGTTATGGTTCAGAGTTTGTTTGAAGTTGTGTTTAATAGTCTGATGGCTGTGGGGAAGTAGCTGTTCCTGAACCTGGATGTTTGCAGATTTCAGGCTCCTGTACGTTCTACCTGATGGCAGCGGAGAGATGAGTGTGTGGCCAGGATGGTGTGGGTCCTTGATGATGCTGCCAGCCTTTTTGAGGCAGCGACTGCGATAGATCTCCTCGATGGTAGGAAGGTCAGAGCCGGTGATGGACTGGGCAGTGTTTACTACTTTTTGCAGCCTTTTCCGCTCCTGGGCACTCAAGTTGCCGAACCAAGCCACGATGCAACCGGTCAGCATGGTCTCTACTGTGCACCTGTAGAAGTTCGGGAGAGTCCTCCTTGGCATACTGCGAACTGGATTTAAAATTGGTTTGGCAATAGGAGGCAGAGGGCGATGGTAGAGGGTTGCTTTAGCAATTGGATGCCCCACAGGATTGGTGCTGGGACCCCTGCTTTTGGAATAAACTTGAATGACGTTATGTGGACACGGAGGCACAGTCAGTGAGTTCACTCATGACACGAAGATCAATAGAGTTATTGATAGTGTGAAAGGCAGTCTTTGGCTGCTGAGAGATATCAAGGGGTTTGTGAAATGAGCTACCAAATGGCAGATGGAGTTTAATCCAGAGGAATGCAAGCGATGAATTATTTTGGTGGTATTAATCAGGTTAAGATATCCACTGTGAATGGTAGGGGACCATAGAGTATTGATGAACAGTGCAACTTCAGAGTTTAAGTCCACAGATACTTGAAGGTGGCAATACAGGTAGATAGGATGTGTTTAGGATGACATCTAGAATACTGGTCTTCAGTAGTTAGAGGACTGAACACAGAAATTGGGTGGTTATGCTCCAACTGTATGAAACAGGTCAGGTCTCGCTGGGGTACAGTGTGCAGTTCTGGTCACCATGCTAAAAGAAGGATATGATACTGCAGAAGAAGGTGCAGAGGAGAAAGGTTGAACAAGATAGGTCTTTATTCTTTGCAGCGCAGAAGGTTAAGGGGGGACTTGATAGATGTCATTAAAATGACGAGAGGGATAGACAGAGTTGACGTGGATACATTTTTTCCATTGAGAGTAGGGAAGATTCAAACAAGAGGACATGATTTGAGAAATAATGGACAGAAGTTTAGGGGTAACATGAGGGGGAACTTCTTTAATCAGAGAGTGGTAGCTATGTGGAATGAGCTTCCAGTGGAAGTGGTAGAGGCAGGTTCGATTTTATCATTTAAAAATAAATTGGATAGGTATATGGACGGGAAACGAATGGAGGGTTATGGTCTGAGTGCAGGTAGATGGGACTAGGGGAGAGTAAGTGTTTGGCACGGACTGGAAGAGCCGAGATGACCTGTTTCCGTGCTGTAATTGTTATATGGTTATTCAACAGGATGTTGCCCGGAATGGAGCAGTTCAGTTATGAATAGAGCCAGGATTTTGCCATAAATGGCATGAGACTTTTCACGCCTTTTTTTGATGATTTCAGGAAGATAATGCCGTTTTCACGATTGAGTGCCTAAATTAGCCTTTTTTGCACGTTACGCACAAGAAAATTTACAGCACCAGGGCGAAACCCGGCTGTAAGTGGGTGTTAAGTGGTGATTGGAGAGGGGTGCGTGGGAAAGGGTCCAGTCTTTGCAGACTGGAGTCATGCTTTAAGGAGGTGTGAAGTAATGATTGGGGAGGAGAATGTGGGGAAGGATCTAGTCTTTTCAAACTGGAGTCAAGCTGTGAGTAGGTGTGAAGTGTTGGTTGGGGATGGGGTGTGGGAGTACCAGGGTTAGGTTTCTGTTTATCGAACCTGCAGTAGAAATATTTTGTCTCCCAGCATGTACAGACAGCTAAACACAATCGACGGCAGAGAAACTAAAGGTAGGAAATACGCAAGCTTGTCTCCGCAAGACAAGCTTGCATATTTTGTTTTATTTAAAAAAAATTTTTTTTTAATTTTTATGTTACATGACTGTAAGGAAAATCCATTTCGTTGTCTCTTATGAGATAATGACAATAAATTGAATACAATACAATACAACATTTACTGCTGGCTCCAGTCGCAAATCTGAGTTTTCCAGTGATTTGTGCAAGGCATTCATTGATGCTGGAATTCCACTGTGGAAATTGGAAAACAAATCTCTCAGAGGTTTTTTAGGGAAATACACAAAGGAACTGATACCAAGCAAGTCATCATTACAGAAAAATTATGTTGACAGCAACTTCACCATTGTTGTGCAGAAAATTAGAGATCAAGTTGCATGCATCAAAATATGGATCTCAATAGACGAGACAACCAATGCTGTGGGGAGATATGTTGCCAATGTGGTCATCGGTAAATTGAAGGCAGGTCAACCATCAAAGGAGTACTTCTTGACATTGGAAGTATTGGAGAAGTCAAAAAGCACAGCTGTTTACATCTTCACTTGATGTACTTTGTACTTAAAGTTCCTGGCGATGTAGGTAAAGACATACAAGGAAAATGTGAGAGGGGGATTTTAGCTAACAAAGATCTTGAAGAAGTACAAAACATAGTTAAAGTTCTCAAGGTAGTTGTAATGCACAAGATATCAACATGAATATAGAGTCTGTAGCTTGTTTCAGGTATGCACCAGTGGCCTCAGCTGGGGTAGAAATAAGTTTTGCACAACTGACGCATATTCTGTCTGACAGACGGCATAGTTTACCACCAGATAATTTGAAAAAAATGCTAGTAGTTATGTGCAACCAGGCAATAATGTAGTATACCTTTATAATTATCATTTTTTTACCATATTTTGGTGGTGGAAATACATGCCTTTTTTGTCAATAAAATGCCATTTCCGTGCCTTTTTTGTAATTTTATTTTGCCTTTTAGCCTGCCTATTTCAGAGATTTTTAGCTCCTAAACATCCTGGCTCTAGTTATGAGGAAACTGGAGGAACTAGGTTTGTCCCTGGATGGGAGAAGGTCTTCGTTCTTGGTTACTTGGCCCTCCAAAATATTCCTACTGGAATTTAAACTGGAGGTGGTGAAGGGAGGGGTTTAGCCAGAGAGGGTTATTGGGAAGAAAGTGGCACTTTAAGTTTAGTTGCATCTGGCTGGGCAACCGTGGCTTGGTGGAGATTATTCCATGCTTTAATAGTGCGTGGAAAGAACGAATTGCTGTTCTTGCTTAGGTCAAGAGGGAACATGGTTGAGGAGACAATAGGAATATAGATAGGGTAGATTGCAAGAACCTTTTCTCCACCTCAAAGGGAGTTAGAACCACTGCCAGTGATTCAGGGCATGGGGGAAGAGGATTTGAACGGCTATGAGGGGGAACCTTCTTCACCCAGAGAACGTAAGTATTTGGATTGCTCTGCCTATCCTTCCGGCTATTTGCAGCAATGTCTGTGAGTCAGAGGTCATGAACTCATTCAATGTGTGCTCGGTGATGCGTCTTTCACAATCAGAGCTGCTATTAACATATACTCAGGGACTGAACAAGATAAAGCAGCTCTGGGGACTCAGTTCACTCAATGGGCACACTGAGGGCATCTTTATTGGATCTTATCATGTCAGGAACAAAGAGAAAATACTTACCTTTCCTGCTTGTTCAACTACTTGCATTTTCATCTATTAAGGCTGTAAGTGTCTTTCTGGTATTAGTACCCATTTTCTTTTAAGGTTGATTTTGTGACAGAGAACATACGGTAACTTGTTACTTGGTTTTTAATCACAGGATTCACCAGGAACACCGTGTTGCATCTTAGACAAGCGTTTTGTAAGTCGACATTTTCCTCACAGATTATCACAATCTTTTGAGATGGACGTGTCGATATATCATTCATTTTTGTATTCTTTCGTGACAATTTAGGGAGAATATTGCCCAACAACATGTGGTGTCAGCAACTTCTTTCAAAATTACCAGAGCGCGGTTAACCAAGAACTGGAGAATCTGGAAAATGAGTTGGATCGTATTCAAAATGTGACCACCATAACCAGAAACACAATCGATAACGTTGTTCAGACAAATACTATCATGAAGAAACAGTCACCAGGTAATAACTCCTGTGGCTTACGTACACATGAAATATCAATCTATTTTTACGTAAAACTCCTCCAGAATGACTTCCCTTCTAGTCCACATGACATTTTCTACTTCCTTATATTTTGATAGATAATTACATCACAAGGATAAGGGAAATCCAGTCAGAGATTCTGACGTTCGAAACCATCAGTTCGCAAAAAGATTTTGAATTACGGTAAGTCCACCATTGTTTATTGTCAGAATGATGACGTGAAGAAAATATATTTGACATAATCTCGCGTAATGAAACTGTTAAGTTGCAACTAATTGTGTTAAGAGTTATTTAATTTTCTGACATTTATTTCTCTAAAGGAGAACTGCAAAAGGCTATTGAAAAGGGGCCATCCGTAGATCTGAAGTAAAAGTATAATCTTGTGGAAATATACAGCAGGCTGTTAGTGTTTTTATAAATGAGATAAAATAACTTATCGCTTCTTGTCTGAAAATTATACCCGGAGAAGCATTTGTGCCAGAAATAATAGTAAATATGTGCAAAAACAGGCAATGCCAGGACATTTTAAGGTGGGGAAGGATTTTGATTAGTCCACTTTCTTCATGTTGTGCCTATGAAAGAGCTTTCGCATTTACTCTGCACCGCTGTCTATATAACCCAGCAATGTTAACACTTTTTATAAATCTGGTCTGTCACTACTTCAGGCAATTTATTTCGACATTTAGTGACATAAAAATAATTTCTTCATGCCACTTTTTTTTCCAAATCATTTTAAGTCAATGTCCTTTGGTCATTCACCCTGGAAATAGGTTTTGCTTAATTACATCTATCAAACTCGTTCATGATCTGGAGCGCCTTTGTAATGGGGCTGTCCCACTGTACGAGCTAATTCAAGAGTTCTCCCGAGTTTCCCCTGATTCGAACTCGGAGAATTACGGTAATAGCCGCTCGTAGGTACTCGGGGGCTCTTGTGGACATTTTTCAACATGTTCATGTTCATGTTGAAAAATCTTCACGAGTCTTCCTGAGCTTACCGCGTTTCCCGAGTACCTGCCGTTAGCGCTACGAGTCGCTAAGAGACGTCCCCGAGCTCCGACGTACCCGCAACGTACATTCTACGTGTTTACCACGAGTTTGATTTTTGTTTTTAACTCGGGAGAGCTCTTGAATTAGCTCGTACAGTGGGACAGCCCCATTAGGTAGCAGCTACATCCTCTTCTGTTTCCATTTCACTATTCTACCACAAAGTCACTTAAGGCATGCTGAGCTTGAAGAAGCTTTCCTCCTCTCTTCACTGAAGCGTTGTTTCAACTTGAAATATTAACAGTTCTTTTCCTCCCACAAACACTGCCTATTTCCTCCAGCAGATAGACACAAAGTACTGGAATAACTCAGCGGGTCAGGCAGCATCTCTGGTGAAAAAGGGTGGGTGACATTTCAGGTCGGGACCTTTCTTGAAACCTGAAGAAGGGTTTCATAAAACTGGAGCCCTTGGAATGGCCGTACAGAGTGAGCCAATAAATATATCTTTAATGGTCCACTGCTGCAAAATGTTATTGAATTTGGGACAACATAATGAGTCTTGCACGATTAACAGACACTGTAACAGGATTAATATACTCAATAGTATGGAGGTGAGGCGGGCTCAAAGTGGCCCGAAGAATATATTGCAAACCTAGATGTCCAGAACAGGAGATGTCCCTAGCTCAGAGTGATTGAGCTGGGATATGAATTGGAGAACACGGATGTATAATATCTGGACGGGTTTATCCAGACTACAGTCACACACCAGAGAAAAGGACAAATGTAGGAAGGGATATGTGTGTTGCTGATAAGAAGTTGAGTTCCAGGAATTTGCAAGAAACTGTGAGGAAGATCCTGCAGACACTTGCTCTGTCCAACAATATAATGCACTCCAGGTGTCAACTTCTGTTCATCGGCGATGCCAAGCGCAGGCTTGGCGATCTTTTCGCTGAACACCTCTGCTCAGTCCGCCTTAACCTACCTGATCTCCCGGTGGCTCAGCACTTCAACCCCCCCTCCCATTCTCAATCTGATCTTTCTGTCCTGGGCCTCCTCCATTGTCAGCGCAAATTGGAGGAACAGCACCTCATATTTTGCTTGGGCAGTCTACACCCCAGCGGTATGAACGTTGACTTATCTACTTCAGATAGCCCTTGCTTTCCCTCTCCATCTCCATCCCCTCCCCCTTCCCAGTTGTCCCACCAGTCTTACTGTCTCCGACTACATTCTATCTGTCCCACCCACTCCCCTGGCATCAGTCTGAAGAAGGGTCTCGACCCGAAACGTCACCTATTCCTTCTCTCCAGAGATGCTGCCTGTCCCGATGAGTTACTCCAGCATTGTGTGCCTACCTTCAATATAATGCACTTGCTACCTATGAAGACAGGGTTACACAAAAAGCTGGAGAAACTCAGCGGGTGCAGCAGCATCTAAGGAGCGAAGGAGATAGGCGACGTTTCAGGTCGAGACCCTTCTTCAGACCCTTTGAAGAAGTTCTCCTCCCTACGAAGACAAAATTCCTTTAACACCTATGAAGACAAGTTGGCAGGGTTGACAGCCCCTGGCTGTTGGGCCCACTGTAGTTCTTCATCTATTTCAATGGTTAGGATAAGAATGTACAAGGCATAAGTAGCAAGTCTGAGATGACGATTAAATAGGTGGTACTGTAGAAAAATGAAGATGGATATCAAGAATTCGTGGGATCTTGATCAGACTGGGCAAGTGGACTATGGAATGGGTAATGGAGTTTAATTCAGGTAAATGTGAGATGTATTTTGGGAAGTCAAACCAGGACAGGGTCTTCACAGCGAACAGTAGAGCCCTGGGTAGTGTTGCAGAGCAGAGATATCCAGGAGTACAAGCACATAGTTTCCTCAAAGTGGCATTGCATGTAGATAATGTGTTGAAGAAGGCTTTCAGATGTTGGGATGTTATGTTACGGTTGTAGAAGATGCGGAGAGTATTGTAGAGTACACGTGGAGTATTGTGCATTATGTTTCAAAGAGTGCAGGGAAGATTTATGAGGTTGTTGCCGGGACTCGAGGCCCAGAGTTATAGGGAGAGATTGAGCAGGCTGGAACTGAAGTGCGAGGTGTTGCATTTTGGGAAGTCAAACAAGGGCAGGACCTACACAATGAGTTGCAAGGCTCTGGGGAGTGTTGAATAGCAGACGGATCTAGGAGTGTAGGCATATAGTTCCATGAAAGTGCCGCCACAAATAGATCAGGTATTCAAGAAGTTTTTCAGCACATTGGTCATAATCAGTCAGAGTATTGAGTATGGAAGTTGGAATGTTAAGCCCCTGTCCCACTTAGGTGATTTTTTCGGCGACTATGCTGTCACCACATGGTCGCCGGGGTGACGCCTGTATGGTCGTGAGTCGTCTCCTCAAGTTGCCTAAAGAGTCGGAATGTTTTTCTAGTCGCCGCTGGATTTTGAAATGTTTAAAACTTTTTGGCGACTGTGGGCTTGATGTAGCTTGTCTTCTCCTGACGTAGGTGATGTCGTAGGTTGTCGCCAGGATGACGCAGGTTGTCGCCGGGTGACGTTGGTCGTCACCGGGTGCTGACTTTGGTGAATTCCATTGGCGACGACCTACGTCAACCGGCGGCAGGTAGCGGCGACTGAATTGTCTTCAGTTGTCGCCGACAGGGTCGTAGCTTGTCGCGGGCGGACGTAGGTTGAGTTTGGTTGTTGTAGGTTGTCGTAGGTGGAGGTCCTAACTGGTCGCCGGTTGTCGGTAGCTTGCCGCAGCTTGCCGTCGACTAGGTGGTAGGTTGTCGCAGACAATGTCGTGGGGAAAGACAAGAGACTCCGCCTGGAAGGAAAATCAGAAAGCTTCTATCAGACGTGGTCTGCATTTATAGAATTGCTACAAAGATAGGGTGCAGGAGTACCTCGGGCCTTGGTAGGGGGGGATGAAAAACTATCGAGTTGGTGGATTCCTTTTGCGTGATATATATAACATAATAACTGGCTTTTTTTCTTTTTTTTTACTTTTTCCTTTTCTTTTTTTAGGGTCTATCTTTTAACCCCCTTTTCTAATTCTTTGACCAAGGGTTTCTTCTCCCCTTTGGCACGCTCTTTCACTATCACAACTCTTTTCACATTTCACTCTTTCTCTCTATTATTTTTCTTTAAAAGCCATAAAATTATGGGGTACAATGACTGTAACAGTATATATGTGTACATTGATGTATTTACCTCTAATAAATAAAATTTTTAAAAAAAGGAAAAAAAAGACAATGTTGGGGGGGGGGGGGGGGGGGGTCCAGTCGGCGGTTTTTCGGCGACCTGCTACGACAGTGACAGTCGCCGAAAAAAATCACCTAAGTGGGACAGGCCCTATATGCTACAGCTGTACAAGACGCTGGTGATGCCACATTTGGAGTATTGTGTTCAGTTTTGGTTATCCTATTCCAGAAAAGATGTTGCTAAGCTGGAAAAGGCGCAGAGAACATTTACGAGGATGTTGCCAAGACTCAAAGGTCTGAGCTTCAGAAAGAGATTGAGCAGGCTTGGTCTTTATTCCTTGGAGCACAGGAGGACGAGGAGTGATCTTACAGAGCTGTATAAGATCATGAGAGGAATAGATTGGGTAGACGCACAGAATCCTTTACCCAGAGTAGGGGAATCAAGAACCAGGGGACATAGGATTAGGTTGAGGGGGGTAAAAGCTAATAGGAACCTGAGGGACAGCTTTTTTACAGAAAGGGTGGTGGATGTACGGAACAATCTGCTAGAGGAGATAGTTGATTCAGATTCAGATTCAGATTCAATTTTAATTGTCATTTTTTCAGTTTTTCAGTTGAGGCTGGACAATCACAATATTTAAAATACATTTGGACTCACATGGATAGGATAGGCTTGGATAGATCGGATGTGGAGAGGATGTTTCCACTGGTGGGAGAGTCTAGGACTAGAGGTCATAGCCTCAGGATTAAAGGAGGTTCTTTTAGGAAGGAGATGAAGAGACATTTCTTTGGTCAGAGGGTGGTGAATCTCTGGAATTCTTTGCCACAGAAGGCTGTGGAGGCCATCAGTGCATATTTATAAGGCAGAGAGATGGGTAGATTTTTGATTAGGTCGGGTGTCAGAGGTTTTAGGCAGAAGGCAGGAGAATGGGGTTAGGAGGGAGAGATAGATCAGCCATGATTGAATGGCGGAGTAGACTTGATGGGCCTCATGGCCTCATTCTACTCCTATCACATGACCTTAGAAACATAGAAATTAGGTGCAGGAGTAGGCCATTCGGCCCTTCGAGCCTGCACCACCATTCAATATGATCATGGCTGATCATCCCACTCAGTATCCCGTACCTGCCTTCTCTCCATACCCCCTGATCCCTTTAGCCACAAGGGCCACATCTAACTCCCTCTTAAATATAGCCAATGAACTGGCCTCAACTACCTTATGTGGCAGAGAATTCCAGAGACTCACCACTCTCTGTGTGAAACATGTTTTTCTCATCTCGGACCTAAAATTATGAAAGGTTTAGAAGGATGATGCAGCTCACTGGGATTTTAGCCAGGCTGCATTTGGAGTATTGCCTGCAGTTCTGGTCGCCCCATTGCAGGAAAGATGTGGAGACTTTGGAAACAGTGTAGAGGAGATTACCAGAATGCTGCCTGTGTTAGAGGGGTTTCAGCTGAGGTTGGATTGACTTGCATTGTTTTCTCCAGAACAACAGAGATTGAGGGACGACATGATAGAAGCATATAAACGTATGAGAGGGATAGATAGGGTAGACACTCAGAACTTTTTTTCCAGGGTGGAAATGTTCAACTCAAAAGATCATGGCTATAAGTTGACAGGGGAAAAACGTAACGGAGAGTAAGGACAAGTTTTTTTATACAGAGGGTAGTCAGGGCGTGGAACACATAGCCAGGGGTGCTGGTGGAGGCAGATATGATACAGGGATTTAAGAGGCCTTTAGATTGGCGCATGGAAGGGCAAGGAATAGAGGGATATGGATCATGTGGAGGCAGAAGAGATCATTTGGAATGGAAAGTGACAGTACACAGTGAAGTTTGTTGCTGCATACCCAATGTATACAAATAGAAGCACCTACGGCACTGACCAAAGTTCCAAAGCACATCAGATCCTCCTTTTGTTCTTCCCGCCCTCGCTGCCCACAGCGGTTTCCCCCATGCCGGCTCCACCATTGTTCTTCCCTTCCATCCCTCACGGTGGTCCTCCACGCTCTTATTGCCCATCGGCCGCGGGTCGACCCACGAGACGTTGTCGCCGCCGCGAGGCTTCACCGCCACCGAGGCCCCACCGCCACCGAGGCCCCATCTTCGCGAGGCCTCACTGCAGTCGACGCCCCACTTCACACCTCCCTGGTGCCGATTCGGGCCCCAGCCGCGGGCTCCGTCGGCCCGGACTCCGATCCGCGAGGCCCCGGCTCCTCCGTCCGACCCGCGAGGCCCCCGCTGGGCTTCTACGTGACGATCCTGAAGGCATTGAGAACACGGCGCCTCGATAAACATGGTAAACATGGCCTACATGGTAAATGGTAGGGAATTGAGGAATGCTGTGGAACAGAGGGATCTAGGAATAACTGTGCATAGTTCCCTGAAGGTGGAATCGCATGTAGATAGGGTGGTAACGAAAGCTTTTGGTGTGCTGGCCTTTATAAATCAGAGCATTGAATATAGGAGTAGGGAAGTAATGTTAAAATTGTACAAGGCATTGGTGAGACCAATTCTGGAGTATGGTGTACAATTTTGGTCGCCTAATTATAGTAAGGATGTCGACAAAATAGAGAGAGTACAGAGGAGATTTACTAGAATGTTGCCTGGGTTCCATCAACTAAGTTACAGAGAAAGGTTGAACAAGTTAGGTCTTTATTCTTTGGAGCGCAGAAGGTTAAGGAGGGACTTGATTGAGGTCTTTAAAAGGATGAAAGGGATAGACAGAGTTGACGTGGATAAGCTTTTCCCATTGAGGGTAGGGAAGATTCAAACAAGAGGGCATGACATGAGAATTAAGGGACAGAAGTTTAGGGGTAACATGAGGGGGAACTTCTTTACTCAGAGTGTGGTGGCTGTGTGGAATGATCTTCCAGCAGAAGTGGTGGAGGCAGGATCGATTTTAACATTTAAAAGTAAAGCGGATTGGTATATGGACGGGAAGGGAATGGAGGGGTATTGTCTGAGTGCAGGTAGATGGGACTAGGGGGAAATAAATGGTCGGCACGGACTGGAAGGGCCGAGAAGGCCTGTTTCCGTGATGTAATTGTTATATGGTTATAAAGGCCTCCGGCCGCATTTCCAGTCCACAGCCACAGCCCGTCGGGAAGCCTTCTCACAACTTGGTTAAATCATTAGATCTTTTTAACTTGGAATCATATTCAGCACAAACATTGTGGGCCGAAGGGCCCATTCCCTGTTCTGTTGGACACAATTCGCACCCAAAATGCACAGCGTCACTTGGCCATTAGGTAATTATCCCTATTGTCTCTGCACAGATTACATGCCTAAATGTTTCTTTATTTTTAACAGGCAATTGGAACACATAGTTTCAACAAACGATGAACAAATTAAACGATTAAACATCCTTACCAGGCAGCTTCATAGCAGATGCAGTGAGTCATGTCAAGACACGACTCAAATACATGAAACCACAGGTCAAGGTTGGCATCCTCGATTAAATAATTATTTGTCTGTTTATTCGTCTTGGTTTATATTTACTCATCTTTCTGAATCTGGATGGAGCTGGCAAGGTAGCATTTATGATGTTTGTGTTAAAGAAGGAACTGCAGATGCTGGAGAATCGAGGGTTACACAAAAAGGTGGAGAAGCTCAGCAGGTGCAGCAGCATCTAAGGAGCGAAGGAGATAGGTGACGTTTCGAGTCGAGACCCTTCTTCAGACTGGTCAGGGATCAGGGAAACGAGAGATATAGACAGTGATGTGGAGAGATAAAGAACAGTGAATGAAAGATATGCAAAAAAGTATCGATGATAAAGGAAACAGGCCATTGTGAGCTGTTTGTAGTGTGAAAATGAGAAGCTAGTGCGACTTGGGTGGGGGAGAGATAGAGAGAGAAGGAATGCCAGGGCCCGAGGGCTGAGGGAGAGGTGGGAAGGGGAGGAGGCAGCCAGGGTTAACAGAATTGAGAAAATCCAAAGTTTAAGCCCAGAGGATGCAGACTCCCCAAGCGGAATATGAGGTGCTGTTCCTCCAACTTGCGGCGTTGCTCACTCTGGCTGTGGAGGAGGCCCAGGACCGAGAGGTCGGATACGGAATGGGAGGGGGAGTTGAAGTGCTGAGCCACCGGGAGGTCGGGTTGGTTGCATTTATGATGATGGTCAAGGACAAGGGTTTGGATTCACCCTCGATGTAGGTGGGCATTGCCTGGCACGTTGGCGGTGCAAATGTCTTTGCCACCTCTCTCCTCATACCCGAACATAGTGAGGGTTTTATTGCAGGCACATGGATTATCCCGACCCAAAACATCACATTTTGTGGAGTTCTGGGCACCATGTTACAGGAAAGATGTTGTCAAGCTGGAAAGGGTACAGAGAAGATTTACGAGGATGTTGCCAGGACTAGAGGGTGTGAGCTATAGGGAGAGATTGAGTAGGCTGAATCTCTATTCCTTGGAGCGCAGGAGGATGAGGGGTATCTTATAGAGGTGTACACAATCATGAGAGGAATAGATCGGGTAGATGCACTAAGTATCTTGCCCAGAGTAGGTGAATCGAGGACATAGGTTTAAGGTGAAGGGGAAAGATTTAATTGGAATCTGAGGGGTAATTTTTTCACACCTAGGGTGATGGGTGTATGGAACAAGATAGTTAAGGCAGAGACCATCCCAACATTTAAGAAACAGTTAGGCAGGTACATGGATAGGACAGGTTTGGAGGGATATGGCCAAATGTGGGCAGGTGGGACGAGTGTAGCTGGGACATGTTGGCCGGTGTGGGCAAGTTGGGTGGAAGGGCCTGTTTCCACACTGTATCACTCTATGACTCTATCACCTATCCATGTTCCCCAGGAGTGCTGTCTGAACTGCAGAGTTACTCCAGCATTCTGCATTTTTGTTTTGTAAACCAGCATCTGCAGTTCCTTGGTTCCACAATATGAATTGCTTCCTTTGCCAACAAATTTGGGATGGAATTCGACATTGTGTAATAATCAGTGAACATCCTCACCTCTGGCCTAAGGACAAATAATGTTCTTTGATGAAGCAACTGTTATTTGTATTTCAAAGGTCACCCAGAACTCAGTTTATTCTCCAATTGGGTGGTTTAATATTTTATTTTATTAACTTATTCTCAATTACCGAAATCCTGTGAATTCCAGTCCAACAATGACTTGGATTTAAAATACTTGTCCTGTATGTCAGGACTGTCTCCAACTCCCATGGACAAGTTCTTCATTATAGTTATTCCACCATATTCCACCATTATCTATATATTGGCCATTGTCGAATATCTGCCATTGAAATATATTGAGTTGTTATTAATGTAATTATAAATTCATTATATTCCATCAAGATGCAGGATAGAATACTATTGGAGATCCTTCTTCCCTGTGGCTATCATACTGTACAACTCCACCACCCCCCCCCCCCCCCACCCCCCACCCCTTCTGTCACGGGGTAGACTGACTCCCCTCCCCCTACCCAATCTCTGCTCATTCTCAATCCTTTTCACATCACTTTAATTTCATGTTTCATGTATTTTGTGTTGTTTTTTTTAATGTTTTAATGACTGTTGGCAGATCAATTTCCCTCCTGGGATAAATAAAGTTCTATCGTATCATATCGTATCATAATCATCCTTTGCAATATCCTGGCAACATCCTTCGCAATTTTTGATCTGCAATATTTCATCACCAAGCATCCATTCAGTTGCTCAAGGAATCAGAAATTCCTTTCCATGGGTCATGGTCTGCACAGTAAACACTACACCTCCCCTCCACCCCCTCTCCCTCTGCCCCTTTCTCTTTGTCTCTCCCCATTCTCTCTCTGCTCTCACTCTTTACCCCCCCCCCCCCTCTCTGGACGCACCTGCGAGTTGGGGGCTATGCGTCAGTGGATAGGACGGTTATGGGGTAAAAGGAGCACATTAATAATATTAATATAATATCAAGGGGGGATTGTTAGCATGTGTGCGGGGGGGGGTAGTTAGTGTGTGTGACGCCGCATGCCGCCAGCCAGCCCCCCCCCCCCACACATTGGGGGAACAGACCCAACGGGTCTGCACTTGGTCTAGTTTTCTTTGCATCTCTCCTTCTTAATCTCCTCAAGTGACAAATTGTACATGATAATAGTGCTGCGAGGGTCTTTGTGATGTTTCTCAATGTTAGAGGCAACATCTGAACGGGTTATTGTTGAACGGTATGCTCAGCTCCTATAAATTGGCCATTGCTGAATTTCTCAGTTTTGCCGTTGAAAAATATTGAGTTGATATGAATGAAATGATAAACTAATTTGGAATCAGTCAATGAGCTACAATGTGATTCTGTTTAGACTGCCAAGATATCGCTGACAAAGGTGTAAGAACGAGTGGTCTTTACTACATCCAACCACTGAAAGCCCGCCGTCGTTTTCTGGTGTTCTGTGAGATAGACACAGCCGGGAGAGGCTGGACAGTGTTGCAGAGGGTATGTTGTTAACCATATAACCATATAACAATTACAGCACGGAAACAGGCCTTCCAGTCTGTGCCGACCATTTATTTTCCCCTTGTCCCATCTACCTGCACTCAGACCATACCCCTCCTATGAAGGCCAGCACACCAAAAGCTTTCTTTACTACCCTATCTACATGCGATTCCACCTTCAGGGAACTATGCACAGTTATTCCTAGATCCCTCTGTTCCACAGCATTCCTCAATTCCCTACCATTTACCATGTACGTCCTATTTTGGGCCACTATTTGTTACTAAGCTGCTCAACAGGTGGGTTTTTTTTATGTCCACTGAGAACTTTGATCTAATTTCTTTCAGAGACTCGATGGCAGTGTGAGCTTCTCTCGGAACTGGATTCCCTATAAGGAAGGATTTGGATACTTGTCGCCTGATGACAGCACGGAATTCTGGCTTGGCAATGAAAAGATACATTTAATAACTATGCAGGGCAGAGGGCCCTATATGCTCGAGATTACTCTGAAAGACTGGTCAAATGAACAGAGGTAATGTTTGATTTTATTCTAATCAGAAAAAAAATGCATGTGCTATCATGCATAAACATTTTTTTTAATACCGTACAGAAACAGCTTTTAAAACATCGATGTTTGATGTTCTACTATTTGCTATTTGCTTTAATTTGTCACATGTATACAATCTACTTTTTTCCTTTTCCAGCTTCCAATTGTTTCTTACCAATTTCCGTCCACGGGGCCTTTTATTGACACCACAACATTAAACTAGATATCTACTCCCTTGATGTGGCTATCTTTTGAGGATCCTACTCCTCCTTAATATTCCCACACAGACCTAATACGCTGGACTTCTGACAAATGTTTATGAAGGAGTTAAATGCTTTGGTTTTGTCATGAGGCCACATACATTGCTGCAAGCCGTGAGGCACGAGTTCACAAGTTATAGGAGCAGAATGAGGCCATTCGGCCCATCGAGTCTACTCCACCATTCATTCATGGCTGATCTCTGCCTCCTAATCCCATTTTCCTGCCTTCTCCCCATAACCCTTGACACCCGTTCTAGTCAAAAATGTGTCTATCTCTGCCTTAAACATATCTACTGACTTGGCGTCCACAGCCCTCTGTGGCAAAGAATTCTACAGATTAACTATCCTCTGACTAAAGAAGTTCCTCTTCGCCTCCTTTCTAAAACAGCGCCCTTTACTTCTGAGACTGTGACCTCTGGTCCTAGACTCTCCCACAAGTGGAAACATCCTTTCCATATCTACTCTATCTACAGTATGTATTTCATTATTCTGTAAGATTCAATGAGGTGCCCCCTCAACCTTCTAAATTCCAGCGAGTATAGGCCCAATGCTGTAAAGTGCTCATCTTATGCTAACCCACTCACACCAACTCAATGGCCAACAAATTTTGGCCAGTGACATGAGGAATTATATATCTGTTCAGGAAAGTTTCCTCGGGCAATGTGTTGAGTGCCCTACAAGGGGGAGGTTGAAGCTTGAGAGAATTGGGCAGGGCAAGTGAATGAGGTAGCAGGGGGGCAGGCCAAATGGGACCAGAAACCACAGTTGCATTTGTTTTCTAATAGTTATGGATAAGGAGGGAGCTTGTCCACAGTCTAATGTTCTGAACATTCTCAAGGACTGTAACAAGAATTAACCCTGGAATGAGTAGGTTAACATATGATGAACGTTTGAAAGCACTGGGCCTATGCTCGCTGGAGTTTAGAAAGATGAGAGGGGGACCGCATTGAAACTCACCGAATAGTGAAAGGACTTGATAGCGTGGATGGCCATACCCTCAGAATAAAAGGACGTTCCTTTAGGAAGGAGATGAGGAGAAATTGGTTTTGTCAGAGGATAGTGAATCTGTGATGACACATAAATAGATGATATCGCAGACAGTGAAAATGGTTATCAAAAAAAAACGGCGAGATCCTTATCAGTTGGGCACGTGTGCCAAAATGACTAGTGGAATTTAATTCAGTTAAGTGTGAAGTGTGACATTATGTGGTATTGGACCTTCACCATGAATAGTAGAGCCTGGAATGTGTTGTCGAGCAGTGGGATCTAGGAGTGGATGTACATATTAGAGCTGTACAAGACATTGGTGAGACTGCCCTTGGGGCATTGTGTTCAGTTTTGGTCACCTTTCTATTGGAAAATATAAGATTAGGTTGGAAAGGGTACAGAGAAGACCTATAAGGATGTCTCCAGGCCTGAACTATGGGGAGAGATTGAGATGGGTAAGACTTCATTCCTTATGCCCCTGTCCCACTTAGGGAACCTGAACGGAAACCTCTGGAGACTTTGCGCCCCACCCAAGGTTTCCGTGCGATTCCCGGAGGTTTTTGTCAGTCTCCCTAATGGTTGAAAGTGGTTTCCGCTTCTTCTATATTCCGGCGATTATTTCAAAAAATTCAAAACCGATTGAAAATATTAAAAATAGGTTGCCGTTTTAAAAATCGGTAATTTTTTAGTCGAAGCCGGTTGCGATGCTAGTTGAAGGTGGTTGCCGGAGGTTGCAGGTAGTGGAAGGTAAGACCTTTTTTTCTCCCAGTTTTATTCCACCAGGGAGGTCTTACCTTCCACTACCTACAACCTCCGGCAACCACCTTCAACTATCATCGCAACTGGCTTCGACTAAAAAATTACCGATTTTTAAAACGGCAACCTATTTTTAGTTACGGCCGGTTTTGAATTTTTTGAAATAATCAGCGGAACATAGAAGAAGCGGAAACCACTTTTGACCATTAAAAACATAGAAACATAGAAAATAGGTGCAGAGTCGGCCATTCGACCATTCGAGCCTGCAACGCCATTCTATACTATCATGGTTGATCATCCAACTCAGTATCTCGTACCTGCCTTCTCTACATACCCCCGATCCCTTTAGCCACAAGGGCCACATCTAACTCCCTCATAAATATAGCCAATGAACTGGCCTCAACTACCTTCTGTTGCAGAGAATTCCACAGACTCACCACTCTCTGTGTGAAAAATGATTTTCTCATCTCGGTCCTAAAAGGCTTCCCCCTCATCCTTAAATTGTGACCCCTTGTTCTGGACTTCCCCAACATCAGGAACAATCTTCCTGCATCTAGCCTGTCCAATCCTTAGTCCAACCATTAGGGAGGACAAAAACCTCCGGGAACCGCACGGAAACCTTGGGTGGGGCGCAAAGTCTTCAGAGGTTTCCGTTCAGGTTTCCTAAGTGGGACAGGGGCATTAGAATGCAAGAGGCTAAGGGGAGATCTTATAGAGGTGTATAAAATCATGATGGGGTGAATAACGTTCATAAGCTTGTACTTTGTGTCCAAGAGTTGGCATGTTAAGTTACGGTTGTGCAAACCTTTGATTATGTCAAACGTGAGTATTATATGCAGTTCTAGTTGCCATTTTCCAAGAGTCAAGAGAGTTTATTGTCATGTGTCCCAGATAGGACAATGACATTCTTGCTTGCTGCAGCACAACAGAATATAGTAGGCATGAATACAGAACAGATCAGTGTGCCCATATACCATAGAATATATATATACACACACATAAATAAACAGGTAAAGTGCAATAGGCTGTTACAGTTCAGAGTTTGTTTGAAGTTGTGTTTAATAGTCTGATGGCTGTGGGGAGGCACATGTTCCTGAACCTTGATGTTGCAGATTTCAGGCTCCTGTACCTTCTACCCGATAGCAGCGGAGAGATTAGTGTGTGGCCAGGGTGGTGTGGGTCCTTGATGATGCTGCCAGCCTTTTTGAGGCAGCGACTGCGATAGATCCCCTGGATGGTGGGGAGGTCAGAGCCGATGATGGACTGGGCAGTGTTTACTACTTTTTGCAGCCTTTTCCTCTCCAGGGCGCTCGAGTTGCCGAACCAAGCCACGATGCAACCGGTCAGCATGCTCTCTACTGCGCACCTGTAGAAGTTCGGGAGAGTCCTCCTTGACATACCGACTCTCCGTAATCTTCTCAGGAAGTAGAGGCGCTGATGTGCTTTCTTTATAATTGTATCAGTATTCTGGGACCAGGAGAGATCTTTACCAAGATAAATGTGATTAAGGTAAAAAGGGTGCCGAAAAGATGGCCTGGATCTGAAGGCTTGAGTTACAAGGAGACATTGAATAGGCTTTTTTCCATGGACCAAACAAAGAGGTGACATGATAGAGGGATATAAAATTAAAGAACTCATAGATCACACAGATAGTTCAGGTCTGTTTCCTATGGTAGGCTAAAGACGGAGTGTTAGGAGATTTCAATGAGTCGAGAAATAATATTTCCATCTAGATTATGGTTGAAATATGGAACATACTGCTTGAGGATTTGGTAGCCGTAGATCCTCTCAACATTTAAGTGATATTTAGAATTACTAGTAATCTTTAACATCACTTGAAATGCCATTGACGTAGAAGGCCATTGGGATAAATGGAAAGTAGGATTTTGATAAATAAATACTTTATGGCCGGTATGGACAGGATAAGCCGCAGAGTTTGCTTCCACCTTCCATGACTCGATGATTTAATGTTATATGAAAGATCACTGAAGATACCTGAACTGCCATTATTTTATCCCCATCCAGGAGTGCTCGTTATATGGACTTCAAACTGGGAAGTGAAGCGGACAACTATCGCTTGCGTTTCAGCTACTTTGACGGAGGAGACGCTGGAGATGCCTTTGATGGTTTTGACTTTGGAGATGACGTCAGCAGTAAATTCTACACATCCCACAACGGAATGCAGTTCAGTACACCAGATGTTGACAATGACAAATACGAGGCCAGCTGTGCCGACCAAGATCAGTCTGGCTGGTGGATGAACAAATGTCATGCAGGAAATCTTAACGGCCGATATCACCTTGGTAAGACTTCTCATGCATAACGGCAGCTTCATAAGCAATGCAAACAGACACGATTGGAAATCAGTTCCCATGAGTTCATTTAATTTAGTTTATTGTTGTTTATTATTATTTATTATTTATTATTAGTGAAAAGTGTTAGTTTGTGTGCTATCCAGTCAATCAAAAGACTCTTGGTGTGGGTTTCTGGGGACATGCCAAACTTTCTCTTCCTTCTAAGGAAGTTGTGGTGTTGGTGTGCTTTCATGGCCATAGCTTTGACATGGTGGTCGAGGACAAACTGCTGCTGATATTTATTCCAAGGAACATTAATCTTTTGACCATCTCTACTTCGGCACCATAAATGTGTACTGCTTCACATCCTGTCCCAACTTCCTTTGTCTGACTGAGATTGAAGGAGGGTTACACAAAACGCTGTAGAAACTCAGCGGGTGCAGAAGCATCTAAGGAGCGAAGGAGATAGGCGACGTTTCGGGTCGAGACCCCTCTTCAGACTGAAGGAGATTGAAGGAGATTTGTTGTCTGGGCTACCAAGCTGCAAGGTTCTGAATCTCCTTCCTGCACCCCGCCCCCTCATTATTCAATATCGGGCCCACTCCCTACCTGAAACGTCACCCATTCCTTCTCTCCAGAGATGCTGCCTGTCCCGCTGAGTCTATCAACCACAGTAGTATCATCTGCAAACTTGTAGATTAAGTTGGTTTGGTATTTGGCGGCACAGTTGCGCGTGTACAACGAGTATAGTATAGTTGTGAGTGTACAATGAGAACACAACCTTGCAGTGTGGAGGATTATTGTGGACTCCACGGTACAGAAATTTATTGTAAAATTAATATTGTTGTTCTTGCATCAATGCACAATTTACAGGAGTGCACTTATATATAGGACAGAAAACTGAAATTAGTTTTTTTTGAGGCCTGCTAACATAATCTTTATGTGTAAATCATTTTAATATAATAATAGCAAACGTTCTTCATTCCAAGTCTCTTTTCCAATTTTAATTTTACCAGGTGCATTACTTTGGGTCTTAGTTAATGCCCATATTCTTTAAAATAGTGTTACGAGAATGCTTATATCTAACTGAAGGGGCAAACACAGGCATTGTTTAATTGGGAAGGAACATTCTAAGGATGGCACTTCCAGCAGTGAAGTGGACTCTCAGGTACAGACTGTAGCCTAAAGGGCCTGTCCCACCAGCATGCAACTCCATGCGATGAGCGCGATCAAACTAGAAGCGGGGGCCGCACGGAGGTCGGGTGATCCCTGTACAAGGCCGTTCCCACCAGCATGCGCCTGCATGCGGCAAGCGCAACCAAACCGGCAGCAGGGGCCGCGCGGAGGTCGGGTGAGTGGCGCAACGCGGCGCAAAGTGAGGCGAACTTGGAGCGAAGTCTTAAGGTAAGTTCGCCGGGACAGAGAGGGGCACAGAGGCACACACACACAGAGGGCCACGGAGCCACACGCATCGAAGTGGGACCGGCCCCGCGACGCCGGACGGCTCAAGCGACCACGTTAGGTCGCGCTAATCGCATAGAGTTGCATGCTGGTGGGACAGGCCCTTTAGCCTAATGTTTCTTGCTCAGCCTTGCGGAGTGAGGCTTGAATCCACACCCAAGTGAATTAGTTATGGGTTCTGTCAAACTCGGCATGGTTGGTTCGCCTGAGGAACAGAATAAAGGTTTGTAAAATCAATGAAAAGGTAAGAAAAAGAGGCAAGCCTGTCTTTGAGATTGGGGGGTAGACACAAAATGCTGGAGTAACTCAGCGGGTGAGGCAGCATCTATGGAGAGAAGGAATGGGCGACGTTTCGGGTGGAGACCCTTCTTCGGACTGAGTGTTGCTGAACTCTCGTCGGAGAGAGGAGGAGAACTTCTTCAAAGTAGACATACCTTGAGGAAATTTTGCAGTGGAGTGGACAAAATGGGTAAGAAAGAACTGCAGATGCTGGTAAAATCGATAAAAGGAATAGGCGTCGTTTCGGGTCAAGACCTTCTTCAGACTGATTGGGGCATTGAGATTGGGGCACTGAGATTGGTGCATTGGGATTGGGGCACTGAGATTGGGGCACTGAGATTGGGGCATTGAGATTGGGGCATTGAGATTGGTGCATTGGGATTGGGGCACTGAGATTGGGGCACTGAGATTGGGGCATTGAGATTGGGGCATTGAGATTGGGGCATTGAGATTGGTGCATTGGGATTGGGGCACTGAGATTGGGGCATTGAGATTGGTGCATTGGGATTGGGGCACTGAGATTGGGGCACTGAGATTGGTGCATTGGGATTGGGGCACTGAGATTGGGGCACTGAGATTGGTGCATTGGGATTGGGGCACTGAGATTGGTGCATTGGGATTGGGGCACTGAGATTGGGGCACTGAGATTGGTGCATTGGGATTGGGGCACTGAGATTGGTGCATTGGGATTGGGGCACTGAGATTGGTGCTTTGGGATTGGGGCACTGAGATTGGTGCATTGAGATTGGGGCATTGAGATTGGGGCACTGAGATTGGGGCACTGAGATTGGGGCACTGAGATTGGGGCACTGAGATTGGTGCATTGGGATTGGGACACTGAGATTGGTGCATTGGGATTGGGGCACTGAGATTGGGGCACTGAGATTGGTGCATTGGGATTGGGGCACTGAGATTGGTGCATTGGGATTGGGGCACTGAGATTGGGGCACTGAGATTGGGGCATTGAGATTGGGGCATTGAGATTGGGGCATTGAGATTGGGGCACTGAGATTGGGGTACTGAGATTGGGGCACTGAGATTGGGGCATTGAGATTGGGTACTGAGATTGGGGCATCGAGATTGGGGCATTGAGATTGGGGTACTGAGATTGGGGCACTGAGATTGGGGCATTGAGATACGGGGCATTGAGATACGGGGCATTGAGATACGGGGCATTGAGATTGGGGCACTGAGATTGGGGTACTGAGATTGGGGCATTGAGATTGGGGCACTGAGATTGGGGCATTGAGATTGGGGCACTGAGATTGGGGCACTGAGATTGGGGCACTGAGATTGGGGCACTGAGATTGGGGCACTGAGATTGGGGTACTGAGGTTGGGGCATTGAGATTAGGGTACAGAGATTGGGGCATTGAGATTGGGGTACAGAGATTGGGGCATTGTGATTGGGGCACTGAGTAGAAAACTTGGAACATTATATTGCAACTTTACAAGCGGGGTTAGGCCACAGTGCGAGTGGTATGTGTCGTTCTGGTCGCCACTCTGCAGGAAAGATGTGATTTCACTATTTCACTAGTTTGTTGCCTGGATTGGAGGATTTTGTTTTTGGGCTGCGTTTGTTTTCCCTAGAGTCAAGGAGGGTGATGGGGTGACCTAATAGAGATATACTAAAATTACGAAAGGTATAAATAGGATTGATAGTCATAATCTGGTCAGGACATCAATAACGGGCGGTCATGGTGGCGCAGCGGTAGAGTTGCTGCCTTACAGCGAATGCAGCGTCGGAGACCCGGGTTCGATCCCGACCACGGGTGCTGTTTGTACGGAGTTTGTACGTTCTCCCCGTGGCCTGCGTGCGTTTTCTCCGAGATCTTCGGTTTCCTCCCACACTCCAAAGACGTGCAGGTTTGTAGGTTAATTGGCTTGGTAAATGTAAAAATTGTCCCTAGTGGGTGTAGGATAGTGTTAATGTGTGGGGATCGCTAGTCGATGTGGACCCGGTGGGCCGAAGGGCCTGTTTCCACGCTGTAACTCTAAACTAAACTAAACTAAAACAAAAGGGCATAGGTTTAAGGTAAGAGGAAGGAGTTTTAAAAGGTTTGAGGGAAAGATGTTATCATACAGATTGTTTGGTATCTAGAACTTGCTGTCGGAGGAGGCAGCAGAGTCAGATATCATCATTACGTTTAAGAAATATTTTGAGAAATATTTGCCTTGGAAGGAAATATTTTGAGAAGTATTTGACATAGAAGGATACAATCCTAATGAGGACAAATCGGACTAGTGTAGATTGTTTAAAAAGTTAGCATGAATGTCTTGGGCAAAAGGACCTATTGTTATGCTGGACAATCTTATGATTCTTTGTGAACTAACTGGTCTGTATTTAATCAAGTTATCTGGTCCATGTTTTAATTATGACTGCACATTACCATACGATACGATGCGATACAATATAATTTTATTTATCACAGGAGAGGAATTGGTCTGCCATAAAACACAAGATACATGAAACATTAAATTAAAGTGATGAGTGGAAAGTCTAGAGTTGGGGATGTGCAAAGATTGGGGAGGTGGGGGGAGGGGGTGGGGGGTTGGGAGTCAGTCTCAGTCTACCCCACAATAGAAGGGGGAGGAGTTGTACAGTTTGATAGCCACAGGGAAGAAGGATCTCCTGTGGCGTCCTGCGCTGCATCTTGGTGGAACCAGCCTGTTGCTGAAGGTGCTCCTCTGCTTGACCTAGTGTGTCGTGGAGGGGGTGAGCTGTATTGTCAAGGATGCTCCACAGTTTAAGGAGCATCCTCCCCTCCAAGACTGCCTCCAAGAATCCAACTCCAAACCCAGGATGGAGCCAGCTTTCCTGATGAGCTTCTCCAGTCCTCCAATCCTTTGGTAGCATTTCTGCAGCCAAGAAAAATTGAAAAAAATATTGGCAGAACTTCTGAAATGTTGCCTCTTGTAACAACACGGGATATATTCTGAGGGACAAAATAAGCAGGGAAGTTCCACTAGGTGCAGGAGTAGGCCATTCGAGCCAGCACCGCCATTCAATGTGATCATGGCTGATCATCCCCAATCAGTACCCCATTCCTGCCTTCTCCCCATATCCCCTGACTCCGCTATCTTTAAGAGCTCTATCTAGCTCTCTCTTGAAAGCATCCAGAGAACCGGCCTCCACCGCCCTCTGAGGCAGTGAATTCCCCAGACTGTTGGTAGGATAGTTCAGTTGCCTGATAACAGCTGAAAATAAACTATTTCTGGATCCGGAGGTGTGCGGTTTCACACCTCTAAACATTTGCTTGTTGGGCGAGGGGAGAAGAGGGGGTGGCCAGGGTGCGACTCGTCCCTTATTATGCTGCTGGACTTGCCGAGGCAGCGTGAGGTGCAAATGGAGTCAATGGAAGGGAGGTTGAGTCTGGGCTGCGTCCATAATTCTCTGCAATTTCCTGCGGTCTTGGATGGAGCTGTTCCCAAACCGTGCTGTGATGCATCCCGATAAAATGCTTTATTTAATAATCCCACGAAATGTAATAATCCCAGCATGAATTTCTTGTCCATTATCCAGCACATCATCACTTGTACAAAGCCGGCAGCAAAGTAAACTGTTGATTAACCCAAGGAGTTAGTGTTGATGTTGATGTTAATGTTTGCAAACACCTCCAACCCTTTAACTTTCCAATTCAATGCTTGCCTCCCACATGCTTGTCTTAATTCTATGCCTCGACGCTGGTCAATTGAGTTGCTCCACCTTAGTGCCAAAATGCCATGATTGACATTTCAGTCACTTTCTCCTGAATAACCTACAAACCTGTACGTCTTTCGAGTGTGGGAGGAAACCGGAGCACCCACGGAAAACCCACGCAGTTAGGGGGAGAACATACGAACTCCGTACTTGGTACTCCATTCTACCCGGTTAGTTTTTAGAGATACAGCGTGGAAACAGGCCCTTCGGCCCACCGGGTCCGCACCGACCAGCGATCCACGCACGCATTAACACTACCCTACGCACACTAGGTGGGAATTTTTACATTTACCAAGCCCATTACCCTACATACCTGCGCGCCTTTGGAATGTGAGAGGAAACCGAAGATCTCGGAGAAATCCCACGCGGGTCACGGGGCGAACGTAAAAGCTCCATACGGACAGCATGTTACGGAGGCAGGATGCTACCCGTGTCTCCGGCGCTGCATTCGCTGTAAGGCAGCAACTCTACCGCTGCGCCACCGTGACTGCTTGACTGTGACACCGTGACGGGTCGTGTGCTTCAGAGAAAAATTAGGGGCAGTAGATAAAGAAGACTTAATAATTTATTACTCAGGAATCTGTTCTCATGATATTACTACAGCAGTGTAACAGGGGAATTATAACTGAATGGGCATAGTTCCCTGAAGGTGGAATCACATGTGGTAAAGAAAGCTTTTGGTGTGCTGGCCTTTATAAATCAGAGCATTGAATATAGGAGTAGGGAAGTAATGTTTAAATTGTATAAGGCATTGGTGAGACCAATTCTGGAGTATGGTGTACAATTTTGGTCGCCTAATTATAGGAAGGATGTCAACAAAATAGAGAGAGTACAGAGGAGATTTACTAGAATGTTGCCTGGGTTCCAGCAACTAAGTTACAGAGAAAGGTTGAACAAGTTAGGTCTTTATTCTTTGGAGCGCAGAAGGTTAAGGGGGGACTTGATTGAGGTCTTTAAAATGATGAAAGGGATAGACAGAGTTGACGTGGATAAGCTTTTCCCATTGAGGGTGGGGAATATTCAAACAAGAGGGCATGACATGAGAATTAAGGGACAGACGTTCAGGGGTAACATGAGGGGGAACTTCTTTACTCAGAGAGTGGTGGCTGTGTGGAATGAGCTTCCAGCGGAAGTGTTGGAGGCAGGATCAATTTTAACATTTAAGAGTAAAGTGGATAGGTACATGGACGGGAAGGGAATGGAGGGGTATGGTCTGAGTGCAGGTAGATGGGACATGGGGAAAATAAATGGTTGGCATGGACTGGAAGGGCCGAGAAGGCCTGTTTCCGTGCTATAATTGTTATATGGTTGTTATATGGTTTATATGAATGCTGTTCATTTCAATTTTAGGTGGAATTTACACAGCTGATCAGACCACAGGTGGATTCGATGACGGCATTATCTGGGCAACATGGCACAATCGCTGGTACTCTCTCAAAGCGACCGCAATGAAAATAATGCCATACAGATCGTATGAAAAATTGCGATCCCAAGTTGAACAAGGTCAAGGTCCAAGAGGCGATGTCTAATAGCATCAAGTATAATGAAATCTCATAGCAGAGACATACTATAGTTTCTAGCTTAACACGTGAATGCCTTAAGTTTGTATAGCACTCAAAACAGAGGTGAACATGCTATGTATCATACTGAATGTATATGTATCATGCATCATACTGGCTGAGCCAAGAATAAAGTCACGTCAAGTGTGTTTACTTGTCATATGTACCGAGGCACAAATTTGGAATTCAGACTTGCAGCAACATAACAGCTTTGTAAACACATTACTCCATAGTTGGCATAATAAAAAGCAAACAAAAAAAGTTCAATACATGTAAAAAGAAGCTATACTGGTGCAAAAACAAATCAAAGGCCTGAAGTCCCTCGTGCAAACAAGACAGTTTGTGGTAACTCAGCGGGAAAGGCAGCATCTCTGGATAGAAGGGATTGGTAATGTTTTGGATCAAGACCCTACTTCAATCTTGACCCGAAACGTCACCCATTTCCTTCTACCAGAGATGCTGCCTATCCCGCAGAGTTACTCCAGCATTTTGTGTCTATCTTTGGTGTAAACCAGCATCTGCAGTTCCTTCCTACACAAGACAGTTCGTACTTCAGAGTTTAGCTGGCATTTGCAGTGTTCCACTAGCTGATAGGATGGCGGGAGGATGCTGTTCCGGAAACCAGTCACGGTTTTCGGATGCCTACACGTTCTTCCTTGTAGCGGGACTGAAATGAGAGCACAGCCGGATTGGTGTGTGCAGCTCTTGCTGCATCAGTGCATCCTGTTCAACCAGAAAGTCAGACAATTCTCGACGTTTTGGGTCGAGACCCTTCTTCAGGGTCTGAAGAAGGGTCTCGACCCGAAACGTCGCCTATCTCCTTCGCTCCTTAGATGCTGCTGCACCCGCTGAGTTTCTCCAACTTTTTGTGTAACCCCCAGTTCCCTGAGCTTGGACCCGGTCTGAAGAAGGGTCTCGGCCCGAAACGTCGCCCATTTCCTTCGCTCCAAAGATGCTGCCTCTTCCGCTGAGTTTCTCCAGCATTTTTGTCTACCAGTAGTTCAATAACTACAGTTTGATGGTCAATACTATCATGCCTCGATCACTACCGATCGAGGCATGTCATCTTAGTTTTCCTCGGGCACCAGCAATATTGATGTACTTTTGAAGTTGGTGGAAACCTCAGACCTCAGTAATGAGAGGTTGCAGATGCCCACAAAAACTCCACCCTGGTCCGTGTAGATTTTGAGAATGCAAATAGGTACACCATCAGGTCCAGAGGCTTTCCAAGGGTTCATCCTCATGAAGGGTCTTCTGACATCAGTCTAGGTGGCAGAGATCACAATGCCATCGGGGGGGGCTTTGGGGGTCCGAGAAGGCATATCAGTGTTCTCCTTATTGAACCTCTCATTACTGAGGTCTAAGGTTGCCACCTACTTTAAAAGTACATCAATATTGCTGGTGCCCGAGGAAAACTAAGATGACAAGCACATTGGATTCCAATGTGAATTCCTTTGAATTCTCAGTAGTTATGTTATCATCTATTTCCAGTGTCTATCACCTTTCACTAAGATTGGACAACTTTTTATAAATAGGTTCACAAAATCATTATCATTCCAATTTATGTCCAATTATATTCCAATTGATTAGTACAGGTGTGAGGGGTTATGGGGAGAAGGCAGGAGAATGAGATTAGGAGGGAGAGATAGATCAGCCATGATTCAATGGCAGAGTAGAGTTGATGGGTCAAAAGGCCTAATTCTGTTCCTATCATGGCCTTATGACATGTCATGATTCGCTGCCACTTTACTGACTATTGACAATCTTCTGTTAAAGAGGGAACTGCAGATGCTGGAGAATCGAGGGTTACACAAAAAGCTGGAGAAACTCAGCGGGTGCAGCAGCATCTAAGGAGCGAAGGAGATAGGCGACATTTCGGGCCGAGACCTGAAAATATGTTTTGCTCATCTCCTCCGTCACCTTGTGCCATTTGTTGGATATCTCTGATCTGTAGTTTTTTAGCCCTCGGGCAAGGAAAATAAACAAGAATACCAGAACATAGGAGCAAGATTAGGTCACCTTTGTGAACCTTTTCTGCACACACTTTAGACTTGTATCCTTCCTTCCTGTGGTGTTGCAAACTGAATAGCGAATAATATTCCCAATGCAATCTAATCAACGTTTTATAGATAACATACCGACTTTTCCACTTGATGCCACAGCTGATGAAAACAAGCATCCTATAAGCCTTCATCACCAACACGTCCACCTAGTTTGTCAATATATGACAACTAGGGATGCATAGAAACAGAAACATAGAAAATAGTTGCAGGAGGAGGCCATTCGGCTCTTTGAGCCAGCACCTCCATTCATTGTGATCATGGCTGATCGTCCCCAATCAATAACCCGTGACTGCCTTCTCCCCATATCCCTTGATTCCACTAGCCCTTAGAGCTCTATCTAACTCTCTCTTAAATCCATCCAGTGACTTGGCCTCCACTGCCCTCTGTGGCAGGGAATTCCACAAATTCACAACTCTCTGGGTGAAAATGTTTTTTCTCACCTCATTTTAAATGGCTTCCCCTTTATTCTAAGACTGTTGCCCCTGGTTCTGGACTCGCCCAACATTAGGAACATTTTTCCTGCATCTAGCTTGTCCAGTCCTTTGAGAATTTTGTATGTTTCTATAAGATTTTCCCTCATCCTTCTAAACTCCAGTGAATGCAAGCCTAGTGTTTTCAATGTTTCCTCATATGACAGTCCCGCCATCCCAGGGATCCCCAGAGAGGATGTTTACATTAGTGGATGAGTTTAGGGCCAGGAGGCATAAGAATCAAAATAAAAGGACGTACTGACTGCAAAAGTTTGTATCTGACTGCAAAAGTTTTTATAGATATGTGAAGAGAAAGACGTTAAAACAAATATAGGTCCCTTGCAGTCAGAAACTAGTGAATTTATCATGGGGAACAAGGACATGGCAGACCAATTGAATAACTACTTTGGTTCTGTCTTCCCTAAGGAAGACATAAATAATCTGCTGGAAATAGCAGGGAACCGGGGGTCAAATGAGATGGAGGAACTGAGTGAAATCCAGGTTAGCCGGGAAGTGGTGTTAGGTAAATTGAATGGATTAAAGGCCGATAAATTCCCAGGGCCAGATAGGCTGCATCCCAAAGTACTTAAGGAAGTAGCCCCAGAAATAGTGGATGCATTAATGATAATTTTTCAAAACTGTTTAGATTCTGGAGTAGTTCCTGAGAATTGGAGGGTAGCTAATGTAACCCCACTTTTTAAAAAGGGAGGGAGAGAGAAAACTTGGAATTACAGACCAGTTAGTCTAACATCGGTAGTGGGGGAAATGCTAGTGTCAGTTATTAAAGATGGGATAGCAGCACATTTGGAAAGTGGTGAAATTATTGGACAAAGTCAGCATGGATTTATGAAAGGTAAATCATGTCTGACGAATCTTATAGAATTTTTCGAGGATGTAACTAGTAGAGTGGATAAGGGAGAACCTGTGGATGTGGTATATCTGGACTTTCAGAAGGCTTTCGACAAGGTCCACCATTAAGAGATTAGTATACAAACTTAAAGCACACGGTATTGGGGGTTCAGTATTGATGTGGATAGAGAACTGGCTAGCAGACAGGAAGCAAAGAGTAGGAGTAAATGGGGCATTATCAGAATGGCAGGCAGTGACTAGTGGGGTACCGCAAGGCTCAGTGCTGGGACCCCAGCTATTTACAATATATATTAATGATCTGGTTGAGGAAAATGAATGCAATATCTCCAAGTTTGTGGATGACACGAAGCTGGGGGGCAGTGTTAGCTGTGAGGAGGATGCTAGGAGGCTGCAAGGTGACTTGGAGATTTTGGGTGAGTGGGCAAATGCATGGCAGATGCAGTAGGCATGCAGGTGCAGCAGGCAGTGAAGAAAGCGAATGGTATGTTAGCATTCATTGCAAAAGGATTTGAGTACAAGAGCAGGGAGGTTCTACTGCAGTTGTACAGGGTCTTGGTGAGGCCACACCTGGAGTATTGCGTACAGTTTTGACCACAGAGGGAGTACAGAGAAGGTTCAGAGAAGGACCGAGATGAGGAAAACATTTTTCACACAGAGAGTGGTGAATCTGTGGAATTCTCTGCCACAGAAGGTAGTTGAGGCCAGTTCATTGGCTATAATTAAGCGGGAGTTAGATTTGGCCCTTGTGGCTAAAGTGATCAGGGGGTATTGAGAGAAGGCAGGTACAGGATACTGAGTTGGATGATCAGCCATGATCATATTGAATGGCGATTTAGGCTCGAAGGGCCATTTGCCTACTCCTGCACCTATTTTCTATGTTTCTATGTTTCTACCTTTAGAAAGGAGGTGAGGTGGAATTTATTTTAGTCAGAGGGTGGTGAATCTGTAGAATTCATTTCCACAGACGATTATGGAGGCCAAGTGATTGCGTATGTTTGGTGGAGATTGACAGATTCTTGAGCAGTATGAGTGTCAAGGGTTATGGGGAAAAGGCAGGAGAATGAGGTCACGAGGGAAGGATGGATCAGCCATGATTGAATGGTGGACTAGGCCGAATGGGCCAAATGGACAAATTCCGCTCCCATGACATGAACCTATGAAGTATGCAGCTGTACACAATGGCTCTATGTTTAAGAACGAACTGCAGATGCTGGAAAAATCGAAGGTAGACAGAAAATATTGGAGCAACTCAGCGGGTGAGGCAGAATCTATGGAGAGAAGGAATTGGCAATTTCATCAATTGCATCTATGGAGAGAAACAATGGCTCTATGTTCAATAAAATTCCCTGAGCTCTGACATTCATTGCATGTGTCTTGGCCTGATTTAACTTTAACTGAAATAACATCATTTTGCAATAATCTAAGTCCATCTGCCTTTCACTTGCCTACTTTCCCAGATCAATACTCGGTTGAAACCTTAGAAAAGCTACTTCATTATCCACTGTACCACCAGTTTTAGTGTCATGTGCAAACTTACTATTCATGCCACCTCCTGCATTCTCGTCCAAATAGTTTATATGAAAGACAAACAACAGGGGACCCAGCACCAATCCCTGAAGCACATCTTTGGTGAAAGGCCTCCAATGTGAAGAGCAACCCTCCACTAGCATCCCTTGTCAATTCTTCCCTTCCCTCCCGCTCCACCCGTTCCCCGGGCACTTTCCCTTGCAACCACAAGAGATGCTACACTTGTCCCTTCACCTCCCTCATCCACTCCTTTCAGGGACCCAAGCAGTCCTTCCAAGTCCGATTGAGGTTCACCTGCACCTCATCTACTGCATCCGTTGCTCCAGATGCCAGCTGATCTATATCAGTGAGACCAAGCGGAGACTTGGCGATCGTTTCGCCGAACACCTCCGCTCAGTCCGCAATAACCAACCCAATCTCCCGGTGGCTCAGCACTTCAACTCCCCCTCCCATTCCGTATCCGACCTCTCGGTCCTGGGCCTCCTCCACGGCCAGAGTGAGCAACACCGCAAGTTGGAGGAACAGCACCTCATATTCCGCTTGGGGAGTCTGCATCCTCTGGGCTTAAACATTGAATTTTCTCAATTCTGTTAACCCAGGCTGCCTCCTCCCCTTCCCACCTCCCTCAGCCCTCGGGCCATGGCATTCCTTCTCTCTCTATCTCCCCCCCACCCAAGTCGCACTAGCTTCTCATTTTCACACTACAAACAGCTTACAATGGCCTGTTTCCTTTATCATCGATACATTTTTGCATATCTTTCATTCATTGTTCTTTATCTCTCCACATCACTGTCTATATCTCTCGTTTCCCTGATCCCTGACCAGTCTGAAGAAGGGTCTCGACCCGAAACGTCGCCTATCTCCTTCGCTCCTTAGATGCTGCTGCACCCGCTGAGTTTCCCCAGCTTTTTGTGTAACCCTCGATTCTCCAGCATCTGCAGTTCCTTCTTTAACACTCCACTAGCATACGTTGTCTCTCACCACCATCCTAAAGTATCTAAATAGCTAGCTCACCCTGAACCCAGCATCTTCCAACCTACCAAAGGTCAATGGGGGTAACAGTCACCATCTTCCAATGGACAATTCTCTTGGTCTCCTCCTGAAAAAAATCATTATTGAATTGAATTGAATTGAATACTTTATTGTCACAAATCACACTGAAATTCTTTGCTTGCATACCCAAGATATGCATGAAGATAGTTGTCCATGAAGGTAGCTGACAAAGTTACAAAGTACCATTGCACCAGGTCTCCCTTTGTTCATCCCCCCCATCCCCTACCTCACGGTGGTCCCACCACGCCGGGCCCTCAGCAGCGGGGGTCCTCACGTCCACGTGGTCCGCCCTCGTCCATCCGTCGGCGCCATCATCGACCGCCGCACCGACCTCTCCACTATCGGTCCCCTCCATGGCGCCGACGCGAGCCCCGGCCAGCGTGCTCCGCAGACCCAGGGGCCGTTGACTGCGGGCTTCATCGTCTCGCGAGGCTCCTCCTCCGACCAGCGAGGCTCTGGCTCTGGCTCCTGCGAGGCTCCGGCCTCGGCTTCCCAGCAGCACCTGCGGAAAGCATTAGAATACGTGAGACTTGATATAGACACAGAACAGCACAGCACAGGAATGGGCCCGTTGGCCGGCAATGACTGTGCCGAACACAACACCAAGTTAAACTAACCACATCTGCCTGTACATGATCCATATCCCTCAATTCACTGCACTTCTTTATTGCCTATCTAAAAGCCTCTCAAACGCCACAAACTTATCTGCCTCCACCACCACCATCCCTGGCAATGCGTTCCACACAATCACTCCACTCTGTGTAAAAAACTTGCCCCGCATATCTCCTTTAAACCTCCTCTTCTTCTTCCCCTTCTTCTTCCGTGTGGCGTGCCCAGCCTAAAGTTGTTGGGCAACTTGTTCTATTTGATCCTCCGTTTGTGCACGTCGAGTTGATTGCATGAGTCGAAACAGGTGAAGGTTGCAATCTTCCACATGAAGGTTGCAATCTTCCACCCCATTAAACCTCCTCCCCCTCAGCTTATAGCCTTGCCCTACAGTGGTGGACATTTCTATCCCTGGGAAAAAGGTTCTGACTGTCTACTCTCTCTATGCCTCTCCTAGTTTTACATGCTTCCATCAATTATATAAATCGCCAACATTACACACAACCTCCCAAACTGCAACACCTCACAATTGTTCAGGTTGAGCTCCACCTGCCATTTCTCCACCCGTTTTGGTAGATGATCCATACGCCATTGTATCTTGACTTCATACTTTAGTGATACAGCAAGAAACATGCCCTGTGACCCACCGAATCTGTGTTGATCAGTGATCACCCCAAACACTGAGACTATCCTACACACTAGAGACGATTTTACAATTGTACTGAAATTCCGCCTCTACTTCCTGAGAAGATTACGGAGAGTTGGTATGTCAAGGAGGACTCTCTCGAGCTTCTACAGGTGCACAGTAGAGAGCTTGCTGACCGGTTGCATCGTGGCTTGGTTCAGCAACCTGAGTGTCCAGGAACAGAAAAGGCTTGAAAAAGTCATAAACACTGCCCAGTCCATCATCGGCTCTGACCTCTCTTCCATCGAGGGGATTTATCGCAGTCGCTGCCTCAAAAAGACTTCCAGCATCATCAACAACCCCACACCATCCTGGCCACACACTCATCTCCCTGCTACCATCGGGTAGAAGGTACAGGAGCCTGAAATCTACAACTTCCAGGTTCAGGAATAGCTACTTCCCCACAGCCATCAGACTAGTAAACACAACTTCAAACACACTATGAACTATAACAACCTATTGCACTTTATCTGTTTACTGATGTGTGTGTATATATATATATATATATATTCTATGGTATACGGACACACTGATCTGTATTCATGACTACAATATCGCGGTCGCGCGAGAGTCACGCGCGTCATCACGCTCCCGCACAGCCGTCTGGAGTACGTGACGTCATTTGAAGATGGACAGATAATGCAGGAGTAACTCAGCGGGACCGGCAGCATCTCTGGAGAGAAGCAATGGATGATATTTCGGGTCGAGACCCTTCTTCAGACCGAAAGAAGGGTCTAGATCCGAAAGGTCACCCATTCCTTCTCTCGAGAGATACTGCCGGTCCCGCTGAGTTACTCCTGCATTTTGTGTCTATCCCCAATCGTCTTGGCCCCGCTCTGGGAGTAGAAGTGGGGGTGGACCGGATCTGCAACGGCCGTGAGCCCCAGGCCGAGCTCGGCGATCGTTTGCCTGCTTCTGCTGCTGTTGGAGGTGAGACAAGGTCTTGGGCCTGTCCCACTTTGGCCGTCAGTTACGCTTCAGGCCGGTGGCGCGTGCGAATATTACGTTCAGGACGAAGTCCACACTCCTCCACGCCACTCCATGCGCCCGTCCCGCGCTACCCACACGCTACCCCCACGCTAGCAGGTCACGTAAATGGCGAGCGAATGACAGCCGAGTGGGACAGGCCCTTTAATCTTCTGGATCAGCACATCATCAAGGTTCACACTTATTTGTCACAAGCACCAATTAAGGTACAGTGAAATGAGTTACCATGCAGCCATACAATTAAAAAGAACACAATACACAAGAGAATTTAACATAAACATCCACCGCAGCATTCTTCACTGTGATGGAAGGCAATAAAGTTCAGTCAGTCTTCCTCCTTTGTTCACACGTGGTTGGGGGCATTGACCCTCCGTAGTCGCCGCTAAGGAGAGACCATATCAAAAGCCTTACGACAATCCATGTATACAACATCCACCACCCAACCTTCATCAATCTCCCATGTCACCTCAGTCAAGTCGCCCATTCCTTCTCTCCAGGGATGTTGCCATGTCCCACTAAGTTACTCCAGCATTTTGTATCTACCTTCTATATCATTTTGGCTGCTTTCTTTGTGGCTTGTGAATGTTCTAAGCAGGCACAGGTCTGCCAACCACAACTTCAACCAAAAAACAAAGTGATGTCTTCATCAAAGAGCAGGCAGTAGCTGAAAAAATACACCAACCCAATGCAGAATGGACCACAGTGACACCAGGAATATCTAGACATTTGACATCATTATATCCTAATTACACCTGTGGTGGGTTGTACCCACAGAGTTGTTGATATTATTACTACATTCTGGACTCTTTAGAAGTACAGCTCGTATATAAGTCACAATGACCTTTGTTCAAGAAGGAACTGCAGATGCTGGAAAATCGAAGGTAGACAAAAATGCTGGAGAAACTCAGCCGGCGCGGCAGCACCTTTGGAGCGAAGGAAATAGGCGACGGTTGGGGCCGAAACCCTTCTTCAGTCTGATCCTTTGATCCTTGGCGGATTGAGGACAGATTGGGCATCTGTTGACAGCAAAAATGTTTGGAGAAAAAGTAGTTCACTGCCATTAATACATTTTTCAATCTAAAAACGTCCCGCAACCAACTTGTAGTTCCTTAATATCCTAAGCTTTGCTCTGGTTGTAATGCTGGAGACCAACCAGTCTTAAGAAGGGTCTCGACCCAAAACGTCACCTATTCCGTCTCTCCAGAGATGCTGCCTGCCCTGCTTAGTTACTCCAGCATTTTGTGTCTATCTTCGGTTTAAACCAGCACCTGCAGATCCTTCCTACACAGACCAACCATCGATTTGGGCAAAGCAATCTTCCTTTTAGGGTGGCACAGTGGCACAGCAGTAGTGACACAGGTTACATCGCCAAGGACCCAGGTTCAATCCTGACTGGCGGTGCTGTCTGCATGGAGTTTGTACCTTCTCCCTGTGACTAACTGGGTTTCCTCCCACATTCCAAAGATGTGCAAGTTTGTAGGTTAATTGGCCCTCTGTAAATTGCTGCGAGTGTGTCGGATAGAACTAGTGATGGTTGGAGTGAGATGGGCAAAAGGGACTGTTTCCACATTGTTTGCCAAAACTAAACTAAACTAAACTAAACTAAACTAAACTAAATTGAAGGTGGCATCAAGGTTGGGTTTCTCCACATGTATCAAAGAGCTGCATTTCAGGCTTGAAGTGAGTGTGACTGACCTTGACTTCTAGGCTATGGAATCAATGAATATAAGTCAATGGGCATCAAGCGGAAAACCTTCAAATGGTTGGAGTCTTACATAGAAAAAATAGGTGCAGGAGGAGGCCATTAGGCCAGCACCGCCATTCATTGTGATCATGGCTGATCATCCACAATCAGTAACCTGTGCCTGCCTTCTCCCCATATCCCTTGATTCCGCTAGCCCCAAAAGCTCTATCTAACTCTCTTTTAAATTCATCCAGTGAATTGGCCTCCACTGCCTTCTGTGGCAGAGAATTCCACAAATTCACAACTCACAAAGTATAAAAATTAAGGCAAAGAAATACAACATAGCAAAGATGAGCGGGAAGCAAGAGGATTGGGTAATGTTTAAAGAGCAACAGAAGATGACCAAAACGACAATACGAGGAGAAAAGATGAGGTACGAAGGTAAGCTAGCCAAGAATATGAAGCAGGATAGTAAAAGCTTCTTTAGGTATGCAAAGAGGAAAAAATTAGCTAGGACCAAAGTTGAACCCTTGAAGACCGAAAAATGTGAATTTATTATGGGGAACAAGGAAATGGCAGATGTGTTGAACAGGTACTTTGGATCTGGCTTCACTAAGGAGGACTCAAACAATCTTCCTGATATAGTGGTGGCCAGAGGATCTGGGGTGATGGAGGAACTGAAGGAAATCCACATTAGGCAGGAAATGGTGTTGGGCAGACTGATGGGACTGAAGGCTGATAAATCCCCAGGGCCTGATGGTCTGCATCCAGGGTACTTAAGGAAGTGGCTCTAGAAATCGTGGATGCATTGGTGATCATTTTCCAATGTTCTATAGACTCAGGATCAGTTCCTGTGGATTGGAGGGTAGCTAATGTGATCCCACTTTTTAAGAAAGGCGGGAGAGAGAAAACAGGGAATTTTACTTCGGAGTCACGTGAGTCACTTCGGGGGCAGTGCGCTCCTCTGCCGGCAGCTTCAGAAAGGCCCCCAGGTAATTTTTACTAACCTTGAGTTGGTTAGTTTCTGTATTTGTGATATTCACTTACAGAGACGATGGAACGGAGGACTAGAACGAAGGCTGCATCGAAGCATGCCTCCAAGGACCGCGGGACTTCGGATAGAAGTCAGCGGCCGCAATCCCCAGAGCTGTCCGCAACACTGGTAGCACCCGTACCGCGGGCTGGGAAAAGAACGCGGAAGTCGGGGAGCCCCGCTCAGTCGGCAGGACCCGACTCTCCACCACAGCAGTCCAGGGAGCTGCAAGCTGGCAGGAGGACCGCGCGGGAGCAGGGTGGGCAAGACCCTGACTCTCTACTGCTTCAACCCGAACAGCACCGGGCCAGCACACCCCATCTCCCCACCGTTACAGTTCACCAGAGGGCGGACCGGTGTGAAAACCGCACAGAAGTCGTGTAGCCCCGCTGCAGCGGCCGGCACCGACTCACCACCGCTTCAGTCCGCCAGAGCGCGGACCGGTGGTAGAAAACACGTCGAGTAGCCCCACAGGCGCGGCTGGCACTGACTTTGCATCGCATCAGTCCCGTATTTCCGGGACTGGTGGCAAGCCCGCGCGTAAGTCGAGCTGGAGCGGCTGGCACCGACTCCTCACCATCGCAGTCGCAACAGACTGACAGAAACACCAACAGGAGGTTGTGTAGCCCCGCAGGAGCGGCTGGCACCAGCTCTCCACCGCTTCAGTCCGGAACACCGCGGACAAGCAGCAAATCCGCACGGGAGTCGTGTTGCCCCGTAGGAGCGGCAGGCACCGACTACCTACCTAGGTTCCTTAGACATCACCTTGACGAGGTGCGGACTGATGGTAGAAGCCCCAATTGTTCATCAGAACTTGGGGAAGTCGACTTGCCGTCCACAGATAGCGGCGATGGTCGCATAGCTCGTATGGAGCGTATGGTGGAGCGGCTGCTCGAAAGGGACCTTCTCCATCAAAAGCGTGTGTCTATAGGATCCAGAAGACACACAGCAGAACTGCCAAACATCTTTCCCTCTTCAATAGGGAGTGCCTGAAGTCAGCCATTAGCTGACTTTGAAGAGGGGTTGGTGCAAGAACCTGTGTTGCAGGAGATGCCTGAAGAGGAACGTCTGGAAGTAGTGTCGAAGTTCACCCAACCAGCACAGGGCAACATCTTCAGCCCAGGCTAGCGAGCAGTATCAATTATCTAACTACACACCAGCTGCAGGAACAGGTGATCATGGAGAATACCAACAATGTCCCTACCATCAACACACCCATCTGGGGAAACATCAGTCCTGGGATCAGGGCCCAGGAATTAAAAAATACAAAAAATCCTGAAATTATTGACCTCAGGCATTACTGCATTTGCCAGGTCCATAGATGGGACGGGCATAATGGAAGAGCAGCAGGATGCATTAGCTTTGCTGTGCAATACTCAATATGAGATAAACTGCTTTTGTAAGAGCTCTATCCGTCCAACACTAAACCCTGAACTCTAGGGTTTGTGCAAAGCCAATGTTACGCCGCCACCGAGACAGTTGTTCGGTGAAGACCTGCCAAAACAGGTAAAAGACCTGGACGAGGAAGCAAAAGCGGTCGGATTGATGAAACCACCATCCTTGAGCAGACCAACGGCGTATCATAGACAGCATCCTTATGCAACATCAAACAGGCCTTGGGTTCAACCCGACAGGGCAACTAGAACCAACCCTAAGGTTAGGGCCCACAGCGACCAGCCTGGAAGATGCGCCAACCCCACAACCCAGCAACACAATGAACTAAGGAAGGCCAGAACATCAAGCCCCACCGGTAACCATGGAGGAAAGGGGGTCTGGTTCTCTCGGGAGTGCTACATGCATAACCTCACAAGTAGGAGGGAGATTGCGTATATTCTGGGATGCATGGAGTTTTATAACTTCTGACACTTTTATATTACAAAGTATTCAGGGTTATGAAATTGAATTCATAAACGGAAAGACGGTGGATGTCGTATCATAATTGATTTAACCCATTTGAATACCTTTGTACAAAATGGAAACATTTGAAATGGCTAAACAACTGATTTCCAGAGGGTGCTTCATGGCCTGCATTGATCTAAAAGATGCATACTATTCAGTACCTGTATGGGAACATCACTGTAAATACTTAAAATTTGTCTGGATGGGGCAACTATGACAGTACAAAGCCTTACCTAATGGGCTTACCACAGCCCCTAGGTTATTTACCAAAATACTAAAACTAGTATTGGTGTCCCTAAGAAGACAAAACCACATAGTCATGGCATATCTAGATGATATTTTAATTGTGGGAAAAACTTTGGAATTAGCTAAATTAGCAGTAACAGCTACCAAATCATTATTCGAAAAACTAGGGTTTGTCATCCATCCAAAAAAATCTAAGTTCAACCCCTCTGTGATCATGGACTCTCTGGGATTCACAATTAGCACCAATCATATGATTGTCACTGCCCCAGGGAACAAAGCAACAGACATAATAGAGGCATGTAACAGCCTTGCTTGTGCCAGGAAACCGACTATTAGACATGCTGGTAAGGTGATTGGGAAACTTGTAGCTACATTTTCAGCTGCACAATTTGGCCCGTTACACTATCAAAACTTGCAAAGAGCAAAAATCTCAGCATTAAAAGCAAACGCTGGACATTTTGACAGACCAATGCAGCTGCCAAACAAGGCAAAAATTGAGCTACAATGGTGGATTAGCAATATTCGTGATTGTTTTAATCCCATCATTATATCAAACCCATCACTCGTGTTACAAACCGACACAAGCGGCCAGGGCTGGGGAGCAACCGACACCACTTCCAGTGGTCGCGGCAGATGGGATTTGCACGAGTCTATTCTTCTTCAATCACAAGGTATAAACTATTTGGAAATGCTGGGAGCATTTCACGGGCTGCGGGCTTACTGCACAAATCTGCATCATAAGCATGTCCATCTTCAAATAGATAATACCACTGTGGTGGCGTATTTAAACCATATGGGTGGTATCAAGTCAATATCTTGTGATGAATTGGCAAACTTAATTTGGCTCTGGTGTATTGAAAGAAATATTTGGATATCAGCTACATACCTTCCGGGTAAGCTCAATACAGTGGCGGACACAAGGTCATGAGTATTTAATGACAACATCGAGTAGATATTGAACCTCCAAATATTTGCTAAAATTATAGCCAAGTATGGAACATCAGATATCGACCTCTTTGCGTCCAGGTTGAACCATCAGATACCAACATATGCCTCTTGGGAACCAGATCCTGGGGCATTGGCCATGGACGTGTTCTCGCTACATTGGGGGGAAATTGTTCTTCTATGCATTTCATCCATTCTGCCTCATCAGTCGGGTATTGCAGAAAATTCAACTAGATTCTGCATCAGGTATACTGATAATACCCGACTGGCCCACACAACCATGGTACCCGGTGGTCCTCAACATGAAGAAAGAACCATGGGTACAGGTTACTATGGTTAAATCCCATAACAGGGGAAAATCATCCGTGCCATGGTCATCTGAACCTGTTGGCTTGCAGGTTCTGAAGAGGCCATTACTGGAATTCGGGCTGTCAACAAGAACCATGGACATCATTACAGCATCGTGCAGAGAGTCCACTAGGAAGCAGTATCTCAACCACATAAGGAAGTGGGAGGCCTTCTGTAGTCGGATCAAGACCACCTACAACTCTGCTACAATCTCCAATGTGCTGGAATTCCTCGCGGGCCTTCATTATGATGAGGCCCTCAGTTACAGTGCCATAAACAGTGCCAGGAGTGCACTGTCATCCTATCTCAACATTGGAGTGGGGTCTCACCAGCTGATATCTAAACTCATGAGGGGTATATTCAATTCCAACCCTCCCCAACTACGACATAATATTACCTGGGATATTGGGGTTGTGTTGTCCCTACTCAGGAGCTGGTCGCCTATGACGGATTTACCACTGGACAAAACTCACCTGCAAAGTGGTGATGTTAATGGCACTGACCACAGCACAACAGGTCCAGACCCTACACAAACTAAAACTGGACAGAATGGTCTTGACCCCCAATAAAGTGACTTTCTTTATAGATGAGTTGCTTAAACAACACAGGCCTAGATCTACAGGTCTGAAATTGGAATTCCTAGCATACCCCGTTGATGTAAGACTCTGTATAGCCACCTATATCCGACATATAGGTGGCTATACAGAGTCTTACATCAACGGGGTATATATACACACCATCAGGAATATGGAGACAGATCTGTTTCTCAGCCATGAAAACCCACATCACAGGTTGACTATCTCCAGGTGGCTCAGGGTGGTATTCAGTGCAGGTATTAAGTCTCATTTTTAAGTCTCATTCTACCAGGGCTGCATCCACATCAGCAGCAGGGACCATGGAGGTACCCATGGATCATGTCCTCACAACAGCGGGCTGGGCCAGTGAAAGTACATTTCAGCATTTTTATAACAAACCTGTGGCCGCTCCCGCACCATTTGTGGATTCAGTATTAAGTGCTGTTCCCTAAACGTTTTTCCACAAATTCAGGGGTTCTTTGTTTGTATTTATAAATACATTATTATTTTTCAGCTTGTTCAAGTCTGAAATATGTTAACATACTTCCTCAATCAGTAATTACGGCAGTGTGTGAGCATGGACGTGGTCCAGGGCATGGAACCACAGAGCTTTGAAATCTTCACGAAGTCACTCACGTGACTCCGAAGTAAAATAGTAAGACTAAACAAGAACTTACCAGTTTGGAATTTGATCCTTATTTTATGAGGAGTTACGATAAGGAATTTCGTGCCCTCCGTTCCCAACCCTCTATCATAAGGTCAACTGGTATTAGAGTCTCTTAATCTTACTATCTTCAGTCATTGTTGTTATCTGTGATTCCATACCGCTGCTTTGAAGAACGTCGCGCATACGTGCTGGCGGGGTCTTCACGAAATCCCTCATCGTAACGCCTCATAAAATAAGGATCAAACTTCAAACTGGTAAGTTCTCTTTGTAATCTTACTATTATAGACCAGTTGGCCTGACATCGGTGGTGGGGAAGATACTGGAGTCAATTATAAAAGATTAGATAGCCGAACATTTGGATAGCAATAACAGGGTCAGTCCGAGTCAGCATGGATTTATGAAGGGGAAATCATGCTTGACTAATCTTCTGGAATTTTTTTAAGATGTGACTAGGAAAATGGACATGGGAGAGCCAGTGGATGTAGTGTAACTGGACTTTCAGAAAGCATTTGATAAGGTCCCACCTAAGAGATTAGTGGGCAAAATTAGGGCACATAGTATTGGGGGTAGAGTGCTGACATGGATAGAGAAGTGGTTGGCAGACAGGAAACAAAGAGTAGGGATTAACGGGTCCCTTTCAGAATGGCAGGCAGTGACTAGTGGGGTACCGCAAGGCTCGGTGCTGGGACCGCAGTTATTTACAAAATACATCAATGATTTGGCCGAAGGGATTCAAAGTAACATTAGCAAATTTGCAGATGACACAAAGCTGGATGGCAGTGTGAACTGTGAGGACGATGCTATGCGAGTGCAGGGTGACGGACAGGTTGGGGGAGTGGGCAGATGCATTGCAGATGAAGTTTAATGTGGATACATGTGAGGTTATCCACTTTGGTAGCAAACACAGGAAGGCAGATTATTATCTGAATGGCATCAAGTTTGGAAAACGGGAAGTACAACGGGATTTGGGGGTCCTTGTACATCAGTCTATGAAAGTAAGCATGCAGGTACAGGAGGCATTGAAGAAAGCGAATGGCATGTTGGCCTTTATAACAAGAGGAATTGAATATAGGAGCAAAGAGGTCCTTCTGCAGTTGTACAGAGCCCTTGTGAGACCACATCTGGAGTATTGTGTACAGTTTTGGTCCCCTAATTAGAGGAAGGACATTCTTGCTATCGAGGGAGTGCAGCGTAGGTTTACAAGGTTAATTCCCGGGATGGTGGGACTGTCATATGCTGAGAGAATGGAGCAGCTGGGCTTGTACACTCTGGAGTTTAGAAGGATGAGGGGGGGATCTCATTGAAACATATAAGATTGTTAAGGGTTTGACACGCTAGAGGCAGGAAACATGTTCCCGATGTTGGGGGAGTCCAGAACCAGGGGCCACAGTTTAAGAATAAGGAGTAAGCCATTTAGAATGGAGACGAGGAAACACTTTTTCTCACAGAGAGTGGTGAGTCTGTGGAATTCTCTGCCTCAGAGGGTGGTGGAGGTGGGTTCTCTGGATGCTTTCAAGAGAGAACTAGATAGGGCTCTTAAAAATAGCAGAGACAGGGGATATGGGAAGAAGGCAGGAACGGGGTATTGATTGTGGATGATCAGCCATGATCACATTGAATGACGATGCTGGCTCGAAGGGCCGAATGGCCTACTCCTGCACCTATTGTCTATTGTCCATTGTCTATTGTCTCTGGGTGAAAAAGTTTCTCCTCATCTCAGTTTTAAATGGACTCCCCTCTATTCTTAAAGCCCTGTCCCACGGTACGAGTTCATTCCAAGAGCTCTCCCGAGTTTGCCCTGATTCGAACTTGGAGATTTACGGTAATGGCCACTCGTCGGTACTTGGGGCTCTCGTGGACATTTTTCAACATGTTAAAAAATTTTCACGAGTCTTCCCGTGCTTACCTGCCATTAGCGAGTCTTCCCGAGTACCTGCCGTTAGCGCTACGAGCCGCTATATGTCGTCCCCGAGCTCTGACATACCCGTTACGTTCATTCTCTGTGCTTACCATGAGTTTGATTTTTTTTTAAACTCGGGAGAGCTCTTGGAATAAACTCGTAACGTGGGACAGGGCTTTTAGACCGTGGCCCCTGGTTCTGGACTCACCCAACATTGGGAACAGTTTTCCTGCATCTAGCTTGTCCAGTCCTATAATTTTGTATGTTTCTATAAGATCCCCTCTCATCCTTCCAAATTCCAATGAGTACAAGCCCAGTCTTTCCAATCTTTCCTCATACGACAGTCCCGCCATCCTGTGATTAATCTCGTGGTTACACAAAGGAAGGTAGCTGGGGTCACTGCAGGTTACTCATCTCAGTCAAAGGACAGTTCCTGATGGCATTATCCTGGGGGAGAGATAGAGAGAGAGGGAATGCCAGGGCCCGAGGGCTGAGGGAGAGGTGGGAAGGGGAGGAGGCAGCAAGGGTTAACAGCGGTGAGAGCAAGCGGAGGCTGGGCGATCGTTTCGCCGAACACCTCCGCTCGGTCCGCAATAACCAACCCGGCCTCCCGGTGGCTCAACTCCCCCTCCCATTCCGTATCCGACCTCTCGGTCCTGGGCCTCCTCCACGGCCAGAGTGAGCAACACCGCAAGTTGGAGGAACAGCACCTCACATTCCGCTTGGGGAGTCTGCATCCTCTGGGCTTAAACATTGAATTTTCTCAATTCTGTTAACCCTGGCTGCCTCCTCCCCTTCCCACCTCTCCCTCAGCCCTCGGGCCCTGGCATTCCCTCTCTCTCTATCTCTCCCCCACCCAAGTCACACTAGCTTCTCATTTTCACACTACAAACAGCTTACAATGGCCTGTTTCCTTTATCATCAATACTTTTTTGCATATCTTTCATTCATTGTTCTTTATCTCTCCACATCACCGTCTATATCGCTCGTTTCCCTGATCCCTGACCAGTCTGAAGAAGGGTCTCGACCCGAAACGTCGCCTATCTCCTTCGCTCCTTAGATGCTGCTGCACCCGCTGAGTTTCTCCAGCCTTTTGTGTACCCTCAGTCACAGGACAGTTCCTTATGGCATTATCCTGAATATTGTAAAATAATCCTTGGTTATTTTATCGATTAAATAATGATTTATCCTTATTAAAGGGTCCCTTCTACAATTAAGTTGAAAGAGGGTCACTTACTGATGATTGCACAATATTCTATAGAATTTACAATGGATGCAGTAGTAAATGAAGTAGCCCGTGACTGCATGCAGCAGGATAGGGATAACATTTAGGTGCTGAATGGTAAATGACAAATAACAAGCCTGCCACAAGCATACCCAGCAATGCCCATCCCCATCAAGAGAGATTCCTTCCTTTGATAATCAATGACATTACCAACACTGAGTTCCCTATCACCAACGCCTGGCGATCTTTGAAATAGCTATATGAATACTAAGGGACAGAAGTTTAGGGGTAACATGAGGGGGAACTTCTTTACTCAGAGAGTGGTGGCTGTGTGGAAAGAGCTTCCAGCAGAAGTGGTGGAGGCAGAATCGATTTTAACATTTAAAAGTAAAGTGGATAAGTATATGGACGGGAAGGGAATGGAGGGGTATGGTCTGAGTGCAGGTAGATGGGACTACGGGAAAATAAATGGTCATCACGGACTGGAAGGGCCGAGAGGGCCTGTTTCCGTGCTGTAATTGTTATATGGTTCTCTGGTTAATACTATATCTACATGGGCAGGTCAGGGACTGCACTTGTTGTGTGCAGCTTTGGTCTCCAAATATGAGGAAGGACATTCTTGCTATTGAGGGAGTGCAGCGTAGGTTCACAAGGTTAATTCCCGGGACTGTCATATGTTGAAAGAATGGAGTGGCTGGGCTTGTATACTCTGGAATTTAGAAGGTTGGGAGGAGATCTTATTGAAACATGTAAGATTATTAAGGGATTGGACACGCTAGAGGCAGGAAACATGTTCCCAATGTTTAGGGAGACCAGAACCAGGGGCCACAGTCAACGGCTAAGGGGTAGGCCATTTAGAATGCAGATGAGGAAATACATGTTGAAAAATTTCGGCAACCTATGACGGGTTCCAGCAGTTGCTGAAAAAGTCGCCCAAGTGGGACAGGCCCATAACTTCTCAAGGTAAGTGAAAGATGGATAGTAAGTGTTAGGGTTGTCATTGACATATTGTCAGATAATGACATATTGTCAGATAATTTGTTATCATTTTATCAGCTGAAATACCAATAAAATGAATTTCCCTCTCCAATTAATGCCCTATTATTGGTAACATCCACTTCAGAAGACAGACAGTGCTTCAGTTATTCAACATCTAATGCAAGGATTAAAATGTTTCTCAAAAGTTTAAATCCTACTGCTGATGAAGAGGGATCATCATTTGTGTGGCTATCATTCATTCATTTGCTCGGTATTATTGTGGACAGCTGAACAGAAAACATATCAGTCGAGTGCCCAAATAAATTCCATGCTTTATTTGCTCAAAGTGTTTATTTGACTTTAGAAACTCTTGACCTTTGGAATTCAACAAAGCATCATAAAAATTCAAGAATCTTGGCAAGACCTGGATGGCAAATGATCAACAGTGTCTCTGAGATAGGGAAAACAGGCTTCCCAGTAACACTGACAAATACTGATTCTGTAGGGTTGAAATGAAAGGGAGAGAAAACCTTTGCTGAAAGATGAGAGCTGCACAGGCCTTTGGTTTGTTAGTATGCTTCATTATAATTGACTGGGTAAGTTTTCCTTCTGAATAACTCCTGCACATGGAGGTACATTACTGAGGGACCATCGGCTGTGATTTAGATCCTGATGGTAGACTGAGAAATCACCTGTAATAAAGTTCCATATGTGTGGCAAACTGCGTCCGCTGCAGAATATAAATCAAATCCCATTCATCTTCAGTTGTACTCTTATTTTTAGAGCATGTTAATAGTCATCCTGATAAGAATAAGGTGAATTCATTTTAATAGAGCTATGCTTTGCAGATTAGACGATGTGGATCTATGAACACTGTGATTGGGGAATTAATGTACAATGTGAATTTGGAGCATTTTGGGTGAATCTTTGAAGAAATAATTAATCTTGTAGTTTGAGTTTTCAAGCATCTTCATGTAAAACAGCATCTATCATATAAATGATCAAAGTCTCGAGTGAGATAAGCCTTATGTTAATCAGGATTTATATTATCAAGAAACTTCCACATAAATGCAGAGAAGTTTGGGATGAATTGTGGTCTGACAGTGTAACATGAAAATCAGATTCCGAATGTTAGCATGTTGGGTGGATGCAAACTGCTGAGGTAGATTCTTAACAGGCTGGCAGCTGATCAAGGATAGTACATTGCCATCCTGGTGTGAAGCCAAGATTGTATATGGAAACTGTGCCAGTCCAATAACAATAGGTTAATTTCTTACCCACTTCATTACAATTCATATTCCAGAGTGAACCTGCTCTTTTTTTTCATTTCTCAGAGTTTCTAAGACACCCTTCCATTTGTTCTGTAAATGTCTAGATACTCTAATATTTCATTTCATTCTATATATTTGAAATCTGTGCTTCTGCAACATGCTGCGATCTGCTCTGACCAATTGCCACCTGGGTGCTTAAGATCGAATACTATTCCATTTATATGATATCAATATCTCAAGATATTTACTTCTCACACTGACAGGGCCAGATTTAGAGTCTACCAGAGGAATAATTTATTTTAACTGAATGTGCTTGTTTTATTAGAACAACCATGAAAATGTGAAGTGTCATACATTTCAAGAATGCGGTGTATTTTGTATTCATGCCTGAATGGATTGATCATAGCTATTTAGTCCTGATGGCACTATCAGTAAGATAAATGGAGAAAGAATGTCCAGACTTTACGCGGGGGTCCTTGTTTGTTCAATCAAAACTCAGCTAGGTTAAATGCTTGTGCTTCATCTCTCCATTTGTGAAACGATTGCCCCTTCCTTTGATTTCTATCCAATTGAAGATTCAGTCCGAGGCCAGGCTGGCAACCCATGGTCCAAAATCTGTGGAGATGGTTGGCCCACGAGCTGCATGTCTGGAGAAGAAATGGCCAATTTGCACTGCTGATCATTGGGTAGGTGGTACAGTCTTCGACTTTTTGTTTTGGTGAAGATTTGTTATATTTTAGGGAGGTAAAATAACATATTTGTGCATTACTATTATACAAACATAGAAACATGGAAAGCATGTGCAGGAGTAGGCCTTTGGGCCTTTCGAGCCAGCACCGCCATTCAATATGATCATGGCTGATCATCCAAAATCAATACCCCGTTCCTGCTATTTCCCCCATATCCCTTGATTCCGTTAGCCCTAAGAGCTAGATCTAACTCTCTCTTGAATACATCTTAGGGCGCTAAGTGTCCATCTGGGTGCAGAATGCAAGGATTAATACATGTTCAGCATCAACAAAATGACGAGCGAATACAAGGGATCCAACAGATGCTGGAGAACTATTCCAAAATGTCGGGGAATACTCACGTTACTGTCAATGAAGCAGTCAACAGAATCAGACAGTCTCTGAACAGACTTGGAAGTGAGTACTTATTTTGTTTTTACAGTTTATCAAGTTCAATGTTCATCAGTATATTCCCATACATTTAGTCTTAGATAGAATTTGGCCTTAAAAATGGTGTTATTATCTCACTTCATTTTGAAGTATTGATTTCTGATAATTTCATGCTAAGTAAGTATGCAGATGATACTAAGATAGGTGGTGCTGTGGATAATGAAGTAGATTTTCAAAGTCTACAGAGAGATTTGGGCCATTTGGAAGAGTGGGCTGAAAGATGACAGATGGAGTTTAATGCTGATAAGTGCGAGGTGCTACATCTTGGCAGGACAAATCAAAATAGGACGTACATGGTAAATGGTAGGGAATTGAGGAATGCTGTGGAACAGAGGGATCTAGGATTAACTGTGCATAGTTCCCTGAAGGTGGAATCGCATGTAGATGAGGTGGTAAAGAAAGCTTTTGGTGTGCTGGCCTTTATAAATCAGAGCATTGAATATAGGAGTAGGGAAGTAATGTTAAAATTGTACAAGGCATTGGTGAGACCAACTCTGGAGTATGGTGTACAATTTTGGTCGCCTGATTATAGGAAGGATGTCAACAAAATAAAGAGTGTACAGAGGAGATTTACTAGAATGTTGCCTGGGTTCCAGCAACTAAGTTACAGAGAAAGATTGAACAAGTTAGGTCTTTATTCTTTGGAGCGCAGAAGGTTAGGGGGGACTTGATTGAGGTCTTTAAAATGATGAAAGGGATAGACAGAGTTGACGTGGATAAGCTTTTCCCATTGAGGGTAGGGAAGATTCAAACAAGAGGGCATGACATGAGAATTAAGGGACAGAGGTTTAGGGGTAACATGAGGGGGAACTTCTTTACTCAGAGAATGGTGGCTTTGTGGAATGATCTTCCAGCAGAAGTGGTGGAGGCAGGATCGATTTTAACATTTAAAAGTAAAGTGGATAGGTATATGGACGGGAAGGGAATGGAGAGGTATGGTCTGAGTGCAGGTAGATGGGACTAGGGGAAAATAAATGGTTGGCACAGACTGGAATGGCCGAGAAGGCCTGTTTCCGTGCTGTAATTGTTATATGGTTATATGGTTTATATGCTATATTCACCAAAGAGTTCAGTACAATGTCTGAACATTCGGATTTTCTTTCAGTTCTTTAAATATGTATAGTTAATGTAGATCAAACAGTATTGTTGATTCGATCCGTGTCTGGTTTTGCTGCCTATGACCGGATCCATAATCCATGTCAGGTTTTTCACACCACCGCCACCTCGTGCGTGCGGGCAGCAATGTTGTGTTTGAACTTACGATTCGGAGCCTACAGTAACGCATCTCGATGGTCTCTGTATGTATACAAATTAAAGTACTTGTTAAGATATATAATGACTCTGTATCATAAGCCTCTACTTCCTGAGAAGATTATGGAGAGTGGGTCTGTCAAGGAGGACTCCCTCTAACTTCTACAGGTGCACAGTAGAGAGCTTGCTGACCGGTTGCATCGTGGCTTGGTTTGGCAATTTGAGTGCCCTGGAGTGGAAAAGACTACAAAAAGTAGTAAACACTGCCCAGTCCATCATCGGCTCTGACCTCCCTACCATCGAGGGGATCTATCGCAGTCGCTGCCTCAAAAAGGCTGGCAGCATCATCAAGGACCCACGCCATCCTGGCCACACACTCATCTCCCTGCTACCTTCAGGTAGAAGGTACAGGAGCCTGAAGACTGCAACGACCAGGTTAAGGAATAGCTACTTCCCCACAGCCATCAGGCTATTAAACCTGGCTCGGACAAAACTCTGAACATTAATAGCCCATTATCTGTTTATTTGCACTTTATCTGTTTATTTATTCATGTGTGTATATATTTATATAATGGTATATGGACACACTGATCTGTTCTGTAGTCAATGCCTACTATGTTCTGTTGTGCTGAAGCAAAGCAAACATTTCATTGTCCTATCAGGGACACATGACAATAAACTCACTTGAACTTGAACTTTGCACATGGTGTCAAAACCAGACACGGATCCAATCAGCAATACTGTTTGATCCACAGTTAAGATTTGTGGTTTACAACAATTTCTACCATGATGCTTTTGTCTTTCCTAGAGTTTGGAGACACTTACTATCAGCTGGTGGATCAAGTGAATTCCAGATTTACCAACTTGCAAAACAGAATTAATGATCAAATTGTCAAATTAAGGCTCCTACAGAAGAGCATAGTCGAACAATTTAGAAGCATCACCAGACTTGAGGTAAAGACAACTATTTTGAAATTGCAGGGGTTTTTTTGCACTCTGTTCATTAGAGGCATCAAAGTTATAGAACATAGAGCATAACACAGGAACTAGCCCCCTAGACCACCCGTGCCTGTGTCAACCATGAGGCTAATCTAAACTAAAGGGCCTGTCCCACCAAGGCCGTCACTTTCGAGACAGGCCGATAGTGACCATCTCGCGACGGTCCCGCAAGAGTCGCGCGAGGTCATCATGCGCCCGCACAGCCGTCTGGAGCGCGTGACGTCATTTGAAGATAGACACAAAATGCAGAGTAACTCAGCGGGACCGGCAGCATCTCTGGAGAGAAGCAATGGGTGACGTTTCAGGTCGAGACTCTTCTTCAGTTTGAAAGAAGGGTCTTGACCCGAAACGTCACCCATTGCTTCTCTCCAGAGATGCTGCCGGTCCCGCTGAGTTACTCCTGCATTTTGTGTCTATCTCCAATCGTCTTGGCCCCGCTCTGGGAGTAGAAGTGGGGGCGGATCCGGATCTGCAACGGCCGTGAGCCCCAGGCCGAGCTCGGCGATCGTTTGCCTGCTTCTGCTGCTGTTGGAAGTGAGACATTGTGTCGCGCCAGGGTCTTGGGCCTGTCCCACTTTGGCCGTCAGTTACACGACAGGTTAGTTACCTGCCCCGCACATCTCCTTGAAACCTACACCCTCTCCCCTTTTCACATTTCACATTACCATCCAGGAAATAGTCTATCGTGTCTATGCATCTCTTAATTTTTATGTTAATTCAAATTTACAAAAATCCTAATTATATTTGTTTAATATTTTTGTTATTAATAATTGTTTGCAGATCATAATAATCATAATTGTAATTTATTAGCCAAGTATGTTGACATACAGTCAAACAAAAAAGCAACAAGACACACAACTACATAAAAATTTGACATAAACATCCACCACAGCGGCTCCGCCACGCTCCGCACTGTGATGGAAGGCAATAAAGACCTACCTTCTTTCCTCCTTTCCTCTCGTGGTCGGGGGAGTTGAACCATCCGCAGCTCACGATCGAGCTCCCACGTCGGGGCGGTCGGTCTAAGCCCCCCCATCGGGATGGTCGAAACTCCTGCGGCTTGGAATCCCCGAAATCGGTCCCTAACCAGGGACCACGAGCTCCACGATGCTAAAGTCCACAGCACCCGCAGGTTGGAGCACCAAAGGCCGATCCCTGGCAAGGGGATCGTCCTCACCAAGATGTTAAAGTCTGTAGGCTCCACGGTTTTGGAGCTCTGGAAGTCCCAAACAAGAGGCCGCCAACTCCACGATGTTAGTCCGTAGTGCAGACGGGGATACGACACGGAAAAAGCCGCATCTCCATCGAGGAAAGAGATTTAAAAAGTTTCCCCCGACAACCCCCACAAAATATAAAAACTAAAGATAAGCTAAACCATAAATTTTACGACAAATTAAAATCACAAAGAATGAAAAAGGCGTAGACAGACCGTTGGCGAGGCAGCCATCATACGGTGCCCCCTGGTGAATATGTTTCACAGATATTTGCCAGTTGAGATTGTACATTAGTATCATCTTGACATTCTTGGCTGGATTGGTTGTGGGTAACATTACAATGAAGAAGGGTGCTTGATTTTTGGCACGAGACTCATCTGTTTCTGTGTTGTATCTCTCTATGTTATTGGCTCTGCGTTGTATCTCTCTATGTTATTGTCATAGCCCTGTCCACAGGCCAAAGGCCTCTGTTGCTCCCATGGGGAGTTGAACCTATGCTGAAGGGCTACTTGCTTCACCGTGAACTGGACAAGTCAGGTAGGACGAGCCAAGCTCCCTCCGCCCTTGATCAGAGTAATCTAGATGAATCACCTCTGGCTCGCATGAGCCATGAGGCATGGTGGTGGTTCTGAAGAAGGGTCTCGATCCCCTAATCGTCACCCATTCCTCCTACCCAGAGATGCTGCCGCTTGTCCCGCTGAGTTACTCCAGCATTTTGTGTCTATCTTCATTGTAAACCAGCATCTGCAGTCCCTTCCTACACATGGCGGTGGTTTACAGTGGCAGAGGCCGGTGTTCCATTCGTAATGTGAACATAGAGTTATAGTAGCAATGTTACAAAATTTTGAGATTTTAAAAAACAAGTCTGCAATTTATCCCATCAGATAAAGCATAAAAAGAAAGTTATGACCATTTTCATACTCTGAAATTAGCATCTTGTTCCCCATTGCCTTTCAATTGACTTAACTCAAAAGCTGTGATCTCGAACAGTCAAAAGCCCACAACTTTCTTAAAAATTAACAGAACTCAATGAAATTTTCAGTTATTATAGAGTGAAGCATTCTGAAACAAATATGAAACAATCTTACTTGGATGACCTGAAATTAAAGCATATAATTAGTTAGTTATCTAATTGTAGCTAATTACAAAATTCAATGAGTAGATCTAAACATCTATCCATTTCTTAAGAAAAGATAAAAAAAATTTAAATTGCCTAAGTGTCCAAATAACATTCACACAATAATCCACAATATAACATAATTTTTAAATCTAATTTTCATGAATTTCTAGGCCAAATGGAAGGAATTTAGTGTTTAGTGCTTGTAAATTAATGGCCATTTAAATCAACTAGCGAGTGGGTTTTAGTGGAATGCGGTGGATTGGAACGTTGCGGTTTGCGGTGAAGTTGGGAGGAAAAATACAGCCGGTTCATACATTTTTTTCGTCCCCTTTTCGCAATATGAAAATGTGATTGAAGCCTTCCTAAAAACCAAGTTTTAATGTAAAATAAACTGTGTAGCTTCTTTTATTGCCTACCTTAGGTCCGTTCCGCTGTCACCGTTCAGAGCTTTAGAAGATGATTTTTAAACTACTCTAGTTAATAAATAATCTAGCGTAGTTTAAAAATACCTTTATGAATGAAATGTCGGAGCGATTTCTCTTTAGCGACGAAATCGCCCGGCATGGATCGACTTGGACTGCCTAGAAAAAAATCAGCATTTTAATCCCACCCCCCTATGAAAGGCGCCAAAGTCACGCACACGGGGAGCGGCAGAACTGCAACGCTGCTAAAGGTAGGTATTGTAACATACCTAGTTATAGAACATGGAAACAATCCCTCCTTCTAAGATAACCATCAAGCATCCATTTTGCACAAATCCTATCCTAACCCATTTTATCCCCCCCACATTCCCATCAGCTCCTTTCCAGATTTTACCACTCACCTACATGCAAAGGCAAATTAAGGGCCTGTCCCACTTAGGCGATTTTCTTCGGCACCGCCGGCGACTGTCACAACCTACCACCTAGTCGATGTCAAGCTACGGCAAGCGACCGACAACCAGTGACCCTTTTGGACGTCCACCCAGGACCACACCTACGCCAAACCACCTACGACCACACCTACGTCCACCTCCGCCCACCCGCGACAAGCTACAACAAGCGACGACGCTGTCAGCGACAATTGAAGACAACTGAGAACAATTCAGTCGCCGGTTGCCGTAGGTCGTCGCCAATGGAATTCACCGAAGGCAGCACCCGGCGACAACCTACGTCACCCGGCGACAACCTGCGTCGTCCTGGCGACAACCTACGACAGCACCTACATCAGGAGAAGACAAGCTACGTCAAGCCCACAGTCGCCGAAAAGTTTTGAACATTTCAAAATCCAGCGGCGACCAGAAAATCATCACGACTTTTTAGGCGACTTGAGGAGACGACTCACAACCATGCAGGCGTCACCCCACGACCATGTGGGGACAGCCTAGTCGCCTGTAGTCGCCGAAAAAACTGTCTTTACAGTGGCCAATTAATTTACAAACTGGTATATTTGCAGGATGCTGGTGGGAACCCGGGGCACCAGGAGGAAACCCATATGGTCACAAGGACAACATGCAAACTCCACGTATAGACTACCAGAGATCAGGATCCAACCTGGGTTGCTTTAGCTGCGAGGCTGCAGCTCTACTAGCTGTTCCAGTATGTACCGGAAGCTACTTCAGTATTTAAGATACTTCAAAATAGAGAATTTAGTTTAGTTTAGAGAAACAGCGTGCAAACAGGCCCTTAGGGCTACAGTCCGCGTCATCCAGCGATTCCCGCATATTCGTGCTATCCAACACACACTAGGGACCATTTACAATTTTTACCGAGCCAATTAACCTACATTCCTAAACGTCTTTGGAATGTGGGAAGAAACCTAGGATCTCGGAGAAAACCCACGCAAATCACAGGGTGAACGTACAAACTCCATAACGACAGCGCGCATCGCCGGGATCAAACCCGGGTCTCTGGCGCTGAAAGCGCTGCAAGGCAGCAACTATACCGCTGCGCCACCATGCTGCTCTATTCGATCTACAATAGTCCACCTGCCAGCATTTGGCCTATATCCCTCTTAACCTTTCCTATCCATGTACCTGTTCAACTGCCTTTTAAATGTTGTTACAGTACCTGCCTCAACTACCTCCTTTGGCAGCTTGTTCCATAAACCCACCACACTCTATGTGAAAAAGTGCCCCCCTCACATTCCAATAGAATCTGCCCTCTTACCTAAAACCTATCTCCTGCTTTGGTTCATGATTCAAATCGAATCGAACATGCAAATTTCATAGCAAAAGGATTTGAGTATAGGAGCAGGGAAGTTCTACTTCAGTTGTACAGGGTCTTGGTGAGACCACATCTGGAGTATTGCGTACAGTTCTGGTCTCCAAATCTGAGGAAAGACATTATTGCCATACAGGGAGTGCAGAGAAGATTCACCAGACTGATTCCTGGGATGTCAGGACTGTCTTATGAACAAAGACTGCATAGACTCGGTTTATACTCTCTAGAATTTAGGAGATTGAGAGGGGATCTTAGAGAAACTTACAAAATTCTTAAGGGGTTGGACAGGCTAGATGCAGGAAGATTGTTCCCGATGTTGGGGAGGTCCAGGACAAGGGGTCACAGCTTAAGGATAAGGGGGAAATCCTTTATGACCGAGATGAGAAGGACTTTTTTCACACAGAGGGTGGTGGGTCTCTGGAACTCTCTGCCACAGAGGGTAGTTGAGGCCAGTTCATTGGCTATATTTAAGAGGGAGTTACATGTGGCCCTTGTGGCTAAGGCGATCAGAGGGTATGGAGAGAAGGCAGGTACGGGATAGTGAGTTGGATGATCAGCCATGATCATATTGAATGGCGGTGCAGGCTCAAAGGGCCGAATGGCCTACTCCTGCACCTAATTTCTATGTTTCTATGTTTCTATGTTTCTATGATTCCCTACTCTGGGTAAAACTGTGTAGCCACTCGATCTATTGCCCTCATGAATCTCTATTAAATCACCGCTCAGCATCCTGCCCTTCAATGGATAAAACCCTAGCCTGCCCAACCTCTCCCTGTAGCTCAGGCCCTCAGGTCCTGACAAGATCCTCAACATTCTTCTCTGAACTCTTTTCAGTTTAACTCCATCCTTCCAATAGCAGGGTGGGAAACAAAACTGAATACAATACATCAAATGTGGCCTCACCAATGCCTTGTACAGCTAGGGTTGCCAACGTTCTCACTCCCAATTAAGGGACAAAAGGTGAACGATTCGGTGACCGACTCGGCCGTGGCTGGGTGAATGATGAGTTGGCCCGGGTGCTGGACTGCACACAAAGCCCAGCCGGCGGGGGCCAGCTGAGGAGTTTTGGCCCGGGCCGCGAGGAGAGGGGAAACGCATCAAGAATCTACTCCAATTGCCCCTTGAAAAAAATGGAACATCTCACCGAGTCATGGGACTCTCGAGCCTAGGGTTGCTCAAGATGGAGAAGGCACTGCTTGCTTTGAATCTCTGTGGCTAGAACGGACGGGGGTCATGCATAGATAGCAGAAGGAGTGCACAATATCCTGAACAACCCAACCAAACCAAATTCTACCTGCCCCATCTGTGGGACAGTCAGAGGATCTTTACTCAGCTCAGCTCAGAACTCATAGAACTGCAATGGAAGCAAATCATTCTCGATCTGAAGGGCGAGGGAAGGTGAATATTCTGCAGTGGCCTGAATGAGAGCAGCTGTAAATATGCTCTTCTAAACTTACCCCCCAGCCTAGTTCATTCAAAAAAGCACCGAGTCAAGCACTGGAACAACTAAACGTTATTTTTAGATTGAACAGCAAATTCCCCTATACGATACCTAAACCACACGGGTTCAATCCTTGTTTCTGCCTGGCCAAGGATCCCTTCAGCCTCGTGCAAACAGAAACACTCCAAAAGGTCATGCAGTCACAAGCGCCCCTCCAGAAGATCGACAAAGGACCTCCTGGGGGTTGCCTTTTATAGGTCACCAAACCAAGAGGGGCCGAACTACATAGGGGTGGTCTCTTTACAATCCAATCAAACATAATAATTACATCAATATATTATTGACAGCTCCCCAAACCAATAATAGTCTCCCATACATTGTTTCTAGGAGAAGCTTCTGGAAGGAAGCTAAATTAACTTGAATAATGCAACATTTACCCTGGAATTCAAAACAACCCGGCCAAGGCTTAACACTTTGGCCAATCAACAAACAGCAGAGTAACTGTCTTGCAACGTTATTTACATTATTTACAATGCTTTTGCAGTAATCCAATCAACCATGCGTTTTACACTTCTTTGGCAGTCTCATTCTGCAAGAATCTCATTCATACTGACAATTGAAGAGATACTCATGCATTTTTTATCTGCAACACTGATCTGGGCCCTAGACTTCCTGGCACCATTCAGCAGCTTGTCTTCTATCTGAAGAAACACAGACTTGACCAAAATGGCCTAGCATTTTAGTAAAGCATGGATCCTTTACTAAATTTTGGTTCTATTCCTGCTCTGTTTTGGCCAGAATTTACATTCCTCCCTTTTATCATATGATAACCATCATCTGTGATAACTGGGTTGTACACTGGTGACTGTTACATTCTATCAAACATATTAACAACAAGATGATGATGTATCTTCCCAGAATCTCATCAAGCTTCCCGAGTTTTCGTGGACATAGCTCCATGATTCCCATCTGATGAGTCTTCACCTCCTGAGTATTCGTGGGCGCGATTCCCCTCCATCCGTGTTGCCAATTCATCTGTGCTTGATCCACAGTAGAGTATAAAGTTCCTAGAAGAACCTGGGATAAAGTAAGTTAGGAGTCCATACTTCCACTGATACTCTTATAGTGGTGGAGATGTACCCATGCATTCCTTTCATCCACTGTCAACAAAAGGCCTCTCTCTGTACCCCGCTCCTATTCTTATGATACAATCCTTCCCACATTATGATCCCAGCTAAACTGCAGTCAGTTATCTCCGCAGCCACATGGTGGTTTCCAATGTACTCTTCAAGAAGGTTCCTCATTTGAATTTCAGCTGGGTTCAGCTCAAATTTCCCTACAGGCGTGACTCTTATTCAAAACAACCATGGGGAATTCTTCAATTCAGCCAAATTCAGTCTCAGCCTTTAATTTATTATTTTGAGTTTCAGGGTCTGTCTTACCTCTTCTTCAATCCACAGCTTGTAGTCAATAAGCAAGCACAATTCAACTCAATTGCTGTGGAATTCCCAGCTATTTAATTTCATCAATTTATTTCAATATGTTGTGGACCATTATTTTAAATCAAGCCAAATAAGAATGCCGAATCTAGGGACAATTTTCTTTACCTCTTGATAATAGTAAGTTAGTAAGTTTAAATACGTAAGTAAGTTTATTGGCCAAATATTCACATACAAGGAATTTGCCTCGGTGCTCCGCCCACAAGTAACAACATGACATACGACAGTGACAGTTACGAATGACTCAGAAAACACTAAAAATTAATAATAATAAAAGTAGCCGCTCTATTATCGAGGGTTAGATAAATTTCGATCCACCGGTCAAATACATCGAATCTGACAATAAGTACACACTCCCCTGGCACTTCTTATAACCCAATGCAACTTTTTTTTCTCGTAACTCTTTTTCTAGGTGGTCAGCAACGGCTTCTTGAAGGGAAGGTTTGTTATTTGCACTTCCTCGTTCCCAAGTATTTTTATCCCATCTCTCATGTTCCCTGGATACTCATTCACGTTCTTCAATACCGGACCTCTGCCAAGTTCTATCCTTCTCTTGATGACCGTTACCATTCCTTCCCTTCTCTGGCTGTCTGTCTGGGGGTGAGACACCGGGTTAACACTCAAATTTCAAATACTTTTAAGCCATATCCCATAAGCCATTTCCAAATCTCAAATTTCAAAGTCCTTCCAATAGATTACTATACAATTTGAGGGATCTAATTTAAAATTGGTCCATTTATTCCTAGTAGCTAAAATTTGGGCGCAAAGTAGGTGTCCCCGAACCACGGAGGAATGTTCATTCCCAGGTTTCCATATTTAGTTCTTTTAAATTGGAGCTTGCCTCAATGGTCTCCAGAGGTTGTCTATATTTCTTCAAGCTCCTGAGACGTCGTTCTTCCTTTTTCACTGGTGTCAAATATTATGTTATGTTGGTAAGGTTGGGCACTAGGGTATGTATAGATCTTCTTTTCCTTCTTAATGTTAAATTTGCAGGAGTAGGAATACCACTATGAGGAGCAGCCATCTTAGTCTGTTGGCCTGTCCCAGATTGTGAACGTTAAAGGGACTGGACAGTATCACTTCTTTCTCTCTGTCTGTCTCGGTCTCTGTCTCTGGGGAGTTACTTGGATGGAAATGATGGTTACACATCCTACCTGAGCTGTGTCTTCTGTCCGTTCTTGAGGGTCCACATGCTCTTTTACCTCACGCCCCATACTATCCTGAAGGCACAACGACTGAACAACAAGTTATTAAACAAGTGTACAATTGCTCCTATTCCTCACTCCTACACTTCCTGCGGAAAAGATTCCTTTCTTCCTGTCCCCTAGTGCCAATCTGAGTTCCTTTGAGTTCTTTTATTTTTATTTTTATTTTGGCACCAGCTACTTTGTCTCTTTCCTTAGTTTCTTTATTATTTTTTATGCTCCTTTCAATCGGTGGGCTGTTCTTGATCACAATCTGATGCAATCAAGGCAGTTTAGAAACATAGAAACATAGAAAAATAGGTGCAGGAGTAGGCCATTCGGGCCCTTCGAGCCTGCACCGCCATTCAATGTGATCATGGCTGATCATCCAACTCAGTATCCCGTACCTGCCTTCTCTCCATACCCCCTGATCCCTTTAGCCACAAGTGCCATATCTAACGCCCTCTTAAATATAGCCAATGATCTGGCCTCAACTACCTTCTGTGGCAGAGAATTCCAGTGACTCACCACTCTCTGTGTAAAGAATGTTTTCCTCATCTCGGTCCTAAAGGAATTCCCCCTTATCCTTAGACTGTGACCCCATGTTCTGGACTCCCCCAACAACGGGAACAATCTTCCAGCATCTAGCCTGTCCAACCCCTTAAGAATTTTGTAAGTTTCTATAAGATCCCCCCTCAATCTTCTAAGTTCCAGCGAGTACAAGCCTAGTCTATCCAGTCTTTCCTCATATGAAAGTCCTGACATCCCAGGAATCAGTCTGGTGAATCTTCTCTGTACTCCCTCTATGGCAAGAATGTCTTTCCTCAGATTTGGAGACCAAAATCTGTACCAACTCTACAAAAATAGTTATTTTTATTATTTCCCCTGGACCATCTCAATCCAGGGGAAATATACACTCCTCAGTTACGAGGAGGGCATGTTCTATTCCCTCAGATTTCATTTCTGGGTTCTGAGGCAGGATGGTGAGCACCTACTGCCCTATCCAAATCCAAAATAGGAATAGGTACCTTCCTAACAGGGAATTGCCTATGGAGAATTTGTTCTGCTTCCATGATACGGGCAACATCAGGATCAGCTATCTTATGAATTAATATTGTCTCACCCTCAGCACCACTGCTTCCTTCGCTAAAGGGATCCCAATATTCTCTACGTGATTCTTTAACTTCTCCTGCTCTCCGTTTAATTTGCTCTGGCACCAATTTATAAAGAACCTTAAGGGCCTGTCCCACCAGCATGCAACTCTATGCGATTAGCGCGACCTAACGTGGTCGCTTGAGCCGTCCGGCGTCGCGGGGCCGGTCCCACTTCGAACGCCGGAGCCGTGCGGATTTGTGCGGAGTTCGTCCCGACATCGCGAAAAACTGACTATGTCCAAAAATTCCGCACGGCAACGGCTTGTCGGCTGGCAGTCGCCTCGACGCATTACACACCGCCCCGACATCGTGCCTCCGTGCACCTATCTGTAGGTGCCTCCGTGACCCTCTATGTGTGTGGCTCCGTGGCCCTCTGTGTGTGTGTGCCTCTGTGCCCCTCTCTGTGTGCCCCTCTCTGTCCTGGCGAACTTACCTTTAAGACTTCGCTCCAAGTTTGCCTCACTTTGCGTCACGTTGCACCACTCACCCGACCTCCGCGCGGCCCTCGCTGCCGGTTTGGTTGCGCTTGCCGCATGCAGGCGCATGCTGGTGGGAACGGCCCTGTACAGGGGATCACCCGACCTCCGCGCGGCCCCCGCTTCTAGTTTGATCGCGTTCATCGCATAGAGTTGCATGCTTGTAGGACAGGCCCTTTACTCCTTGCTCCCTGACTCACTACGCTACCCTTTGCCAATAAAGCAATCTGGGCCCGAGAATCCTTTCCCAATGTCTCCGTGACAGGTTTAAATTCTGTAGGTGGAGTCAAAGATGCCGTTGAGTCCACTGGCGTGCCCTGCTCACAAGCTGCACAAGGTATCTTAGGACTGGAATCGTGAGATGGCTTGGAGGAAGGCTGTGATTCTATACCCATCTTTTTAAATCCTTCCCTTCAACGTCCACACTGACCATCGCGCTGTTCCTAAATTTAATTGCCGTCGGGACCACTTCCCCTTTAAGAGTTACCGGGGCCAACTCCCCTCCAACTCCTCTTCTCTGCTCCTGCTTTAGATCTTTAATATCTTTCTCTTTCTTTTTAGAAATACCCAGAGAAGGGCCAGCTCCCACTTCTTCTAGCTCTATCCCCAGCCTTGAGTCTGCCGTCCTCCAATTTGTTAGCCCAACAACTTCTTTCTTCACTTTCCTCTTCGTATAATACTCTCCATAATTCTATAAGTTCATTTCCTTCTTCGCTATCCCCACAATGCCGGATCATTTTCTCTATATACCTTATCCCCGTTACAGGTTTCAGGCCACCCATCGGCCATAATTCACTTCTTAACTCTTTATTTAACTTTCCCGAAAATTTTCGTAACCTCTCGGCTTTCAGAGGGAATTAATTACATGTTATTCGTAATGGGCTTTCAGAAGTGGTAGTTATATCCTTCTCCACGCTATTCCCCATGTCCTTGTACAATAGAAACAATACAGATACAGATACACTTCCCAATCACTCACACCTCACACTCCTCCCTTTCAGTCTCCAAGGCTACCAAGATCGCACCCAAACAATAGCCAACGCCTCCAAATCGCTAACAGTCTCACATCTTTCTCACACAACCGTACAGTCAATCTTTCCAATCTACTATCCAATTGCGATTCAATCGTTCTATTCAACCGCTCTATTCAATCGCGCACCCAACTCTCTTATCAGTCTCGTCACACTCACAACCACTCATCCAACTTCCAACCTGTAACCTCCGGAGGAGGGATCCCCAGTCTCCCAGATTAAGGTGCTTAATATTCAAATGTACTTTTTCGCAGCAATCTCTCCCACTCAAAATACTTCAATTTAACAGAGACAAATAAACCCAAACCACGCAAGCAAAACTATACCCAAGCAAGAAACTATACCACCTATTACAAGTAAACAGAACCGCACTCCAATATAAAGTACAAGCATTCACTTATTATCAGAATTAAATCACATGCTATTTTAATTCCTCCTCGTGGTGTGCTCTGTCAACGGAACAATCCCTTCCCCAAAGCAATCAATCGGAAGGATACGGACTCCCGATCAATCAACCACGGATTGGACTCCAATAATAATACGATCCCAACTAAACCAAATTCTTATATATTCAATTTAACCCATTATTACCCCAGTTTTCTAACACTCAACATTCTTAAACAATACACACCCAGTACAATGAAACAATTCACGTTCTTAACACACTCCAAATGTATCTTACAAGCAACAAAGTTTTTTATTATTATATATATAATAAATTATATATAATTTATAATTTATATATAATAGTCAAGTCAAACAAACTTTATTGTCATTTAGAAATACATTGATATATGCAGTTCCAAATGAAATTACGTTGCATTTGGCTCCCTGTGCAACACGATAAATTAACAGAAGGATAGTTATGGATAAAAAGGATAAAAGGATAATATAAATTATATATATTTTGTATTATATACCCAGATTAATCTGACAATATATGTACACAATTAAAATCTGAAGGAAATATGTACACTTGAATTCTATCACAGGCAATGCAATCCACGATAACCACAATACACTAACAGCAATCTTACAAAAGCAAATTACAATATTTCAATCCCGCGTCACGCTGCTGTCAACCAGTGAACCTCTCCCACCGATACAGAAGATTTTCCCCTTCCGAGGGTACTCTTTGCTGAGGGGTACTAGTTCTTAATTAGCTACTCTTTACCTTCTGGTACTTTTTCCTCACACTAGACTTAGGGGTGTCTTTCCGGTCAGGTTACTCTTTACTAAAAATTACTTTCCCTCTCTCAGTTACTCTTTGCTATCAGGTACTAATCAACAATCAATCAGAGGGGGTACGAACTCCTGGTCGATCAGCCGCGATTCGGAATTGGTCTTACGCAATCTTTATACACACTTCAAAGATTTATTATAATACACAGATTAATCTGACAAAATATGTGCACACTTTAAATTGTGAAGCACCTCAATGTGAGATTCTGAATATTGGGGAATTTAAATAGAGGAATTTCAACTCGCTCTGCTTGGACCAATTAGCTTTTTGGTGCGTAACTCGACGTACGCAAATTCCAATTCAAATTTAGTTGAGATATAGAATTCTCAAATGGATTAGAGTATTTTCAACCAATCTATACTCTAACTACCGAGTGCCCGATGCCTTTACGAGGGTCCTCCCCCGTGCTTTCAGAGATCTGGATACCTCAAACAGGCATGGACTTTAACCAACATAGGCTCATCTTGTCAAAAAGGCTTCTTCCTTTCCCCCTGCGTGGCACCGGGTATCAGCGTGTAACCTCTTCACACTGGCAGTCGATGCTGATTTTTGGAGCGCGCTTCCAATCTGTACTGTTACACCCAGGTCATCTTGAAATATACACTCAATAAGATACCTGATCTGGATAGGGCCTCGAACCAATAGTTTTCTTTTTTTACGGAATAGTTTTTTTGTTTTTTGTCAGCAGCTGCAGCTACAGACTACGACCAAGTTTTACGGGCCTTTAACCCAAAGGAGAGGGTCTTTAACCCAACCCTAGCAGGGCCTCTAACCCCAAAGGCATTAATGCTCCCCGTGCTTGCTAGACTCTGTTCTACAATCTCAATGGGACCCTTTCCCAAGCCCGCGAATGATCGATTTGCTCCGACTAGCGAAGTGATGAAAACCAATGCAAAAACCGCACTGTGGCACCGATTCCTGCACTCGCGATCAGGAACAGTTCAGCACCCTTAATCGCAAGCTTGTGTTTGGGGGTCCGTTGAGATCCCAGACGAGCCCCCAGCGTAAATACGCTCTTCTAAGCTTCCTCCCAGTCTAGTTGAGTCAAAAAAGCACTGAGTCAAGCACTTCTTCTTCGGATCCGTTGCAATCTCAGATGTCGTTCTGCCAGTATCTGGCGCAGGTCACAGCTGGTCGGATCGGTTCAGCCAGGTCCTAGGGGCTGCACTGGGGGGCATCATCACACTCCAGTAGGTGGGACATTGTCTGTACTGCTCCACAGCTGCATGTGTCTTCTGCCTGGTAGTTCCATGCTCTCATAAGTGCTTTGCACCTCCCCTGCTCCACTCGTAATCTGTTGATGGTCTTCCAGGTTGGACATGGGAGGTCGTGCCCGCTGGCGAGGCATTCAGTCGGAGTGATTCCCCTCTCCATCCAGTCGTGGGCTCGTGTGTTGAGCTGGTTCCATTCATCTTTCCAGATGTTGGTCCTTGCTGTTTCTTTGGTTGTCTGGAGAGGTGGTACTGTCTGCAAGAAACCGGCTCTGGATTTCAGTTGGGGTGGAGGTGCTGTGTGTCTGTGCAGGGGGTGCCTGGTATCGATCTCCTGTGCTCTCCGCTCGTCTTGGGCGACGATGGATTATCTGATATTGGGGGGGGGGGGGGGGCAATACCAGCTAGGGCGTAGAGGCACGGGACTGGCGTTGTCTTTTTGCATCCCGTCGTTGAGGGCTGTGTCAACCAGTTTGGTGTGGTGGGAGTGGCTCCAGCTTGATCACGCATATTCAGCTGTGGAGAAGCACAGGGCTAGGGCAGTTGCACGGATGGTTTTATGGATCAGCGCCCCACTTTGAGTTTACTAGTTTGCGCAGAATGTCAAGCACTGGAACAACTAAACGTCATTTTTAGATTTAACAGCAAATGCCCCTATACGATAGCTAAACCACCACGGGTTTGATCCTTGTCTCTGTCTGGCCAAGCCCTTCAGCCTTGTGCAAGCAGAAACACTCCAAAAGATCATGCAGTCCCAAGCGCTCTTCCAGAAGATTGACAAAGGACCTCGTGGGGACTGCCTTTTATAGGTCCCCGAACCTTGAGGGGCCGAACTACATAGGGGTGGTCTCTTTACAATCCAATCAAACATATTAATTCCATCAATACATTATTGACAGTTCTCCAGCCCAATAACAGAGTCTCCCATACATTGTTTCTAGGAGAAGCTTCTGGAAGGAAGCTAATTTAACTTGAATAACGCAACATTTGCCCTGGAATTCAAAATAACCCTGCCAGAGCTTAACACTTTGGCCAATCAACAAACAGCAGGGTAACTGTCTCGCAAAATTATTCACATTATTTACAATGCTTTTGCAGTAATCCAATCAACTTCATGCATTTTACACTTCTTTGGCGGTCTCATTCTGCAAAAATCTCATTCATACTGACAATTGAAGAGATACTCATACATTTCTTATCTGCAACACTGATCTGGGCCCTGGACTTCCTGGCAACATTCAGCAGCTTGTCTTCTATCTGCAGAAACACAGACTTGACTAAAATGGCCTAGCAATGCATGAATCCTTTACTAAATTTTGGTTCTAGTCTTGCTCAGTTTTGGCCAGGATTTACACAGCCAGCCAGGTCGAGGTGGGCTGTTCTTTAACCTCACCATGTCCTCTACGCAGTTATGTGCTTCACCATTGCTGCACCTGGAAGACCACAGCCAACAACAGCACAGTCTGTCCTGGTTTGGAACTGAAAACTGTTTGTTTTATCTTCTTTCTTTCCTGGAACTCTCTGCCCAACACCACTGTGCAAGTACCTTCAGGAGAAAGACTTCTGTGATTCAGGAAGATAACTCACCACAACATGCTCAATAGTAGTAAGGGTGCAAATGAATCACTGGCATAGCCAGCTACACCTAACTGTGAGGTGTTTAAACTGTTGAATTGGTACAGTTTTTGGCCGTTTCCGCCACTTTAAAATAATTTAGGGTGGTTACTCTAACCTTTGCCTCCACAATATCCAAACATCATTTTTTAATTCATAACAATCACAGCTGTGCACATTGATCAACATGGATCCTTCCCTTCCAGTCTTTCGAGGTGAGGCAGAGGTTCGCCTGCACTTCCTCCAACCTCATCCATTGCATCCGCTGTTCCAGGTGTCAACTGCTCTACATCGGTGAGACCAAGCGCAACACCTCCGCTCAGTTCGCAATAACCAACCTGATCTCCCGGTGGCTCAGCACTTTAACTCTCCCTCCCATTCCAAATCCGACCTTTCTGTCATGGGCCTCCTCCATGGCCAGAGTGAGTCTCACTGCAAATTTGTGGAACAGCACCTCATATTTTGCTTGGGTAGTTCACACCCCAGCGGTATGAACATTGACTTCTCCAATTTCAGGTAGTCTTTGCTTTCTCCCTCCTTCCCCTCCCCTTCCCAGCTCTCCCACAGCCTACTGTCTCCGCTTCTTCCTTTCTTTTTCCCGCCCCCCACCGACATCAGTCTGAAGAAGGGTCTCGACCCGAAACGTCGCCTATTCCTTCGCTCCATAGATGCTGCCTCACCCACTGAGTTTCTCCAACATTTATGTCTACCTTCCCTTTTACGGTATATTTCACCCTCGTTAGACCTCATCTGGACTATGCAGTTGCAGCTTGGGACACATACACAGATAAAAACATTTCATCCATCGAACGTGTCCAAAGACAGGCCGCTCGATTTGTTACTAACACCTACGAGAGAGAAGCGAGTATCACCAAACTTCTGAATTCTCTGGGGTGGAACCCTCTCCAAGACAGACGTGAAGCTCACCGTTTGACCTGTTTTTACAAAATGTTAAATGGTCAGCTAGACATAGATCACAAGACCTACACCAACCCCAAACCAATTAGGAGCAGACGAGGGCATTCGATCCAATTTGTGGTCCCAGCCTCAAAGACAGATGTGTACAGCAATTCGTTCTTTTCACGCACTATTAAAGCATGGAATAATCTCCACCAAGCCACGGTTGCCCAGCCAGATGCAAATAAATTTAAAGTGGCACTTTCTTCCCAATAACCCTATCTGGCTAAATCCCTCCCTTCACCACCTCCAGTTTAAATTCCAGTTGGAATATTTTGGAGGACCAAGTAACCAAGAACCAAGTTTGTGTCTAATGCGCCTGATATGTCTGTGCAGAAGCCTTTATCATAGAGTCATAGAGTCATACTGTAGGAAACTGTCCCTTCGGCCTAACTCACCCATGCCAACCAAGATGCTCCACTTACACTAATCCCACCTGCCCATGTTTGGCCAATATCCTTCTCAACCTTTCCTATCCATGTACCTGCCAAATGTCTTTTAACTGTTGTTTCAAATGTTGCTATGTTAGACGTTTGCACAGCATTGCTTTGAAGAGGGATAGTCAAAGACAGCTACAGAGTGACGAAACAAAAAGACAAATTGCTAGAGGAACTCAGCTGGTCAGGCAGAAACTCTGGGGCTTGGAGATGGTGGATGTTTTGGGTCAAGACCCTGCATCAGGTCTGTCCTGCAGCAATTTGTTTTTCATTGTTCCAGATTCCAACAGCTGGTCTCACTTGTGTCTCCATGTCACGAATAAAAGCCCTTGGATCCATGCCGATCAGGATATCTTTCTAAACGAGTCCAATTTGCCTGTGTTTCGCCCATATCCTTCGTAACCTTTCCTATCATGTACTTCGAGTCATTGTTAGAGTCACAGACTCATACAGCATGGAAACAGGCCCTTCAGCCTAGCTTGCCACTGCCGATGCAAGATGTCCCATTTACACTAATCCCACCTGCCCGCATTTGACCCCGATCACTCCATACCTTTCCTATACATGTACCTGTCCGAATGTCTGTTCAATGTTGTTCCAGTTTCCGCCTCTAGTACCTCCTCTGACAGCTCATTCCATATACCCACCACCCTGTGTGTGAAAAAGTTGCCCCTCAGATTCCAGTTTTGTTCCTAAGACCACTGGCCACTGTTGTCTTGTGTTGTGCTTCATTCAAATGGCATTGGGGGGGGGGGTGTCCCAATGACTTCACCAGAACCCAAGCTGTACACGTAATGGATAGGTAACGTTTGCAATTTTGGCTCATCTCTTTCCTCCAGAAAAACAAAACTTGTGACCACAGTTTTCCTGGGTAAATTTCCCATTGAGAATTCAATGGAAGCTCTGAGCTTTTGCAGTGAGTTCTGAGATTTTCCCTCTACTCTACAAATGGTTCCAAACACTTCTCCTGCAAGCTTTGACATGAAATTATTTCAGCAAAAGGTGCAAACACCATAGACCCATTGAATATTTATAGCTTCATCACAACTTTATAGTTCAATTGAAGCCACGATTCACAGTATTCTTGACAATCATTTGCTTTGAAGATATTCATAATCGTGCAATTGGTTAGAATAGAATAGAATAGAATGCCTTTTATTGTCATTCAAACAGCTTGGTTTGAACAAAATTGCATTTTCTACAGTCTTTAACAATTACAAAAAAAACCAAGACACACACTTAACACAATTTACACAAACATCCATCACAGTGAATCTCCAACACCTCCTCACTGTGATGGAAGGCAAAAGTCTTATCTCTTCCCTTTGTTCTTCTCCCGTGGTCCAGCGGTCCAACTGTAACGTTGAGGCGAACTGGGGCTCCCGATGTTAAAGCCCCCGGCGGGCGATGGTAAGTCCCGCGGCCGTTAAGCCGTGCCGGGCGATGTTAGGCCCCGCTCCGAATCCTTTAAACCTCGCAGGAGAAGTAGCCGTTGCGGGAGCTCCGAAAAGCGATCTCCCACCAGGGACCTGCGAGCTCCCGATGTTACCGTCCACAGGGCCCGCGGTCACAGCCGCACGCCACCACAGCTCTCCCCGCTCCGAAGCCGGCCCACTCCGCGATGGCGAGTCCGCAGGCTCCGCGACTGGAGTCCTCAGGTTGGTTCCGGTTGGAGGCCGCTGCCGGCTTCACGATGTTAGGCCCAACGACACCGGGTCCCCGAACAGGGAAGAGACAAACAGTTTCCCCCACCCGCCCACCCCCCCACATATACCCAGCTAAAAAAATAATAAAACTAGAATCAAAACATACATTTAACGAGACAAAAATAAAAAGAAGACAGACGGACTGCAGTCGAGCTGCTGCCGTTAGGCACTGCCACACAAGGTATAGAAATAATCTACAGGGTACACAAAAGGCTGGAGAAACTCAGCGGGTGCAGCAGCATCTAAGGAGCGAAGGAGATAGGCGACGTTTCGGGTCGAGACCCTTCTTCAGACCATAAATAAATGTACATATGTTCAGCAAATATAAACATTTGATAATACCTTCACTTTAAGGATTATCAAAGTCAGTTTTTATTCTCAATGTAATATTCGTTTTGGTGTAAAAATAGGAGGATGCAAAGTTTTTTTTCCCCAACAATGTCTTGGGTTGGTGCATTCAAGTGGATATCTGTCAACATTTATTTTCCTAAATATGATTGGCATTTATGGTCATTGTAGTTATTTTTTCTCCTTCCAGGTTGACATTGGTATCAAGCTCCAATTTTGCAAAGGATCTTGCACTCAATCAGTTGTTTACAATATCAACAATGAGCAGAATGCACAAATGGAGAAATCTCTTAATTCAATGGCTGGCCTAAGGCTTGAACAAATCGTACATAACGAGCCGGTACATAAGCTGAGTTTCGTGAAGAAAGCTGACGCAGTAACTGGCTTCAAGTCTGCATCTGATATTAGTCTGAAATTTCCACAATTCTGGGAAGAAATAGACACGGGGTTGTTTGGTTTAGATAATGATATCCCAGACGAAGGTTCTTCCATCTTCTTGGCCAACGATACTGGATCTACAAGCAAAGGCACGGATGTTCACACAGGTAACATAACAAGTGGTGATGCATCCAGCACTCCTGGTGGAATGAACAGCACGAGAAGGGAAGATGCACTCTTAAGCCATGGGAAAAATAGTACAAGAAGCGCTGATACATCCTTGACTCATGCTGAGGCAGAAACCAGCAATGTGGCATTAAATACGACAAAATACTCAGTCAAAGGAACTTTTTCAGACAGCTCCAATGACGCAAAAATATATCCCTCCATAAGCAGTTCTCAATCAGTTGTGAAACAGAACGTCAGCAAAAATACCGACTTCGAAACAGGTTATACATTTACAGAGCCATTCCTCAGGTTGGAACAAGTAGGCCACAAGGCGATAACATTGCCACAAGCCAGGAAAGATTTTCCTGATAATTCAACGCTTACAGAGACTGGTAGCTCGGAGGATTTTAGTGATCATTCAGATTTAAGGAATGTTGACGACTCTAACGTAATCGACTCCAACGAACCCGCCATCCCCTCGAGCAAAGAGGTGGCAGATTTCAACGACCACGCATCGAACATAGAATCCCATAACGGTATCTTCCAGTACTCAGAAGATTCTAATACCATGCACCCTTCTATCAATGCAAGCTTAAACGATGAAATCACAGAGTATGTTCCTGGTGAACATATTCACAATTTTAGCATGGAAAAAGTGCATAAGATTAAGAACTACATTGGAAAGGGTAGGTACAGTGATCATTCAGGTTAAACAAGCATCTTATTTTTAAAGATAAGGTATTGAATTGTGTGAATGTTGTACGTATCAAATATTCTTGAAGAATGTACTTCTACAGGCTGAATAAGGTTCGCAACCTTCTTCTTCTTGCATATGGTGTGCACCGCCTAAAGTTGTAGGACAACTTGTTCTATTTGATCTTATTTGATTGTGCACGCCGGGTTGATTGCATTCGTCGAAACAGGGCGGACCACGTGAAGGTTGCAGTCTTCCACACCTGTAATGTCAGCTATCCATAGACGGACACAAAAATGCTGGAGTAACTCAGCGGGACAGGCAGCATCTCTGGAGAGAAGGAATGGGTGACTTTTCGGGTCGAGACCCTTCTTCAGACCCGAAGCGTCACCCACTCCTTCTCTCCATAGATACTGCCCGCCCCGCTGGGTTACAACCATCTTTTTGTGTCTATCTTCGGTTTTAAAACCAGCATCTGCAGTTCCTTCCTATCTACATGTAACCTGTCCATGTTATCCGGAAATGCTGCCTGACCCAGCTGAGTTTATGTCGCACTCTGTGTCCTGAGGTATTTAAGACGGGAGCAAAGGTGAAAAAAGAATTGGAAGAGTTAAGTAGTAGTGGTAGAACAAGAAATGAAATGTAATAGGCAGGACCAGACTATGACAAAGTACATGAATATCAACAGACAGGTGTATAGTGCATGTATGTAAAAACAAGGGTACACAAAAAGCTGGAGAAACTCAGTGGGTGAGGCAGCATCTATGGAGCGAAGGAATAGGCGACGTTTCGGGTCGAGACCCTTCTTCAGACTGGCCCACAAGGTTGATGAAGCAAGACACAATAGCATGGCAATTCAGAGATGCTGAGAAATGTGATTACAATAATTCGTTAGGAGGGGTAGAAGCATATGGGATGGCATAATTCTAAACAAGGCAATCTAAAGTAGAAGGCAATCATTCTAAACAAACCAATATTGAGTCAGAGAGTAACATTAAGGAATTGGACAGGCTAGATGTAGGTATGTTACAAAACTTACCTTTACCGGCGCTGCACTTCTGCCGCTCCCCGTGTGCGCGACTTTCGCGCCTTGCAGAGGGGGGGGCGGGCTTAAAGTGCCGTTTTTCCACAGGCAGGACAAATCGATGAATGTCGGGCGATTTGGTTGCTGAAGAAAAATCGCTCCGACATTTCATCAATGGTGGTATTTTTAAATTACTCTAGATTATTTATTAACTAGAGTAATTTAAAAATCACCTTCAAAAGCCGTGAGCGCAGACAACCGGAAGCATTTTGCGTAGGGAAGAAAAAAAGGTAAATAGTTTATTTTTATATTAAAAGTTGGTTTTTCGGGAGGCATTAATAATATTTTTATGTTGCGAAATGGGTTCCCCAAAAAATGTATGAACCCCCAGTATTTTTCCCCCCGACTTCACTGCTAACCGCAACGTTCTAATCCACCGCATTCCGCTAAAACCCACTCGCTAGTTGATTTAAATGGCCATTAATTTACAGGCATAAAACACTAAAATCCTTCCATTTGGCCCAGAAATTCATGAAAATTAGATTTAAAAATTATGTTATATTGTGGATTATTGTGTGAATGTTATTTGGACACTTAGGCAATTTAAAAAAAGTTTATCTTTTCTTAAGAAATTGATAGATGTTTAGATCTACTCATTGAATTTTGTAATTAGCTACAATTAGATAACTAACTAATTATATGCTTTAATTTCAGGTAATCCAAGTAAGATTGTTTAATATTTGTTTCAGAATGCTTCAATCTATAATAACTGAAAATTTCATTGAGTTCTCTTAATTTTTAAGAATGTTATGGACATTTAACTTTTCCAGATCACAGCTTTTGAGTTAAGTCAATTGAAAGGCAATGGAAAGCAAGATGCTCATTTCCGAGTATGAAAATGGCCATAACTTTCTTAATACTGAAGATATGAAAGTAAATTAGGTGTCAAATTAAACTTCTTTTTATGCTTTATCTGATGGGATAAATTGCAGACTTGATTTTAAAAATCTCAAAATTTTGTAACATTGCTACTAGATGCAGAAAAATGTTCCCGATGTTGGGGGAGTCCAGAACCATGCGTCACAGTTTAAAAATAAGTGGAAGGCCATTTTGGACTGAGATGAGGAAAAACTTCTTCACCCAGTGAGCTGTGAATCTGTGGAATTCTCTGCCACAGTAGGTAGTGGAAGCCAATTCACTGGATGTTTTCAAGAGATTTAGATTTAGCTCTTTGAGCTAAAGGAATCAAGGGATATGGGGAAAAAGCAGGAACAGGGTACTGATTTTAGATGATCAACCATGATCATATTGAATGGCTCGAAGGGCCGAATGGCCTCCTCCTGCACCTATTTTTCTATGTTTCTATTTTCTACAACACATACACAGTTTCTTCCGCTCACCATATCTTGCCAACCACTAAATCCATCTATATTAATGTATTTTATCAGCACTTGGTTCTTGGCCTCCCATGCATCGGGGATTCATGTAGCAATGTTACAAAATTTTGAGATTTAAAAAATCAAGTCTGCAATTTATCCCATCAGATAAAGCATAAAAAGAAGTTTAATTTGACACCTAATTTACTTTCATATCTTCAGTATTAAGAAAGTTATGGCCATTTTCATACTCGGAAATTAGCATCTTGCTCCCCATTGCCTTTCAATTGACTTAACTCAAAAGCTGTGATCTGGAAAAGTTAAAAGCCCATAACTTTCTTAAAAATTAAAAGAACTCAATGAAATTTTCAGTTATTACAGATTGAAGCATTCTGAAACAAATATTAAATAATCTTACTTGGATTACCTGAAATTAAAGCATATAATGAGTTAGTTATCTAATTGTAGCTAATTACAAAATTCAATGATTAGATCTAAACATCTATCCATTTCTTAAGAAAAGATAAACTTTTTTTAAATTGCCTAAGTGTCCAAATAACATTCACACAATAATCCACAATATAACATAATTTTTAAATCTAATTTTCATGAATTTCTGGGCCAAATGGAAGGAATTTAGTGTTTGATTCCTGTAAATTAATGGCCATTTAAATCAACTAGCGAGTGGGTTTTAGTGGAATGCGGTGGATTGGAACGTTGCGGTTAGCGATGAAGTCGGGGGGAAAAATACTGTTTGTTCATACATTTTTTGGGACCCCATTTCGCAACATAAAAATATTATTAAAGCCTCCCGAAAAACCAACTTTTAATATAAAAATAAACTATTTACCTTTTTTTCTCCCCTACGGAAAATCCTTCCGGTTGTCAGTTCTCACGGCTTTTTTTTTGAATAATTTTTTTATTAGCAATAAACAATTCGCAATGTTTAAAACTGAGTTATAAACATCAACTTAAATCAATATTTGTACTCTAATGATTATTATCTTTTTTTTTTTTTTGAAAATAAAAGTGGGTAAAGAGAAATACCATTATTAATCAATAAAATTATAATTCCTTAATAATTATTTGGTATAAAAGAAAAAGAAAAAATGAAGAAAAAGAAAAAAGACATATTATGTATATATATCAATTAAAAGCCACACAATATATTATAAATGAAACAACTACAAATAATAATATCAGTAAAGACATGCATATATCCTGGTATACCAATACATTATTTTCATCAAATCCCGCAGGGTGTCAGTCGAGCCGTGATGCCAAGAACAGCTACTTCTCTAAATACTGTATATATGGAGACCATATCTGTTGAAAAGAATTATACTCGTCCAAAAGGACAAATCTGATTCTTTCCAACTGCAACGTCTCCAACATCTCTAATGCCCACATTTTAATTGTTGGGGATAATGTTCCCTTCCAAAATTTCAATATTATTTTTTTCCCTAATATCAAACAATAATCAAGGAAATTTCTTTGATCTAGTGTAAATATCAAATTAGCCTCTGGAATTCCCAGTATTATTAGCTTTGGGTCAGGTTCTAATTTAACCTTAAGGACTTCAGAAATAACTTTAAAAATTTCTGTCCAATAATAATTCAATTTAGGACATGTAACAAAACTGTGTGTTAAATTTGCTTCTAAATTCTTACATTTATCACAAATAGAGGAGAGATTAGGAAATATACTATTTAATTTGGTTTTCGAATAATGTAATCTGTATAATACTTTAAATTGTATTAATATATGTCTAGCATTTAACGAGCACCGGTGTATTCGTTGTAGACTTTCTTCCCAATTTTCTTTGGTTATAGGTGATCCAATTTCATTTTCCCATGCTTGACGATATGTTTCAGTTATTGGATTCTCCTTATCCATAATGATGTTATATATATAAGCTATTAATTTTTCTGTGGTTGGATGCCAGTTAAACGATTCATCTAATAATCCTGGTTCCTTATTTTTAAAATCCTGTGTATTAGATTTAATATAATCTCTAATTTGGAAATACCTAAACAAATGCTGTGAAGACAATCCGTAGATATCTTGTAATTCCTGAAATGAAAGAAATTTTCCATTTCTATAGAGGTGCTCTACCCTTGTAATTCCTAAATTATCCCAATGTCTGAACCCTCCATCCAATGTGGAGGGCTTAAATAATGGATTATTCATAATTGGTAATCTAAATGAAAGATTGTCTAATTGTAAAGTCTTGACTATTTGTTTCCAAATACGTCTATTATTATAAATGATTGGATTGTCCCTATAAATTTTTTTTTGAACTTCCTTTGGGGCAAAAATAATTGAATCTACGTTGAAAGGCAAACAATCTTCCTTTTCTATCTTTAGCCACGTTGGTTCCAGGTCCGTATTTACCCACCAAAAATTCATATTCTTAATCTGTACTGCCCAGAAGTAGTATAGAAAATTTGGAAGTGCTAATCCTCCGTTTATCTTTGACTTACATAAATGTTTTTTACTTATTCTATGATTTTTATAATCCCAGATAAAACTATTAACAATATTATCAATTTTTTTAAAAAAGGTTTTCGGAAGGAAAAAAGGGATAGCTTGAAACAGATATAATAATTGTGGTAGAAAAACCATCTTTATAGCATTTATTCTACCAATCAAAGATATAGGCAGTGTTTTCCAATATAAAATATTTTTTTTAAGTTTATCTAATAATTGAGGATAATTCGATCTAATTAATGAATTATGAGATTTAGATACATTAATTCCTAAATATTTAATTTTGTCAGTAACTATTGATAATGGATATTGTTGTAATATGTTTAAATTTATATTAGTTATTGGCATAATATCACTTTTATTCCAATTAATCCTATATCCAGAAAATGTACTAAATTTATTTATAACATCAAACAACATTGGAATACTAATTTCAGGTTTTGTGATGTAAATCAAAACATCATCTGCATATAAGGATATTTTATTAGTTGTTGTGTTAGTATTATAACCGTATATTTCAGGTTCTGATCTAATTCTTTCCGCCAAAGGCTCTATCGCCAAGGCAAATAATAAAGGCGATAACGGACATCCTTGTCTACATCCCCTAAAGAGTTTAAATTTAGCTGATAGTATTTGATTAGTTAGAATTCTTGCAGTAGGATCTGAGTATAGGATTCTTACCCATTTACAAAATTGATCCCCCAATTGAAACTTTTCCATTATATTAAATAGATATAACCATTCCACCTGGTCAAATGCTTTTTCTGCGTCTAACGATATGACTGCTAATTCCGTATCTCGTATTCTTTTAGAATATATAATATTAAACAGGCGTCTTAAATTATGAAATGAATAGCGTTTTGGAATAAAACCTGTTTGATCATAATGTATTAATTTAGAAATCACCAAACTTAGTCTCCTAGATAAAACTTTAGCTAATATTTTTTGGTCTGTATTTAGAAGGGCAATCGCTCTATATGAACCAGGATCTTCCAGATCCTTATCTACCTTAGGTATGAGTGTAATTGTGGATTCACTTAAAGAGTCTGGTAATTTTCCTTGTTCATATGCATGTCTATACACTGTATGTAGTCTTGGAGAGATCAGATCTTGAAATTTTTTATAAAATTCTGCACTCAGGCCGTCAGGCCCCGCAGCTTTTCCATTCTTTAATGAACCAATTGATTCTGCGATATCTTTCACTGATATTTCAGCATTTAACAAGTGTCTCCCTTCCTGATCTAAACTCTTAATTTGACATTCTTGTAGAAATGTTTCCATTCCATCTGTTTGTCCTGTTAATTTTGATGAGTAAAGATTTTGGTAATATTGTAAAAATCTATCATTAATATCTTTTGGTATGGTCAATATATTTCCTTGCATTGATCTGATTCCATGTATCGTTTTTTCATCGTCTAATTTTCTTAATTGTCGTGCTAGCAATTTATGCGGTTTATCTCCAAATTCAAAATGCACTTGTTTGGTTTGTTGAAAAAGTTTGATGACTTGATTAGAGTATATTTTATTTAGTCTATACTTTGCTATTGCAATTTTATTACTTAACTCCTTAGAAGGGTGTTTTATATTCTCATTGTCTAGTTGTTTTATCTCCGTTTCTAACTTCTGTTCCCTCTTTCGGTTTTCTTTATTAAAATATGCTTGTGCCGATATTATTGCACCACGCATAAATGCCTTAAATGTATCCCAAAGTAACAATGGTGAAATTTCAGGTGTGTCGTTTGTCTCAAAGAATAATTTAATCTGTTCTGTCACATGATTACAACAATCCTTGTCCTTCAGTATCTGAGGATTAAATCTCCAAGTCATAGTTTTATTAGATATATCTTTTAGTTTTATCTTAAATGTTAATGGTGCATGATCTGAAATAATAATATTGTGATATTTTGCATTGTACGAAAAGGGAAGCAGTTTTGAGTCTATTAAAAAGTAATCTATCCTCGAGTAGGTTCCGAATACGGGCGAGAAAAAAGAATATTCTCGTCCGGATGGGTTCTCTAATCTCCAAATATCCTTAACGTTAGTTGAATTAATGAAAGAATTTATAAGTTTACTTGAATTAGAAATAGCTTTCCTTTTTGTTGAGGATCTGTCTAAGTAGTTATCCAAAGTGCAATTTAAATCGCCCCCAATTATTAAATTATGTTGAGTGGATATAGGAATATTATTGAATATTTTCTTAAAAAATAATGGGTTATCGAAATTAGGAGCATATATATTCATAAGAATTACTTTTTTTGAGTATAATTCCCCTGTAATTATTACATATCTGCCCTCTTTATCTTCTATTATAGAACTTTGTTTAAAAGGTATACCTTTACGAATAATTATTGCAACTCCCCTAGATTTATGTATAAATGAAGAATGATATACCTTTGAAATCCATTTAGCTGTTAATCTATATTGATCATCTCTTTTGAGATGCGTCTCTTGGAGGAAAATAACGTCTGATTTCAATCTATTCAGCTGCGCTAACACCTTACCCCTTTTAATTGGTTCATTAATTCCCTTAACATTCCAACTACAGAAAGTGATTCCATCATCCCCAGTCTTCAAATTCATATCTTGCATTTTAGTATTAGGGTGGGTTTTTTTGGAGTAGCCCTCTCGGCCCCTCCAGCTCAACAAGGCACCCAAACGCCAATCCGACGAAAATTACCAATCTCAATAATCCATATCCATGTCTATCTAAAATAGTTATACGGTATTGTTCATAATTACATTCATATAATATATAACATAAATTCAAATACTTAATATATTAAAAAAAATAGAAAATATAAGTGAAAAAAGAAAAAAGAGTGTTAAAAGGGTGCCCAAAGAAAAAAAAGACTACACTGATAGATTGTGTAGTGTGTGTTAGTGAACGCCACACTAACGTGGCGATTAATCTAATGACTTCCGTGTTTAAAAAAGATGTTAAATATTCCAGCTCCCAACTAGAATACTGTGTATATTGGGGTGGGGTACTAACTTTAAGGATTTAGTAATTATTTCTATTATTCATGAAACTATTTATTAATTACTATTCTATTGTAATTAGTATTATAATAAATAATACTATGTTAGGGGAATTTTGAAATTCTACAAATTGATATCAAACCACTACTACATTCCCATTATTTTCCCTCTTTCTCAATGAATAATTCATAACCGCAGGTTAATGATAAAAGTCCAAAATGTTCAGTCGTCGTCTTCTTCCTCCCGTGATTCATCGTCTGCTTCCTCCTCTTCTGCCTTCTTCTGTATGCCTTGAGCGAACTTCAATGCATCAGTATGCTTAACGAAGCGGTGTTCCTCGTTGTCATAGGTCACTCTCAGTGTTGCTGGGTACATCAAGCCATATCTGAGATCCACTGTATTCTTTAAACTCCGTAGAATGCCTCTTGTTTCAGTGAATAAGGATCTTCTCTTAGCAACTTCCGCTGGGTAATCTCTGAAGATACTAATGTTATTTCCTTCGTATTTCAAATTTCTCTTTCTCATTATTATCTTCATCATATCTTCAAAGACGTGATCATACACCACCTTTACAATCATTTGTCTGGGTGGTGCACCTCTCCCAGGGACCCGTCTTAAAGCCCTGTGGGCACGGCCCAACAGTGGTTCTTCATCCAATTCCAGAATGTCTTTTAGGAGTTTTGCAACAAATTTTCGTGGATCATGATTTCCTTCACAACCTTCAGTCAATCCTACAATTCGCAAATTCTTACGTCTTTGTCGGCCCTCCAAATCAATACATTTCTCATTTATTTTGCGAAGTAGTTCTGAGAGGCGTTTATTCTCGGCAAGTAACTTCTCAGTTTCCTTGGCACTTTTTACAGCAAAATCAGCCAAATCTTTAAGTGTATCATTGTGTTGGTCAATTGTAATGGTAATAGGATCTATCTTATCATTCAGCATTTGTTCCAACCCAGCAACCTTGGCGTTTATCTCAGAGAATCGGTTTTGAAATTCAGCCTCCGTCTTACTTTTCCATTCGCTCATCATAATCTTTACCGTCTCGGTAACTTCTTTTGTTAATTCCACTTTAATTCTCTCCTGAGACACCAGAATCTCCGCTTTTAGATTTTTTATTTCATCTTTATATTCTTTCTTCATGTCTTTAAATTCATCTTTATATTCCTTCTTCAGATCTTTTATTTCTTTCACCAGTTTCTTCATCTCACCTATCATGGAATTTTTGAACTCTTCCATTTCCACTTTTCTCTGTGAGATCTCTTCCTGGGAGGCAGTCAGACTCGAGCCCGAGGCTTTGGTGGGGCCAGCCTCCCTTCTTAGGCCCGGTTTCTTCGGGGGGGGGGGAGGAGGAGTGCATTTTAAATTTCTTACCGAAGTCGCGCGCCTGATGACGTCACGCAGCCTTCAATCGCACCGGAGCCGTTTTTAATCGATCTCCTGCGGTAAGTAGCGTTAGCACCCTCCTTTAGCCTCGTTTTTTTTACAGATTTTTACGGAGCTGATCTGGCGCTGTTCTCCCCTAGAACATGGCGCCACCGGAAGTCGAGTTCTCACGGCTTTTGAAGGTGATTTTTAAATTACTCTAGTTAACAAATAATTTAGAGTAATTTAAAAATACCTTAATTGATGAAATGTCGGAGCGATTTTTCTTCCGCAACGAAATCGCCCGACATTCATCGATTATCCAGGCCTGTTGAAAAACGGCACTTTAAGCCCGCCCCCCTCTGAAAGGCGCCAAAGTCGCGCACACGGGGAGCGGCAGAACTCCAGCACCGCTAAAGGTAAGTTTTGCAACATACCTAATTCATGTACTTATTGTGAGAGTACATGCCTCCACTCTATTCTCGAGCAGTGTGTTCCATTCTCAAGATGCTCAAATTCTTTCTCAAATCTCTTCTTAATCTAAGCCCTGTAGTCTTCCACACCATTTCATGGGGGAAATCAACCCTCCCTATCGTCTGTCATCATTTTGACAATCTTCCTCAAGTTCCCCCCTAAGCTTCCCCTCCTCCAAGGAAATGAAATCAAACTGATCCAGTCCTTCTGTCACTCCGACACTGTCTCCGCCTCTTCCTTTCTTCTCTCACCCCCCCCCCCCCCACATCAGTCTGAAGAAGGGTCTCGGCCCGAAACGTCACCTATTCCTTCGCTCCATAGATGCTGCCTCACCCGCTGAATTTCTCCAGCATCTTTGTCTACAGTTTTTCTTCCTTACAGTTCTTCTTCATGGAGGCCGATTAGGAAAAGGGGAGATGCAGCGCGACCTGGGTGTCATGGTACACCAGTCATTGAAAGTAGGCATGCAGGTACAGCAGGCAGTGAAGAAAGCGAATGGTATGTTAGCTTTCATAGCAAAAGGATTTGAGTATAGGAGCAGGGAGGTTCTACTTCAGTTGTATAGGGTCTTGGTGAGACCACACCTGGAGTATTGCGTACAGTTCTGGTCTCCAAATCTGAGGAAGGACATTATTGCCATAGAGGGAGTGCAGAGAAGGTTCACCAGACTGATTCCTGGGATGTCAGGACTATCTTATGAACAAAGACTGCATAAACTCGGTTTATACTCTCTAGAATTTAGGAGATTGAGAGGGGATCTTATAGAAACTTACAAAATTCTTAAGGGGTTGGACAGGCTAGATGCAGGAAGATTGTTCCCGATGTTGGGGAGGTCCAGGACAAGGGGTCACAGCTCAAGGATAAGGGGGAAATCCTTTAGGACCGAGATGAGAAGGACTTTTTTCACACAGAGAGTGGTGGGTCTCTGGAACTCTCTGCCACAGAGGGTAGTTGAGGCCAGTTCATTGGCTATATTTAAGAGGGAGTTAGATGTGGCCCTTGTGGCTAAGGGGATCAGAGGGTATGGAGAGAAGGCAGGTACGGGATACTGAGTTGGATGATCAGCCATGATCATATTGAATGGCGGTGCAGGCTCGAAGGGCCGAATGGCCTACTCCTGCACCTAATTTCTATGTTTCTATGTTTCTATAACTGAAGCATAGTATCTCAGGCAAGATCCCGGTGAATCTCTTCTGCATTCTATCCCATGCACCTTCCTGTAGTGTGGTGACCAGAAGTTCAGACAGTATTCCAGCCAAGGTTTAGGAAAGTTCAGCCAAGAGCTCCTCGCTCTTGCATTATATGCTCCAGATAACAAAGGCCAGAATCCTACCTTTGACACCACCCTATCTACTATGTTGATTGTGGCAGTGCAGCGTAGGTTCACGAGATTGATCCCTGGGATGGCGGGACTGTCATATGAGGAAAGATTGAAAAGACTAGGCTTGTATTCACTGGAGTTTAGAATGATGAGGGGGGATCTTATAGAAACATATAAAATTATAAAAGGACTGGACAAGCTAGATGCAGGAAAAATGTTCCCAATGTTGGGCGAGTCCAGAACCAGGGGCCACAGTTTTAGAATAAAGGGGAGGCCATTTAAGACTGAGGTGAGAAAAAATGTTATCACCCAGAGATTTGTGGAATGCCCTGCCACAGAGGGCAGTGGAGGCCAAATCAATGGATGGATTTAAGAGAGAGTTAGATAGAGCTCTAGGGGCTAGTGGAATCAAGGGATATGGGGAGAAGGCAGGCACGGGTTGTTGATTGGGGACAATCAGCCATGATCACAATGAATGGCGGTGCTGGCTTGAAAGGCCTCCTGCATGTTGCCATCTTCAGGGAGTTTTGAAACAAGGTCCCTTCATTGCTCAATGTTTTTCAATGGTTTACCGTTCATGCTATGTCTTTAAGACTCCCTAAAATGCACCATCTTACACTTATTATTCCCTATTCCCTAGGACATTGAGGGAAGTTAATGTAGAAATAGCAGGGGCTATGACAGAAATATTTCAAATGTCATTAGAAACGGGAATAGTGCTGGAGGATTGGCGTACTGCGCATGTTGTTCCATTGTTTAAAAAGGGTTCAAAGAATAAACCTAGCAATTATAGACCTGTTAGTTTGACGACAGTGGTGGGCAAATTAATGGAAAGGATACTTATAGATAATATATATAAGCATCTGGATTAACAGGGTCTGATCAGGAACAGTCAACATGGATTTGTGCCTGGAAGGTCATGTTTGACAAACCTTCTTGAATTTTTTGAAGGGGTTACTAGGGAAATTGATGAGGGTAAAGCAGTGGATGTTGTCTACATGAATTTCAGTAAGGCCTTTGACAAGGTTCTCCATGGAAGGTTGGTTAAGAAGGTTCAATCTTTGGGTGTTAATGGCGGAGTAGCAAGATGGATTCAACAGTGGCTGAATGGGAGATGCCAGAGAGTAATGGTGGATGGCTGTTTGTCAGGTTGGAAGCCGGTGACCAGTGGGGTGCCTTAGGGATCTGTGTTGGGTCCACTGTTGTTTGTCATGTACATCAATGATCTGGATGATGGGGTGGAAAATTGGATAAGTAAGTATGCAGATGATACTAAGATAGGTGGTGTTGTAGATAATGAAGTAGATTTACAAAGTCTACAGAGAGATTTGGGCCATTTGGAAGAGTGGGCTGAACGATGGCAGATGGAGTTTAATGCTGATAAGTGTGAGATGCTGCATCTTGGCAGGACAAATCAAAATAGGATGTACATGGTAAATGGTAGGGAATTGAGGAATGCTGTGGAACAGAGGGATCTAGGAATAGCTGTGCATAGTTCCCTGAAGGTAGAATCGCATGTAGTTTGGGTGTTAAAGAAAGCTTTTGGTGTGCTGGCCTTTATAAATCAGAGCATTGAATATAGGAGTAGGGAAGTAATGTTAAAATTGTACAAGGCATTGGTGAGACCATTTCTGGAGTATGGTGTACAATTCTGGTCGCCTAATTATAGGAAGGATGTCAACAAAATAGAGAGAGTACAGAGGAGAATTACTAGAATGTTGCCTGGGTTCCAGCAACTAAGTTACAGAGAAAGGTTGAACAAGTTAGGTCTTTATTCTTTGGAGCGCAGAAGGTTAAGGGGGGACTTGATTGAGGTCTTTAAAATGATGAAAGGGATTGACAGAGTTGACGTGGATAAGCTTTTCCCATTGAGGGTAGGGAAGATTCAAACAAGAGGGCATGACATGAGAATTAAGGGACAGACGTTTAGGGGTAACATGAGGGGGAGCTTCTTTACTCAGAGATTGGTGGCTGTGTGGAATGATCTTCCAGCAGAAGTGGTGGAGGCAGGATTGATTTTAACATTTAAAAGTAAAGTGGATAGGTATATGGACGGGAAGGGAATGGAGGGGTATGGTCTGAGTGCAGGTAGATGGGACTAGGGGAAAATAAATGGTCGGCACGGACTGGAAGGGCCGAGAAGGCCTGTTTCCATGCTGTAATTGTTATATGGTTATGTGGTTATTAGGATTAAATTGCCTGACATTGCCTTTCCCAATTTACCAGCTGATCTGTATAATTCTGTTGCCACGGTGGCGCAGCGGTAGAGTTGCTGCTTACGCGATTGCAGCGCCGGAGACCCTGACTACGGGTGCTGTCTGTACGGCGTTTGTACGTTCTCCCCGTGACCTACGTGGGTTTTCTCCGAGATCGTCGTTTTCCTCCCACACTCCAAAGACGTGCAGGCATGTAGGTCAATTGGCTTGGTGTATGTGTACATTGTTCCTAGTGCGTGTAGGATAGTGTTTATGTGTGGGGATCACTGGTTGGCACACACACGGTGGGCCGAAGGGCCTGTTTCCACACTGTATCTCTAAACCAAACTAAGCTACACTAAACTCTCCTCTATTCACGATTAAAATCACCAGCTTTCATGGTGATCACAATATTGAGTCTGAAATGTCCCGACCTGAAACATCACCAATCTATGTCCTCCAGAGTTGCTGCCTGACCCCATGGTTCTATGCAAGATTCCAACATCAGCAGTTCCTTGTGTCACCAACTTAAATGTCATCTGCAGACTTAAGGGCCTGTCCCATTTGGGCGTCATTTGGGCATCATTTACGTGACACCCTAAAAATTAGTTGGTGCATCGTATTGGCGTGTGGTGAGGCGTGGTGGTGTATTCAGTGACACGTGGTAACGTGCGGCGCCCCAGGATTTTGGAATACTCAAATTCCACGCGCGCCACCTGCGTGATGTATCCATTGCGCACGCTGACGTGGTGATGGCGTACGCTGACATACTGACGGCGTACGTGTAGTGCGTGGTGACGCACGGTTACACACGGTGAGTCACGACCGTTGCCGATGATAATTTATTATGCGTCACCGTGTGTCAACGTCCATACCATGCGCCGCCCGTACACCGACGGCGCGCCATTTGCACGTCATTTGAGCGCCACACCACGTGACCACCCGGGTATAAAGCGCACGTAGTTTTGACATTTTTTCACTGGGAAAATCCTTGCCACGGAGATCGGACTAAGTACGAACGACATTGCCAATGGCTCCCCAAGTGGGACAGGCCCTTTACTAATCATGCCATCTACTGTTCACATTTAAGATGTTACTATTTCCAACAAACAGTGGTGGTCCCAGTTCCAATCCCTAAGGTACACCAATGGTTAGAAAATTCCAGTCACTGAAATTTTTGAAAATTTCACAAATATATTTAAAATAAAACTGACCCCAGAAGCAGACTGGCTAATCTTTGGGATATCGGAAGACTGCCCTGAATTAAACGTGTTTCAAAAGACTCTATTTGAATATGGCTTAATAACTGGAAAAAAGCTAATCTTAAAATTGTGGAAAAATTCTCAGGTACCCCCAGTCAATATGTGGATTTCATCTATGTTCGAAACACTACACTTGGAAGATATGAGACTCCGACTAGCAGGAAAATCAGGCCGTTTCTATAAGACGTGGTCTGCATTTAAAATTCTATTACAAGGATAAGGCGCAAGAATACCTCAAAAAAGTACCGGTGTCGGGTCTTGGTAAAGGGGGAAGAAAAACTGTCGAGTTGGTAGATTCCTTTTGCGAGATGTTTATAATAAAGTAACTGGCTTTTCTTTTTTCCTTCTTTATTTTTCCCTTCTTCCTTTTTTTTCCCCTCTCCAGTGTCTATCTCTTAATTCCCGTTTCTAACTCTTCATTGGTTTCCTTTCCCTCTGTCACACTTTGGCACTTCCACATCTCGTTTGCACTTTTCTACTTTCTATGTTGCTATTTTTCTCTCTATTCTCTCTTTTCTAAATAAAGATATTAAAAAAATGAAGAAAATTCCAGTCACAATAACGACCCTCCATCATCACCCTGTCCCTCCTTAAATCAAAAACAATTTTGGATCTATTTTGTAAATTTTCCTCGAGTCCAGTGGCCTCTAGCTTTCATGTGATCAATTCATTTGATTAGTACGGGTGTCAGGAGTTATGGGGAGAAGGCAGGGGGATGGGGTTAGGAGGGAGAGATAGATCAGCCATGATTGAATGGCAGGGTAGACTTGATGGGCTGAATAGCCTCATTCTGCTCCTATCACTAGGGATCTTGCGATCCAATGATGTGAGACCTTGTAAAGTTCTTACTAAAGTCCATTGAAAACACAACAACTGCCTGGTCCTCTTCAATATATTTATCAGCTCATTAAAAAATCCATTAATTTAGTCAAACATATTGACACAAATAAATCTGACTTTCCAGGCGCAGATTCATCCCGTCCCTCAGAATATCTCCCCATAATTTCCTGATTACTGAGACTGACTGGCACATAAATACCTGGGTTAGCATTGCAGCCAGTCTGAATCGAGGAGTTGCATCTGAGATCTTCCAGTCATCTGTGGCTAACAATTCTTTTTAATTGAGACACATGGAACTGCAGATGTTGGTTTACAAAAAAAAAGTAATATTATTGAGGAGGACATGATCACGAGGGCGTGGAGAGAGTGAATGCTCACAGACTTTTCCCTTGGGTAGTGGATTCTCATGTTAGAGGGCACAGGCTTAAGTTATGAAGGGGAGAGATTTAAGAGGAACATCTTTAAGGGGCATCTTTTTCACTCAGAGGGTGGTCAATATCTGGAATGAGCTGCCAGTGGAAGCTACAGATGCGGATGCAATTATGACTTTTAATAGGCGTCTGAACAGATATATGGATATGGATGGATTTACGGATTAGAGGGATATGGGCCAAATGCAGGGAAATAGAATTAGCCCGAAAGGCCAAGTTGGTCAGCTTGGATAAGGTGGGTCAAAGAGCCTGTTTCTGTGCTGTACAGCTCTATCAGTCGATTAAAATATTGGAGCAACTCAGTGAGTCAGGCAGCATCTCTGGAGAACATGGATCGGCAACATTTTGGCTTGGGACCTTCTTCAGACTAGTTGTAGTCGGGGGAAGGGAGCTGGATGAGAAGTGGGGATGGGACAAAGCTTGGTAGGTGATAGGTGGAGGAAGGAACTGCAGATGCTGGTTTAAACCAAAGATCGACATAAAATAAGACATAAAACACTGGAGTAACTCAGCGGGACAGGCAGCATCTCTGGAGAAAAGGAATGTGTGACGTTTCCTATCGAGACGTCGGAAGGAGGGTCTCAATCTGAAATGTTTCTCTGATGCTGCCTGTCTCGCTGAGTTACTCCAGCACTGTGTCTATCTAGGTTGGTGTGGGTGAGAGGGGTTTTGGATTGGCAGATGTTTGGACAAAGGCCAGAGATGTAAAGACAGAAAAACGTAAGATAAGGGATAAGGATAGAAGAGGCGTGAACTGTGGAGCTGGAAGAATATAGGTGGAAGGGGAGAGGGAGAAATGAGTGGAGCACAGGGAATTGGAGCCTTCGATATCCTTTATCTCCGGGCTGTAAGCTAACCAAGTGGAATATGAGGTAGACATAAATGCTGGAGAAACTCAGCGGGTGCGGCAGCATCTATGGAGCAAAGGAAAGCTGATCCTCCAGTTTGTGTGGCAATGTAGGAGGCCTGGGACGGTAAGGTCCGTGTGGGAATGGGCCGGGGCGTTTAAATGGTCTTCAGTGTTCCAGCATTCTCCTCCACTGCAATAGAAGCCAAGGATACATTGCATCCATTGCCGTGGAGATTAATTCACCTTGACGTCCGCTAAAGCTTATAATACCTCTTTTAATCTTAACATATTCTGGAATGTCACTGTTGTAACTGAAATTTCCAACTGCGCATGTCGTTCACAAGTGCGATTACAGATGAAAGGTATTAATTTAAGACCTAGCCTATGTTTCCTGCCTCTATGCACAGTATCCTCTTTTGATCCCAAGTGGGCACCACTCTTTCCTTGGTAACCTGGTTGCTCTTATAGTTCAGTTTTGTTTTGTTTAGGGATACTGCACGGAAACAGGCCCTTCGGCCCACCGAGTCCGCACCAATCAGCGATCCCCGCACACTAAAGGGCCTGTCCTACCAGCATCCGACTCCATGCGATGAGCGCGATCAAACTAGAAGCGGGGGCTGCGAGGAGGTCGGGTGATCCCATGTACAGGGCCGTTCCCACCAGCATGCGCCTGTATGCGGCAAGCGCGACCAAACCGGCAGCGAGGGCTGCGCGGAGGTCGGGCGAGTGGCGCAATGCGGCGCAAAGTGAGTCGAACTTGGAGCGAAGTCTAAGGTAAGTTCGCCAGGACAGAGAGGGTCACACAGAGAGGGGCACAGACGCACACACACACACAGGGCCACGGAGCCACACACATAGAGGGTCACGGAGGCACCTACAGAGAGGGTCACGGAGGCACGATGTCGGGGCGATGTGTAATGCGTCGAGGCGACTGCGAGCCAACAAGCCATTGCCGCACTGAATTTTTGAACACGGTCAGTTTTTCGGAGCCCCGCGCGATGTCGGGACGAAGTCCGCACAATTCCGCACGGCTCCGGCGATCAAAGTGGGACCGGCCCCGCGACGGCGGACGGCTCAAGCAACCACGTTAGGTCGCGCTAATCGCATGGAGTCTCATGCTGGTGGGACAGGCCCTTAATTCTATGCAGGATAGGAAAAGTGAGAATGGTTTTGTGTGAATATGCATAGCACATTGGAATTGGTAGGGCTCATTGTAAAATACTTTTAAAACGTACTTAAACACTGGATTTTATAAAGAGAGGAACTGAGTAGAGGAAGTAAAAACATGATGAATCTGGTTTGGCCACAACTGAAGGATTGTGTCTAATTCTGGGTGTCAAGCTTTAGAAATAAAAAGGCTTTAGAGAGAGGTCAGGCAGAATTTACTAAACATAAATCAGGATTCTTTTTTAATGATGTGTATAGACTGATGAAGTTCAGGTTGTTCTCTAAAGGCCCTGTCTCACGGTGCGAGTTGACACACGAGTGACCCAGAGTGACAGACTCATGGTTGTGTACGATATTCCAAGTTGATGTGCAAGTGTTTGTGGCGAGTTCCCATGGGTATGGTAATCTGCGATGTTCCGAGATCGTCTCCAGAGTTACCAAGTTCCCCTCCCATTTGCTCTTGAGTTGCCAAGTTCCTCTCCCGCTCAGGGCGTGTGTTGTGCTGCAGTCCGGGATTCGCATTTAAAGCACTCGGTTATATTCAGCAGTTCAAGCGAGGACGGGTTTGGGGGCGAGGGATGGTGGAATTGGGAGAAGGCAAAGACTATGGGTGGGGAGGAGTGAGAGGGGGGGCTAGGAACGGCATCTGCGAAACGGGTAGTCAACCTTTAGTGTCCCGGCCCGAAACATCCCAATACATTTTATGATTTCCCTCCAAAGATGCAGTCTCCCGTGGTTTGTTTGCACAACTCTCTTCCCTCTCTCTCCCAACATTGGGGGGGGGGGGACGACAAGATAGTTTAAACGGACCTTACCCCCACTTCATGCTTCTGTTGCGCATAATTCAGCAGTAAAACCTCTCTTCCCCTTACCCAGCGACGCCCGATTCCTCGCACCCCCACAAGTTCACATCGACGAGGGAAGAATGAGCGGGTAGTCTGAAGAAGGGTCCCGACCCGAAACATCATCCACCCCTTCTCTCCAGAGGCGATGCCTGTCCCGCTGAGTTACTCCAGCATGTTTGTGTCTATCGTCGGTGTAAACCAGCATCTGCAGCTCCTTCCTACACACGGACAGTGAAGTGCCTCGGCCAAATTAGGAACATTAGGATTCTCTGATGTGAAGGTAGTCTGGTTTGCGTTTCTTACACTTAATCATATCCGAAACTAAAGTATAGATAGACACAAAATGCTTGAGTAACTCGGCGGGACAGGCCGCATCTCTGGAGAGAAGGAATGGGTGGCGTTTTGGGTAAGTCTGAAGAAGGGTCTCGACTCCATTCCTTCTCTCCAGAGATGCTGCCTGGTCCGCTGAGTTACTCCAGCATTTTGTGTCTATTAAAGAGTTCCCACGGTAGACGCACGAATCACTAAACTTAACGCACGGGCCACTACGATATAACTCTGAGTTTAAATGTTTCAATTTTAAACTTGACCACGAAATTTGACTCGTGGAAAAAGTCAAACATGTTTGACTTTTTTCACGAGTTCACAAGTTTCACAGGTACCTGCCGTTAGCGCCACGAGTGGACAAGTTGATCGCGCGAGTTCCGACGTTCCCACTACGTTGGTTGTACGTGATCACCACGAGTGAAAACTCGGGGTCACTCGTGGGCCAACTCGCACCGTGAGACAGGGGTTTAAGGTAAAGAGAATAGTGTGAGGCAATCTGATTGCAGTGTTTAATATAATGAATGGTACTCATACAGTCATCTTAGACTCATAGAGTGATACAGCATGGGAACAGGCCCTTCGGCCCAACTTGCCCACACCGACCAACATGCCCCATCTACAGTACTCACCTGCCTGCATTTGGTCCATATCCCCCTAAACCTGTCCTATCCATGTACCTTTCTAACTGTTTCTTAAACGTTGGGATAGTCCCTGCCTCAACTACCTCCTCTAGCAGCTTGTTCCATGCACTCACCATCCTTTTAGTTTAGTTTGGAGGTACAGCGGGGCAAAAGGCCCTTCGGCCCACCGAGTCCGCACCGACCAGCGATCCCCACACACACCAGGGATGATTTACACTTACACCAAGACAATTCACCTACATTCAAGTACGTCTTTGGAATGTGTGAGGAAACTGAAGATCTCGGAGAAAACCTACGCGGTCACGGGGAGAACGTGCAAACTCCGTACAGCCAGCACCCGTAGTCGGGATCGAACCCGGGTCTCCGGTGCTGCAAGCGCTGTAAGGCAGCAAATCTCTGTTTCAACGCCACTGTTTCCTTTGTGTGAAAAAGCTCCCCTTCATATTCCTTAAACCTCTGTCCTCTGGTCCTCGATTCCCCTGCTCTGGGCGTCTACCCGATCTATTCCTCTTATAATTTATATCATCAGAGTGTTTAAATTGGTGAAGGAATCGGGATGAAGAGAGCAGACATTGAAGGTGAATGGGCAAAAGAACTAAGTGTGAGAGGAAGGTAGACAAAAACGCTGGAGAAACTCAACGGGTGAGGCAGCATCTATGGAGCAAAGGAATGGGTGACGTTTCGGGTCGAGACCCTTCTTCAGACGCCGTGGGTGACGGGATAATTTTCTTTCTACACATTGAGTGGTTCGGGTCAGCAATGCATAACCAGGGATAATGGAGAATGGAGAAAGATTACAGTTAATGGCAACGCCCTGAACTGCATCGATGAACTGGGAGATCTTTGGGTCCAAGTTCAACAGCTCCCTGAAAGTGGCAACACAGGTGGATAGAGTGCATATTATGTTTGTCTTCATCAGTCACGGCATTGAGTCTAAGACTCAGGAATTCATGCTGCAGTTTTATAGGGCTTAGGTTAGCAGGCCTTTGGAGCATTGTGTGTAGTTCTTGTTGCCCCATTAGTTTAGTTTAGAGATACAGCGCGGAAACAGGACCTTCGTCCCACCGGGTCCGCACCAACCAGCGATCCCCGCACATTAGCACTATCCTGCACACACTAGGGACAATTTTACATCTACACCAAGCCAATTAACCTACACACCTGTACGCCCTTTGAGTGTGGGAGGAAACCGAAGATCTCGGAGAAAACCCACGCAGGTCACGGGGAGAACGTACAAACTCTGTACAGGCAGCACCCGTAGTCGGGATCGAACCCGGGTCTCCGGCGCTGCATTCGCTGTAAGACAGCAACTCTACCGCTGCGCCACCGTGCCATGCCACAGGATGAATATGGAGGCTTTGGAGAGGGTTTGTCCTGGATTGTGGGTATTAGGTGTATGACAGGTTGGACAGACCTGGATTGTTTTCTCTTCATGCAGCAGATGCTGAGGGGTGACCTAATAGAATTATATAACATTGCAAGGGACATAGATAGGATAGACAGCCACAACCTTTCTCTCAGTGTGAACATATCAGAAACTAGAGGGCACAGCTTAAAGGAGATGTGTGGGGCAAGTTGTTTGCACAAAGAGCGGTGGATGTCTGGAACACATTGCCAAGGGTGGGGTGGTGGCAGATACAATAGTGCCATTGAAGACACTTTTAGATGGGCCTCTGGAAATGTAAATGGAGTGTTGGCCGGGATCCCTGGATAGAGTCAAGGGAGGAGGCATACAACACCGGTCGTTGTACCCCGACAGTCTTTCCAGGTGAGGCAGAGGTTCACTTGCACCTCCTCCAACCTCATCTACTGTGTCCGTTGTTCAAGATGTGGACCCTGATGTGGACACATCGGCGAGACCAAACGCAACCTGTCCAAGTCACCCTACAGCCTCATGGCATCCTCCTCGTGGCTCACACTGCCACCCAGCTTTGTGTCATCCCCAAACTTGGAGTTGTTACATTTAATTCCCGCATTTAAATCGTTAATATAGTCCTCCTTCTCTTCGAATATAGATGCAAAGTACTCATTCAGTATCTCACCAACATCCTCCAACTTCAAGCATAGATTCCCTCTTGGGATCTAACTGATGCCATCTTCTTAAACCTGACACTCGCATCCTTTTTCTTCCTGACCAAGTCTTGGTCATCCACAGTTCCCTTAACTTGCGGTCCTTATCCACCACCCCCCCCCCCCGCCAAACCTTCCTTGCTGCAATATTCGATCATCTTGTTTTTAAACAACTTCCACATTTCATCAGTGGGCCTGCCCAATAACAACAGCTCCCAATCGACCCTGCTAGGCTCCTGCCCAATGACATTGATTGGCAAAATGTCTCATCCCTGGCTGTAAAGGGCCTGTTCTACCAGCATGCAACTCCATGCGATGAACGCGATCAAACTAGAAGCAGGGGCCGCGCGGAGGTCGGGTGATCCCCTGTACAGGGCCGTTCCCACCAGCATGCGCCTGCATGTGGCAAGCGCGACCAAACCGGCAGCGAGGGCTGCGCGGAGGTCGGGTGAGCGGCGCAACGCGGCGCAAAGTGAGGCGAACTTGGAGCGAAGTCTTAAAGGTAAGTTCGCCAGGACAGAGGGGGGCACACAGAGAGGGGCACAGAGGCACACACACACACAGAGGGCCATGGAGCCACACACAGAGAGGGTCATGGAGGCACCTACAGATAGGTTCACGGAGGCATGATGTCGAGGCGGTGTGTAATGCGTCGAGGCGACTGCGAGCCGACAAGCCGTTGCCGCGCGGAATTTTTGGACATAGTCAGTTTTTTGGAGCCCCGCGCGGTGTCGGGACGAACTCGGGACGAACTCCGCACAATTCCGCACGGCTCCGGCGATCGAAGTGGGACCGGCCCCGCCACGCCGGACGGCTCAAGCGACCACGTTAGGTCGCGCTAATCGCATAGAGTTGCATGCTTGTAGGACAGGCCCTTAAGCATTTAGTTGATCTGTGCTTCTGCAGGTAAGCATTTTCGACACAAAAAAAACGATGTGTAGGAAGGAACTGCAGGTGCTGGTTTGAACCAAAGATAGACACAAAAAGCTGGAGTAACTCAGCGGGACAGGCAGCATCTCTGGAGAGAAGGAATGGGTGACGCTTCGGGTCGAGACTCTTCTTCAGAATGAAAATAAGGATGTTTGATGGTTTTATCTGACATTTCTAATTTGAAAAATATCACTTCTTGCAGATTGTAATGACATCATGCAAAAACATGCAGGGGGCGGTGAGGACGGTTTGTTTAAGATCATGCCCAGTGGCTGTGTTGATGCGATAACAGTGTACTGTGATCAGAGTACTGGCGTTGGTGGTTGGATGTTGGTTCAGCAGCGCATGGATGGATCAGTCAACTTCAACCAGTCGTGGGACAAGTACAAAAGGGGATTTGGTAGCCTGGATGATGATGGCCGAGGGAATATCTGGCTGGGAAATGATGTCCTTCACCTACTCACGACAAAGGAAACCTCCCTTCGCATTGAGTTGGAGGACTGGTCTGGAAAGAGGGCGTACGCTGAGTATGTCGTCAACGTGGGTTCTGAATCAGAAAACTACACGTTGAACATCACCAGTTACACTGGGACTGCAGGGGATGCTTTAATAACTGGCTTATTTATGGATAGTGTATACACCTCCCATGCAAACATGAAATTCAGCACTTTTGACAGAGACAATGATAACTGGGAGGAGAACTGTGCACAGTTTTATGGCGGTGGTTGGTGGTACAATAACTGCCAGGCCGCTAATCTAAATGGGATTTATTACCATGGTGGGCCATATGATCCTCGCGACAATGTGCCATACGAGATAGAAAATGGCGTTATCTGGGATTCCTTTAAGGGTATAGACTACTCTCTTAAAGTGGTGAAGATGAAAATTCGACCAATTACTTCAGTGTAGGCAGAGTTTCTGTTCATTTTTGATACAAATGTTGTGACAAATATTATGCTTGTCCTGGCTTCAACATAAATCTACCTCTTTGGATAAATTTGTTTTGTAATGCCTCAACCCTTGGAAGATTTTCAAAAAATATTGAACAAATATGTGATAATCATGTTTCATTTAATCGTCAATCACCAGCAAAAATCATATTCATTTTTCATTCAATTGTGTATGATTGTGTATTTAATAAAAATGAAAGAGAAATTATGCATCCCCGCATGTAACATCACGTATTTTATACTGAATGATTCAGGCTGGTAACATAATTTGAGTTAATCCATGCTTGCTGACCATAGAACATACAGTAGAAGATAGTACAGCAGAAGGCACTGTGGTTGGAAGGATGATTTGGGCTGAAGGTCCTGTTTCCATGCTGTATAACTATGAATCAACGACTCGATCTGGAGTACAGGTTGCAAGTACAAAGAGGACTAGTTTCCTTACAAAACTTCAGAAGAGACATGATGTATTTATTTGTCATCCCAAGAATTCAACATTTTGAGGGACACAGGGAAGCCTTTCCCAGAGGAGAATTTTTCTAAAATCCGATGGCAAAGGTTTAGGGTAGTGATTAACTGGCTTGGGTCATAAGGTCATAAGTGATAGGAGCAGAATTAGGCCATCCAGTCTTCTCCGCCTATTCAATCATGGCTGATCTATCTCTTCCTCCAAATCCCACTCCCCTGCCTTCTCCTCTGACACCCCTACTAATCAAGAATCAATCTGTGCCTGCCTTTAAATATCCACCGATTTGGCATCCACAGCCAAAGTTTTCCACAAAATCTCCACCCCCTGACTAAATAAGTTCCTCCTCATCTCCTTCCTAAAGGAACATCCTTTAATTCTGAGGCTATGACCTCACAGTTGGCTGTTGTCTCTTGTCCATTGTCCATTGTCCATTGTCCCTTGTCCATTGCCTATTGTCCATTGTCCACTATAACTGCATTGGTAGGAATGACAACCACACAGTTCTAGTATTTGCAAAGTCTTGACTTTTTAATGAGGATACAAATCAAGTCAAGTCATCCATTTGCAGTGATGAAGTAGAATGAACAATCTTGCTTGCAGCAGCATTACAGGAACATGGACTCAGACAAATCCATGAAAACAAATAACTAGAAAATAAAGTCAATGGTGGTCAAGAGTGAACTAGAGGGTGCAGGAGGGTACTGATCCATTGACCTGGTAGGATTAGAGTTGTGCAGGTTGGTTCACAAACCTGGTCGCTGTTGAAAAGTAGCTGTTCCTGAGCCAGGTGGTGTGGGACATCAGGATTCTGAACTTCCTGCCCAACGGTAGCAGGGAGAAGTGGGCATACCCGAAATAGTGAGGGCACTCGATGTTAGACGTCATCGACTTGAAGCATCGCCTACCTCATGAAGATGCTTTGGATGGAGGGAAGGGTTATGCCCATGAAGTCCACCACTCTCTTGCAATACTGCGTCTTGGAATTGCCATGCCAAGCTATGATGCAATCAATCAGGATATTTTCTACAGTACATCTGTAGGAGTATTCGGAGATGTACATAATCTTTTTTACACATTTATGGGCCTGTCCCACTTAGGCAACTCTTTAGGCAACTTGAAACCTACTGGCCCGAACCTAAACATTCCCATCACTCCTACATCATGACCAACTACTCTGGTTCCCACCCCCCACCCCCTACCCCGCCTCTCTAGTTTAAATCCTCCTGAGAAGTGCTAGTGGACCTCCCAGCGAGGTTATTGGTCCCCCTCCAGTTCAGATGCAACCCACCCCTCTTGTATACATCGCCACTGGCTCTAGGAGGTCTCAATGATCTAAGACAGACAATAGACAATAGTTGCAGGAGGAGGCCATTTGGCCCTTTGAGTCAGCACTGCCATTCAATGTGATCATGGCTGATCATCCACAATCAGCACCCCCGTTCCTGCCTTCTCCCCATATCCCCTGACTCTGCTATCCTTAACAGGTCTGTCTAATTCTCTCTTGAAAGCATCTAGAGAACCGGCCTCCACTGCCCTCTGAGGCAGAGAATTCCACACACTCACAACTCTCTGTGTGGAAAAGTTTTTCCTCATCTCCGTTCTAAATGGCTCACCCCTTAGTCTTAAACTGTGGCCCCTGGTTCTGGACTCCCCCAACATGTTTCCTGCCTCGAGCATGTCCAAACCCGTAATAATCTGATATGTTTCAATAAGATCCCCTCTGATGCTTCTAAATTCCAGAGTATACAAGCCCAGCCGCTCCATTCTCTCAGCATATGACAGTCCCACAATCCCAGGAATTAACCTGGTGAACTTGCGCTGCACTCCCTCAATAGCAAGAATGTCCTTCCTCAAATTAGGGGACCTAAACTGCACACAATACTCCAGGTGTGGTCTCACTATGATCTGAAAACCTGCCCCAACTCCAGAGCCACTTATTCATCTGTCCTATCTGCTTATTCATACGATTACAAGCATGTGGTAGCAGGAGTAATAGAGAGATGACAACACTGGGGGCTCCTGTTTTTGTTAATATTCGACCCAACTCTCCATGCATTCACTTTGCAGAACCTCACCCCTTTTCCTAACAATGTCATTTGTGTCAGGGAATTCACCAATGCCGGGCTGCTCACACTTCCCTTTCAGGCCGAGGCTGGTGTTACCATGTGTGTAGGAAGCAGCTGTGGATGCTCGTTTACATGGACGATTGACACAACATGCTGGAGTATGTCAGTAGGACAGGCATGAAGGACCCTTCCACAGACTGAGATTCAGGGGAGAGGGGGTGTAGATGTTTAGTGCATGTCCCTTTAATTGTAGGTTGTGTAGCCACTCCCCTTTCACCAAGTATATTACTGTCTCTCCATCCCTGGTACCTCCTCTAGTAAAACGTGCAGACCATGTACAACTAGGGCATCGATATATGTGATTAATAAAAGACTTGGTAAAGAAACACTGTGTACGTGTAAACTTCTTTACATGGTGTCAGAAGTTTCGAATTGCGCGCCTCCTGTTTATCGGGTTTAGTTTTTTTTGAACAACGCTCGGCCAAGCCATTGCTCTGAGGGTACTCAGGGCTACTAGTGTAATGCCGAAAGTTCCAGCGGTCAGCAAAGTCCTTGAACTCCGCACTGGTAAATTGGCTGCCGTTGTCTGACTGCAGGCTCGCCGGTGATCCAAAGGTCGCGAAGTGGCGGCGCAGCTTCGCGATGACAGCAGAAGAGGAGAGAGAAAACAGCTGGTCAACCTCATACCAGTTGGAGTAAGAGTCGACAAGCACCAAGAAGTGCTTGCCGTGCCACTCAAAAATGTCCGTTGCCAGTGCCGACCATGGCAGGTCTGGTGCGGGCTGCTGCAGAAGGGGCAAACGCTGCTGCTGCGGGGCGAGACTGTTGCAGGTAGGGCAAGATGACACCCGGTCCCGAAAATACATAGCCATATCAGGCCAATAAAACTGGCTTTGGGCGATAGAGAGAGTGGCCTCGGCGCCAGGATGACCCCGATGTGCGGTGTCGAAATACTGTTGGCGAAGAGCCTCAGGTACCACAACCTTGTGACCCTTAACGATAACTCCATCTCGTAGCACCAGCTCGTCACAGACCAGGAAGTAGGGCACTGCCGCGGCGGGCAGGGAAGAACGTCGCTCGTTCGTTGTTGTTGGGACGGCTGGTTCACCTCGCTCCTATCTGGTGAACCTCGATGGTACTGTTTACCGTCGGTCCAGGCGACACCTCCGCCTGGTGAACGAGCCTTCTCCCCCTCTGTCCGCTCTCCCGCCTGTAGCGGTCACTAAGTCTGTGCCTGCTCGCCCTGTCCCGGTTCTTCTCCCTGTGCCTATTCCCGTGCCTCCAGCCGTCTCTTCCCCATCGCCAGGTCGCTCGCCTCCAATCCCTTTGTCACCACGCAAGTCCCCACATTGTAGTCCTTCTGTCGTGGGGTCTCCCCCGGTGCCCGTTTCTTTGGGGGGAGAGGGTGTGAGCGGGGTTCGTACCCGCTCGGGGCGGATTGTGAGGGCGCCTGACCGTTATGGCGATTATATTTGATTGCTGCTATTTTGCTGTCTATCCTTTTCCAGTTGCTCTAGTGTATGAGACATGGTCGGCTGTCACGTTCCTTTCTTTTGTAAGAGGAAGGATGTAGATGTTTAGTGCATGTCCCTTTAATTGTAGGTTGTGTAGCCACTCCCCTTTCACCAAGTATATTACTGTCTCTCCATCCCTGGTACCTCCTCTAGTAAAACGTGCAGACCATGTACAACTAGGGCATCGATATATGTGATTAATAAAAGACTTGGTAAAGAAACACTGTGTACGTGTAAACTTCTTTACAGGGGGGACAAGGAAACCTGCGTCTATCTCCTTTGGGAATGTTCTGCAACCGCTCAGAGACATCCTTGACCCTGGCACCAGGGAGGCGACACACCATCCTTGTCTACTTCCACGTAATGTCCTGTCCGTCCCCATAGTGGGTCATCAGTCCCGCACAGTGGGAAACGTTGGTTCCGCTGTGTGGCGATGTTCATGTTGAACTCTATCGTGCGTTGGGTTCTTTTTATTCGTGTGGCTCTATGGTGACTCAAATCTCACTGTACCAATTGGTGCACCTGACAATAAATGCAACTTGAACTTAACTAATGAGTCTTCTATCGCAATGTCTGACCATTCCCTTCCCAGCTGTCCCTCAGAGCCTGGCCCGACCCCACAGATTGGCCACCACTCAATGATTTGGATGAGAACATACATACCTGTTTATATCAACGGGTCGATGGTTGAAAGGGTCAAGAGCTTCAAATTCCTGGGCGTGCACATCTGTGAAGATCTTTCCTGGTCCGAGAACACAGATGCAATTATTAAGAAAGCTCATCAGCACCTCTACTTCCTGAGAAGATTACGGAGAGTCGGTCTGTCAAGGAGGACTCTCTCTAACTTCTACAGGTGTACAGTGGAGAGCTTGCTGACCAGTTGCATCGTGGCTTGGTTCGGCAACTTGAGCGCCCTGGAGAGGAAAAGACTACTAAAAGTAGTAAACACTGCCCAGTCCATCATCGGCTCTGACCTTCCTTCCATCGAGGGGATCTATCACAGTCGCTGCCTCAAAAAGGCTGGCAGCATCATCAAGGACCCACACCACCCTGGCCACACACTCATCTCCCTGCTACCTTCGGGTAGAAGGTACAGGAGCCTGAAGACTGCAACAACCCGGTTTAGGAATAGCTACTTCCCCACAGCCATCAGGCTATTAAACCTGGCTCGGAACTCTGAGCATTAATATCCATCCATCTGTTATTTGCACTTTACTAATTTATTAATTCATGGGTGTATTTATGTATAGAATTGTAGTCAATGCCTTCTATGTTCTGTTGTGCTGAAGCAAAGAAAGATTTTCATTGTCCTGTCAGGGACACATGACAATAAACTCTTTTGACTTTGACTTTTGACTTTGGCTCCTCTTCAGGAGGAGAGGGGCACGCCTGTCCCCTGCCTCCATCAATGGTGTGGATGTGACCAGTTTACCAGGGAGTACAAATACCTTGGAGTGTACCTGGACAGTAAACTGGACAGGTCCAGGAACGCTGAGGCCCCTGTACAAGAAGGGACAGAGCTGGCTGTACTTTTTGAGAAGGCTCCGCTTCTTCAACGTCTGCAGTGAGATGCTGCAGATGTTCTGCCGATCGGTGGTAGCCAGTGGCATCTTCTTCGCTGCCGTGTCCTGGGGCATCAGGGCGAAGGCCGTGGATGCCGACAGAATCAACAAACTCATCAGGAAGGCCGGCTCCGTCCTGGGGGTGGAGTTGGAGTTGGATTCACGGTAGGGGGTCTTGGAGGGGAGGATGCTCCTCAAACTGCAGAGCATCCTGGACAATACAGCTCACCCCCTCCATCACACACTGGTCAACCTGAGGAGCACCTTCAGCAACAGACTGGTTCCACCAAGATGCAGCACAGAACAGGATGCAGCACAGGAGATCCTTCTTCCCTGTGGCTATCAAACTGTACAACTCCTCCCCATTCTGTCATGAGCTAGACTGACCTGCCTCCCCCCAATCTTTGTACGTACCCAATCCTTTCCACTCGTCACTTTCATTTCATGTTTCATGTATTTTGTGTTTTATGACTGTTGGCAGATCAATTTCCCTCCTGGGATAAATAAAGTTCTACCGTATCATAGCGCAAGTGGACAGAAAATGCTGGAGAAACTCAGCGGGTGAGGAAGCATCTATGGAGAGAAGGAAATAGGAGACGTTTCTGGTCGAGGCCCTTCTTCAGACTGATGTCGGGGGTGGGGGGGTGGCAGGTAAAAGAATGGAAGAGACCGGAGACAGTACGCTTTGTTGGAGAGCTGGGAAGAGGGAGCGGAAGGAGGGAGAAAGCAGGGACTACCTGAAATTGGAGGTGTCAATGTTCATTCTGCTGGCGTGTAAACTACCCAAGCGAAATATGAGGCGCTGTTCCTCCAGTTTGCGCTGGGCCTCACTCTGGCAATAGATAAGGCCCAGGACAGAAAGGTCAGATTGGGAATGGGAGGGGGAGTTGAAGTGCTGAGCCACTGGGAGATCAGGTTGGTTATTGCGAACTGAGCGGAGGTGTTCAGCGAAACGAGCCTGCGCTTGGTCTCACTGATGTAGAGAAGTTGACACCTGGAACAGCGGATGCAGTAGATGAGGTTGGAGGAGGTGCAGGTGAACCTCTGCCTCACCTGGAAAGACTGCTTGGGTCCTTGGATTGAGTCGAGGGGCGGGGGGGGGGGGGGGGGGGGGTAAAGCGACGAGTGTAGCATTTCCTGCGGTTGAAGGGGAAAGTAACCGGAGAGGGGATGGTTTGGGTAAGAAGGGACGAATTGACCAGGGAGTTACGGAGGGAGCGGTCTCAGCGAAAAACCGAAAGGGGAGGAGATGGGAAGATGTGGCCACTGATAGCAAGTTTGCTGATGACACAAAAGTGAAGATGTGAAGATAGTGAAGATGGTTCTGAAAAATTGCAGCAGGATCTCGACCGATTGGGCTGAGGAATGGTGGATGGAATTTAATACAGAGAAATGTGAGGTGTTGCATTTTGGGAAGTCTAACATGGGCAGGACCTACACAATGATAGGACTATGGTCCATATCCTCTGGGGAGTGTTGTAGAGCGGAGGGATCTAGGAGTGCAGGTACGTAGTTCCCTGAAGATGGAGTCGCAGATAGATAAGGTGGTCAAAAAGGCTTTTAGCACTTTGGCCTTCATCAGTCAGAGTATTGAGTATAGAAGTTGGGAGGTCATGTTGCAGTTGTATAAGACGTTGGTGAGACCGTATTTAGAATATTGTGTTCAGTTCTGGGCACCATGTTATTGGAAAGATGTTGTCAAGCTTGAAAGGGTACAGAGAAGATTTACAAGGATGTTGCCAGGACTAGAGGGTGTGAGCTATAGGGAGAGGTTAAGTAGGCTGGGTCTCTATTCCATGGAGCACAGGAGGATGAAGGGTGATGTTATAGTGTATAAAAATGATCAGGCAGATGCCCAGAGAGCCTTGCCCAGAGTAGGTGAATTGAGGGCTAGACTACGTAGGTTTAAAGTGAATGGGTAAAGATTTAATAGGAATCTGAGGGATATCTTTTTCACACACAAGCTGCCAGAGTAAATAGTTGAGGCTGGGACAATTCCAACGTTTAAGAAACAGTTAGACAGGTTTAGGCAGGAAGCAGAAAGGTGACCAGCAGGAAAGGGAGTAGGCAAGGTGTTCCTGGGGCTATGCTCCTTGGAATGCTGTTGATAGGGCAGGTTTGGAGGGATATGGACCCTGCGCAGGCAGGTGGAACGTGTTGGCGGGTGTGGGCAAGTTGGGCCTGTTTCCACACTGTATCATCACTCTATGACTACTGCTCTTCCCTGTCCCACAACAGCATTCCAAGGAGCATAGCCCCAGGAATTCCTTGCCTACTCCCTTTCCTGCAGGCCACCTATCTGCTTCCTGCCTAAACCTAAGGCTTGATCACCTCACTCTAACTCCTATCAATGGCCCTCTCACAACCCCGGATAGTCCTATTGTCCAGCAGCAGATCCACATCCTTCAAGTAGGTATGTTACAAAACTTACCTTGAGCAGCGCTACAGTTCTGCCGCTCCCCGTGTGCGCGACTTTGGCGCCTTTCAGAGGGGGCGGGCTTAAAGTGCCATTTTTCCACAAACAGGGCAAATCGATCCATGGCGGGCGATTTCATTGCGGAAGAAAAATCGCTCCGACATTTCATTAATGAAGGTATTTTTAAATTACGCTAGATTATATATTATCTAGAGTAATTTAAAAATCACCTTCAAAAGCCGTGAGCGCCGACAACGGGAAGGATTTTGCGTAGGGGAGAAAAAAAGGTACACAGTTTATTTTTATATTAAAAGTTGGTTTTTATGGAGGCTTTAATAATATTTTCATGTTGCGAAATGGGGTCCAAAAAAAATGTATGAACCAACAGTATTTTTCATACCGACTTCACCGCTAACCGCAACGTTCCAATCCACCGCATTCCACTAAAACCCATTCGCTAGTTGATTTAAATGGCCATTCATTTACAGGCATTAAACACTAACTTCCTTCCATTTGGCCCAGAAATTCATGAAAATGAGATTAAAAAATTATGTTATATTGTGGATTATTGTGTGAATGTTATTTGGACACTTAGGCAATTTAAAAAAGTTTATCTTTTCTCAAGAAATGGATAGATGTTTAGATCTACTCATTGAATTTTATAATTAGCTACAATTAGATAACTAACTAATGATATGCTTTAATTTCAGGCCATCCAAGTAAGATTGTTTCATATTTGTTTCAGAATGCTTCAATCTATAATAACTGAAAATTTCATTGAGTTCTCTTAATGTTTAAGAAAGTTATGGGCTTTTAACGGTTCAAGATCACAGCTTTTGAGTTAAGTCAATTGAAAGGCAATGGGGAACAAGATGCTAATTTCCTAGTATGAAAATGGTCATAACTTTCTTAATACTGAAGATATGAAAGTGAATTAGGTGTCAAATTAAACTTATTTTTATGATTTATCTGATGGGATAAATTGCAGACTTGATTTTTTAAATCTCATAATTTTGTAACATTGCTACTTCAAGCAGTCCACAGGGGCATTTCACTATCCCAATAACACCAAAATTACACACAAAATAACTCTTTTTTTTCTTTTCCAAGGACTTTATTCAGCAAAAGTGCACAATACACCACATCAAAAACACATTCAGAGGTTACAATACAATGCGTAATCATTATAATACAATGATGCATTCATTATTTACGGTACTCTCAACCCCACGCGGTGACCAGCGTTGACGGAAGGCCTCCAGAGTCCCCGTGGACACCGCGTGTTCCCTCTCCAGGGACACGGGAGCACGGACGTAGGCCCTGAAGAGGGGCAGGCAGCCGACTCTAGCGCGACCATCGATCGCCCGCTGCCTGGACCCGCCAATGGCCATCTTGGCCAGGCCCAGGAGCAAACCGACAGGGAGGTCCCACCCCACCGATTGGCTCTCCCCACTCCCTGCCTTGTGTCCGAACACCAGGATTGTGGGGCTAAAATGCAGCCAGAACTTGAGGAACAACCCCTTCAGATATTGGTACAGAGGCAGTATACTCTCACACTCCATATACACGTGGAACACGGTCTCCTCCTCGCCACAGAAAATACATGCGGCGGACGAGCCCGTGAACAGGCTCAAAAGTTTATTACAAACCACTGCTACATGCAACACTCTCCACCCCAGGTCCCCAATATAAAGGGGTACGACTCCCTTATAGAAGGACCCCCACTGGGAACCTCCCCCGCCTTCGGGTGGTAACACCGTCCTCCATGGCATGTCGGGACGGGAGACGAAGGCAAGGAGGTGCAGAAGGTGCAGGAGCATCCTATACAGTGCGCGTCTCTTTACCTCATGAAATGGCATGCTGGTCATCTCAGAAAGGCAGCTCAGATTATGTGGAGCCGGAGGCCGAGAAATATCCTGGAGCCTAGGCCCGATGAGCAGATCAGACGGAGCGGGTGTAAGCTCCATCTGAACCACTCTAGGCTCGCGCCTCTCCTCGACACCCACCATGACAGGATGAGGACCAACCACACCCGCAGCCACAACATCCCCCTCTCCTCGTGGAACAACACTCTGGCTGAAAACAGCCAAATTCCTCACTCTGAGCACATCCCTGTAGAAGACAGGCAAGCCCCTCAGAGCGGGTCGACTGATGCCCGCCACCGGGAGCCGCGAGATCCCCCTTAGGCAACGACCCTGACGGAAACAATACGTCGCCAGAGCGTGCCATCTGGGAGGGTTCTCTACATACATGTATCTCCGCAGAGTCCTGAGTCGGAGGGGGTACGCACGCATACCAAGGACTGGCCGCCCTCCTCTAACGGGAGACTCAGGACCGCAGCGGAAATCCAATGCTTCCTATTTCCCCAAAAGAAATCTACCAGCTTCTTCTGTAAAGCAGTTACAAATATAGAGGGTGGGACAAGAGTAGCCAGCCGATACCATAACATGGAGGCCACCAGCTGGTTTATAACCAGCACCCTCACCCGAAAGGAGAGAACACCAAGCAGGCCTGACCAGCGCCCCAGCCGGGCAACCACTTTCGTCTCCAACTCCTGCCAGTTTGCCGGCCAAGCATCCTCAGTGGGGCTCAGGTACACCCCCAGATAGAGGAGGTGCGTGGTGCTCCACGCATACAATGCCATCTCCTCTGGCAGGGAGTCTACCTGCCACTGACCCACTAAAAGTCCAGAGCACTTACTCCAGTTAATCCTAGCAGAAGATGCAGCCGAGAAAATCTCCTGGCAGTCACGCATCCTCCGCAGGTCACCAGGATCAGTGAACATAAGAAGTACGTCATCGGCATACGCCGATAGAACCACCTCAACCCGCGGGCCAGGTAGGGCCAGGCCTGTCAATCTCCTCCGAAGAAGACACAGGAACGGCTCCACACAGACCGAGTACAACTGGCCCGACATAGGGCACCCCTGGCGGACCCCCCTCCCAAAATGAAAAGGAGACAACAACGCGCCATTAACCTTCACAAGGCACTCCGCAGCAGCATACAAAAGCCGGACCCGGGCCACGAATTGCGGTCCAAACCCAAACGCTTGCAACGTCCCGAAGACGTATTCATGCTCTACCCTATCAAAAGCCTTCTCCTGATCAAGAGACAGAAAAGCAGCTGACTCACCAGTACCCTGGGCAAGATGAATCAGGTCCCTAACCAGGTGGATGTTATCCTGAATGGACCGGCCAGGGACTGTATAAGACTGGTCAGGATGAATCAGTTGGAACAGCACGGAGCCCAGGCGATTTGCCATCATCCGTGCAAAAACTTTATACTCTGTATTTCAACAGGCGGAGTTTGCCCTTCTTGGGCAGACCCTTTCTCTCTCTCCTTCTCCCTCTCCCTCTCCCCCCCCCCCCCCCCCCCTCTCTCTCTCTCTTTTTTTTTTTTTCATTTCAAAAACTTTATTCAACACAAATCATAAAATAGAATACATCAAAACACAATCAAAAATCACACTATTATGAATAGATCATTGTAGTACAACAGTACATTCATTTATAATCGCCTCAACCCCACGCGGTGACCAGCGCTGACGGAAGGCCTCCAGAGTCCCCGTGAACACCGCGTGTTCCCTCTCCAGGGACACACGTGCACGGACGTAGGCCCGAAAGAGGGGCAGGCAGCCGACTCTCGCCTGACCGTCGACCGCCCGCTGCCTGGACCCACGAATGGCCATCCTGGCCAGGCCGAGGAACAAACCGACAGGTAAGTCACCCCCCCCACACTCGGCTCTCCCCACTCCCTGCCTTGTGTCCAAACACCAGGATTGTGGGGCTAAAATGCAGCCAGAACTTGAGGAACAGCCCCTTCAGATATTGGTACAGGGGCAATAACCTCACACACTCCATATACACATGGAATACGGTCTCCTCCTCTTCGCAGAAAATACATGCGGCAGACGAGCCCGTGAACCGACTCAAAAGTTTATTACAAACCACCGCTCCATGCAGCACTCTCCACCCCAGGTCCGCAATATAAAGGGGTACGACTCCCTTATAGAAGGACCCCCACTGGGGCCCCCCGCTGCCTTCGGATGGTAACACCGTCCTCCAGGGTGAGTCAGGACGGGAGACGAAGGCACGGTGGTTCAGAATGTGCAGGAGCATCCTATACAGTGCGCGTCTCCTTGCATCACAAAATGGCATGCTGGTCATCTCAGAAAGGCAGCTCAGATTATGCGGAGCCGGAGGCCGAGAAATATCCCGGAGCCTAGGCCCGATGAGCAGATCTGACGGAGCGGGGGTAAGCTCTATCTGAACCACTCTGGGCTCGCGCCTCTCCTCGACACCCACCATGACAGGATGAGGACCAGCCACACCCGCAGCCACAACATCCCCCTCTCCTCGTGGAACAACACTCTGGCTGAACACCGCCAAATTCCTCACTCTTAACACATCCCTGTAGAAAACAGGCAAGCCCCTTAGAGCGGGTCGACTGACGCCCGACACCGGGAGCCGCGAGACCCCCCTTAGGCAACGACCCTGACGAAAAAAATACGTGGCCAGAGCGTGCCATCTGGGAGGGTTCTCTACATACATGTATCTCCGCAGAGTCCTGAGACGGAGAGCCGCCACCTGGGTACGCACGCACACCAAGGACTGGCCGCCCTCCTCTAACGGAAGACTCAGGACCGCCGCGGAAATCCAATGCTTCCTATTTCCCCAAAAGAAATCCACCAGCTTCTTCTGTATAGCAGTTACAAATATAGAGGGCGGGACAAGAGTAGCCAGCCGGTACCATAACATAGAAGCCACCAGCTGGTTTATGACCAGCACCCTCCCCCGAAAGGAGAGAACTCCAAGCAGGCCTGACCAGCGCCCCAGCCGAGCAACCACCTTCGTCTCCAACTCTTGCCAGTTTGCCGGCAAACATCCTCAGTGGGACTCAGGTACACCCCCAGATAGAGGAGGTGCGTGGTACTCCACGCATACAATGCCATCTCCTCCGGCAGGGAGTCTACCCGCCACTGACCCACCAAAAGTCCAGAGCACTTACTCCAGTTAATCCTAGCAGAAGATGCAGCCGAGAAAATCTCCTGGCAGTCACGCATCCTCCGCAGGTCACCAGGATCAGTGAACATAAGAAGTACGTCATCGGCATACGCCGATAGAATCACCTCAACCCGCGGGCCAGGTAGGGCCAGGCCTGTCAATCTCCTCCGAAGAAGACACAGGAACGGCTCCACACAGACCGAATACAACTGGCCCGACATAGGGCACCCCTGGCGAACCCCCCTCCCAAAATGAAAAGGAGCTAGCACCGCGCCATTAACCTTTACAAGGCACTCCGCAGCAGCGTACAAAAGCCGGACCCGGGCCACGAAGTGTGGTCCAAACCCAAACGCTTGCAACGACCCAAATAGGTATTCATGCTCCACCCTATCAAAAGCCTTCTCCTGATCAAGAGACAGAAAAGCAGCTGACTCACCAGTACCCTGGATTAAATGAATCAGGTCCCTAACCAGGTGGATGTTATCCTGGATGGACCGGCTAGGGACTGTATAAGATTGATCAGGATGAATCAATTGATGCAGCACGGAGCCCAGGCGATTTGCCATTGCCCGTGCAAAAATTTTATATTCTGTGCAAAGGAGAGAGACTGGACGCCAGTTCTTCAACAAACGGAGTTCGCCCTTCTTAGGCAGCAAGACAACAACCGTCCTACGCCACGAGAGAGGCATCACTCCAGTCGCCAGGCTCTCCCCCAGAACCAACATGTAGTCACCCCCTAGGATGTCCCAGAAAGCTCTAACAAACTCCACCGTCAACCCATCCAGCCCGGGGGACTTACCCCTCCTGAGCTGATGCAAGGCGTGAGTCAACTCCTCCAAAGATAAGGGGCCATCAAGAAGAGCAGCCTCCCCCCTATCTACGGTCGGTAGACCCTCCCACAGATCTTGCTGAGCCTCCACACTGAATCCTTCCGCAGAGAACAGGGACCCATAAAAGGACCTAACCAAGGCATTGATCCTCTCTGGATCAGTGACAGAGGAGCCGTCATCTGCAAGCAACTCCACGAGCTGTTTTCGAGCTCCCCGCCCCTTCTCCAAAGAGAAAAAGAAAGGCGACGCTCGGTCCAGCTCGTGCAGCATCTGGACCCGAGACCTCACGTATGCGCCTCGAGATCGCTCAAGCAGCAGACTCCTCAAAACCTCCTTCTTCCTCTGAAACTCTCCCCATTCGCTGGAGTCTTCACCAAACTGACCCAGGCGAGACTCAGCGTCCTGTATCTCCCTCTCCAGCTTCTCGACCGCTGAGTCCCGCCTCCCAGTCGACCCCCATGTATATTCCTTACAAAAGAGACGGATGTGAGCTTTACCCACATCCCACCACTGCCTAAGGGAAGAGAAGCACCTCTGCCTCTCTCTCCACTTCACCCAAAACCGAGTGAATGACTCCCGGAAACACCGATCCTCCAGCAGCCTGTTGTTAAAGTGCCAGTACGCGGACCCAGCCCGAGCGCACGCTGGATTGAAATCCACACGCACCAGACAATGGTCCGAGCACGGCACCAGCCGCATTGAGGCCGCTGAGACACGGGAAACAAACGCTCGGGAAATATAAAACCGATCAATGCGGGAACCACCGCCCTCAGACCTCCGCGAAAAAGCAGTGGAATCAGGGTGAAGGTCCCTCCAAACATCAACCAACTCAAATGAGTCAATCAAGCCTCTCAGCTTCTTCGCTACAGCAGGCGCACACTGAGTACCAGAACGGTCCCGCACCTCAAGTGTGCAATTAAAGTCCCCACCAAGGAAGACACACTCTCCCCTATCAATAGTGCCCAACAGAGCATTCACCTCCCGAAGCAGGCCGGCCTGCATCGTGCCGGAGCTAGGGGCATACACGTTAATGAAATGCAACGGCATGCCATCCAGGCTCACGGCCAGATGGAGCAAACGTCCTGGCACCACTTCCTGCACTTTTAAAATGCTTGGCAGAAAATTTGGGGCCAACAGAAAAGCCACCCCACTCGAATTTGAGCTGAGATGGCTCATATAAACCCTCCCTTCCCACTCCAGTTGCCAGGTAGGTTCATCACTAGCAACGGTATGTGTCTCTTGCAGATAACAAACTGCAAATCTCCCCTCCCTTAGGGCTGATAAGAGCTGAAATCTTCGAAAACTCGCTCTACTCCCATTTAAATTTAATGTAGCTACTGTGAATGTGTGGACACATTAGATTGTGACCCTCACACTCCCTGTAGTCACAGGAGCTCCTTTTCTGAGGACCTTCAACAAACCCCAAAACTGCCCCAAATCCGAGTCAGAAAGACCACTATCCTTGTTACTAAGGATAGCCTCGAGACTCTCCTGCACATCTAGACAATCCTCCCACCGCCTTGTAGCGGCAAACCATAATGTTTTGGGAGCACGACTTATTTTTAAGAACTCTCGCACCTCAACAATAAGCTTCGCCTCAGACACGGCCTTGGAGTCTGGGCTCTCAGCCAACCCGCTCGCACCTGAATCAACAACCTCAGAAAGACCAGAACTGTCTGACAAATCACTCTCTGTGCCCCCCCCACTGGCCGCATCGCTGTCCTCCTCCACAGCCATGACACGACCACCCGGATCAATGCTGGGGGTGGGTCCCAACACCCCTGCCTGAGACTCGCAGCCCTCTGAATGGCTGGGCTCCTGTACGCTACCATCACCCTCCTCCTCTGGGCCTGGGGAAGCAACAACAAGAGGCATCCCCAGGGCCTGTGGAACACTGGCACCCTCGGAGTCTGAAAGAGGATCACGTCCCATAACAGCCCTGACCTCCACATCATCCAGAGTGCCCTCTCCACAGGCATCACCCAGAGAATCACCACCTGCCATTAACCTCACCCCAGACAACTCATCCGGTGAGGCATCCCGCCCCCCAGCACCTCCACTGGCACTGATATGGAGCACAGACTTGAACGACAACACCCCCGAAACTCCCCCCTCAGCCTGACTCTGCGCATCCCCCGTCACAGAGGGCACACTACCAGAGGAGCCAACCACGTCACCTAACGTGCTAGCACCCTCAGTAGGCCTCTGAAACGAGGGGACCTCATCCGACCCAGAGGGTACACCTCCAAGGGAGCTAACCACAGCACCCGCCGAGATAACTCCCTCAGAGGGCCCCTGAGATGAAGGGACAGACTCCCGCCCAGTGGACCTACCTCCACCGGAATCAACTTCAGCACCCAGTCCGGTGACACCCGCTGTAGATCCATGAAGAGAAGGCCCAACCACCGACCCAGAAGACACCGGGTCAAGACCACTTTCAGCCACCTCAGTGGTGGAAAGCCCGGAGAAAGACATCCCCTTCGCTCTGGACCCACGCCCTTCCTCCTCTTCACCAGGCAGATGCCTCCTTTTAGTCCCACTCGCATGCGGAGGTGCGGTAACCTCCATAAGGGAAGAGTCATCCGCCTCCACATTACCCCCAACCACTTTGCCACCCACACGTTTAGGCTTCTTGACCCCCTTCCGAGCCACCACAACTCCCCCCTGGGCCCCAGCAGGTGCAGTCTGCACCACACTGGAGCTAAACTCACACGATTGCACTTTCTTCGCTCGGGCGGCCCTATCCCTCTCCTTCTTCTTATTGTGCTTCCCCTGCTTCTCCCAAAACCCCCCCTCAACACTCCCCTCCTCCTGCGCCCCACCTCCATCCGCCGCCACAGGCGCAAGACGTGGGGGGTGTGGGGGGCGTGGGCTCTCACTGCCCAGGGTCCCCAAAGTGGAACCTGCGGACCCAGAAGGATTAGCACTGCCGCCCCGGGTCACCAAGGCAGAACTGGCAACCTTAGCCGGGTCAGCAGTACCACCCCGCGCCGCTGAGGTTTGACAAGCCACCCCAGATGGGCCAGCAGTGCTTTCCTAGGCCATTGCACTAGAACCTCTAGCAGTGCCCCTGCGAAAAAGACACTCCCTACGGAGATGTCCAAATTTGCCACACGCATGACACCGTGCCTTTCCCCAACTCCAACGCACGGTTCTGGGTACACCCTTATGCACCACCTCAAAACTCCCCTCGGCACCATCCCCCTCACCCACCTTCATGAACACCCTCCTCTTGAAACTGAAGACCCCTTTTTCCTCCGGGTCCCCCCCGGGATGCAAGAGACGAAAACATTTAGACCGCACCTCCCCGAACTTGGACAGGTGTGGAATAAGTACTGCATCCGAAAAATAGGTGGGGCAGCTCCGCAGGAGAACCGGTCTCACCCTGGATACCCACGGATCCACCTGTATGTGGACCCCCCCCACTGAGATCCCCTCCTCCAACGCTCGGGCCACACACTCCCGGGTCTTAAGTATCATCTCCACCTTTCCTCTTTCGAGCTCAGAAGAGACAATAGCCCCCCTCCCAAGAAGTTCATTCATGGCCTTCGTAATTTCCCCCCTCGACATCATAGGCCCAGTTTGAACAGAAATACCAAAACTGTCCCCATCCAAGTCAACATGAGGCTCAAGCTCAGATGGCCTCGCACCCGCCACTGATGCCATCGCTGCATAGGTCCGGACCTTCGGCCGCGCCCCTTCCATCGCCATCCTCACAGAGGCACAAACCAGCTCCAGGCACCTCAGCAGCACAGCTCCAAGTTAAGTCCCAGAGACAGTCACAGTCAAAGACAGGCAGCAGAAAACAGAAACCTCCAGCAGAAGCAGGAAAGTCCCCAGGTTCGTCCACAGCCAAGAGCAGCTTTTGGAAAGCTCTATCGCAGTCTCGCCGGAAGCACAAGTACCTTCTTCACATTAAGCCAGGCAGCCGCACTGAGCAAAATGACTTTAGGGCAGAGAAACGGCGCTAAAAACAACAAAGTTACCGCCAATATTCCAAACCCACGATCACAGGCACTATTGGCAATCCGCCAACGACAACCGCACCCTCGACAATGTGGAGAAACTAAGGAATTCTCTCACTGTTGGAGGCATCCCAGACCAGAGGAAAGCTTCAACAGCCCAACGATAAGTTAGACTATGAAACCCCCCTGTGTCTGTGTCCTCTTCGACGACAAAATCCTTGAAAGGCTGCTTCAATCCTTCTCTTAGCAGAGCTGAGAAGAAAACACGACCTCTTTTTTTTTTTTTTTTTTTTTCATTTCAAAAACTTTATTCAACACAAATCATAAAATACAACACATCAAAACACAATCAAAAATCACACTATAATGAACAGATCATTGTAGTACAGCAGTACATTCATTTATAATCGCCTCAACCCCACGCGGCGACCAGCGCTGACGGAAGGCCTCCAGAGTCCCCGCGAACACCGCGTGTTCCCTCTCCAGGGACACACGTGCACGGACGTAGGCCCGAAAGAGGGGCAGGCAGCCGACTCTCGCCTGACCGTCGACCGCCCGCTGCCTGGACCCACGAATGGCCATCTTGGCCAGGCCAAGGAGCAAACCGACAGGTAAGTCCCCCCCCCACACTCGGCTCTCCCCACTCCCCGCCTTGTGTCCAAACACCAGGATTGTGGGGCTAAAATGCAGCCAGAACTTGAGGAACAGCCCCTTCAGATATTGGTACAGGGGCAGTAACCTCACACACTCCATATACACATGGAATACGGTCTCCTCCTCTCCGCAGAAAATACATGCGGCAGACGAGCCCGTGAACCGACTCAAAAGTTTATTACAAACCACCGCTCCATGCAGCACTCTCCACCCCAGGTCCCCAATATAAAGGGGTACAACTCCCTTATAGAAGGACCCCCACTGGGGCCCCCCGCCGCCTTCGGATGGTAACACCGTCCTCCATGGTGAGTCAGGACGGGAGACGAAGGCACGGTGGTTCAGAATGTGCAGGAGCATCCTGTACAGTGCGCGTCTCCTTTCATCACAAAATGGCATGCTGGTCATCTCAGAAAGGCAGCTCAGATTATGCGGAGCCGGAGGCCGAGAAATATCCCGAAGCCTAGGCCCGATGAGCAGATCTGACGGAGCAGGGGTAAGCTCTATCTGAACCACTCTAGGCTCGCGCCTCTCCTCGACAACCACCATGACAGGATGAGGACCAGCCACACCCGCAGCCACAACATCCCCCTCTCCTCGTGGAACAACACTCTGGCTGAACACCACCAAATTCCTCACTCTTAACACATCCCTATAGAAAACAGGCAAGCCCCTTAGAGCGGGTCGACTGACACCCGCCACCGGGAGCCGCGAGACCCCCCTTAGGCAACGACCCTGACGAAAAAAATACGTGGCCAGAGCGTGCCATCTGGGAGGGTTCTCTACATACATGTATCTACGGAGAGTCCTGAGACGGAGAGCCGCCACCTGGGTGCGCACGCACACCAAGGACTGGCCTCCCTCCTCTAACGGAAGGCTCAGGACCGCCGCGGAAATCCAATGCTTCCTATTTCCCAAAGAAATCCACCAGCTTCTTCTGTATAGCAGTTACAAATATAGAGGGCGGGACAAGAGTAGCCAGCCGGTACCATAACATAGAGGCCACCAGCTGGTTGATGACCAGCACCCTCCCCCGAAAGGAGAGAACTCCAAGCAGGCCTGACCAGCGCTCCAGCCGAGCAACCACCTTCGTCTCCAACTCTTGCCAGTTTGCCGGCCAAACATCCTCAGTGGGACTCAGGTACACCCCCAGATAGAGGAGGTGCGTGGTACTCCACGCATACAATGCCATCTCCTCCGGCAGGGAGTCTACCCGCCACTGACCCACCAAAAGTCCAGAGCACTTACTCCAGTTAATCCTAGCAGAAGATGCAGCCGAGAATATCTCCTGGCAGTCACGCATCCTCCGCAGGTCACCAGGATCAGTGAACATAAGAAGTACGTCATCGGCATACGCCGATAGAATCACCTCAACCCGCGGGCCAGGTAGGGCCAGGCCTGTCAACCTCCTCCGAAGAAGACACAGGAACGGCTCCACACAGACCGAATACAACTGGCCCGACATAGGGCACCCCTGGCGGACCCCCCTCCCAAAATGAAAAGGAGATAGCACCGCGCCATTAACCTTTACAAGACACTCCGCAGCAGCGTACAAAAGCCGGACCCGGGCCACGAAGTGTGGTCCAAACCCAAACGCTTGCAACGTCCCAAATAGGTATTCATGCTCTACCCTATCAAAAGCCTTCTCCTGATCAAGAGACAGAAAAGCAGCTGACTCACCAGTACCCTGGACTAAATGAATCAGGTCCCTAACCAGGTGGATGTTATCCTGGATGGACCGGCCAGGGACTGTATAAGATTGATCAGGATGAATCACTTGATGCAGCACGGAGCCCAGGCGATTTGCCATTGCCCGTGCAAAAATTTTATATTCTGTGCAAAGGAGAGAGACTGGACGCCAGTTCTTCAACAAACGGAGTTCGCCCTTCTTAGGCAGCAAGACAACAACCGTCCTACGCCACGAGAGAGGCATCACTCCAGTCGCCAGGCTCTCCCCCAGAACCAACATATAGTCACCCCCTAGGACGTCCCAGAATGCTCTAACAAACTCCACCGTCAACCCATCCAGCCCGGGGGACTTACCCCTCCTGAGCTGATGCAAGGCGTGAGTCAACTCTTCCAAAGATAAGGGGCCATCAAGAAGATCAGCCTCCCCCCTATCTACGGTCGGTAGACCCTCCCACAGATCTTGCTGAGCCTCCACACTGAATCCTTCCGCAGAGAACAGGGACCCATAAAAGGACCTAACCAAGGCATTGATCCTCTCTGGATCAGTGACAGAGGAGCCGTCATCTGCAAGCAACTCCACGAGCTGTTTTCGAGCTCCCCGCCCCTTCTCCAAAGAGAAAAAGAAAGGCGACGCTCGGTCCAGCTCGTGCAGCATCTGGACCCGAGACCTCACGTATGCGCCTCGAGATCGCTCAAGCAGCAGACTCCTCAAAACCTCCTTCTTCCTCTGAAACTCTCCCCATTCGCTGGAGTCTTCACCAAACTGACCCAGGCGAGACTCAGCGTCCTGTATCTCCCTCTCCAGCTTCTCGACCGCTGAGTCCCGCCTCCCAGTCGACCCCCATGTATATTCCTTACAAAAGAGACGGATGTGAGCTTTACCCACATCCCACCACTGCCTAAGGGAAGAGAAGCACCTCTGCCTCTCTCTCCACTTCACCCAAAACCGAGTGAATGACTCCCGGAAACACCGATCCTCCAGCAGCCTGTTGTTAAAGTGCCAGTACGCGGACCCAGCCCGAGCGCACGCTGGATTGAAATCCACACGCACCAGACAATGGTCCGAGCACGGCACCAGCCGCATTGAGGCCGCTGAGACACGGGAAACAAACGCTCGGGAAATATAAAACCGATCAATGCGGGAACCACCGCCCTCAGACCTCCGCGAAAAAGCAGTGGAATCAGGGTGAAGGTCCCTCCAAACATCAACCAACTCAAAGGAGTCAATCAAGCCTCTCAGCTTCTTTGCTACAGCAGGCGCACACTGAGTACCAGAACGGTCCCGCACCTCAAGTGTGCAATTAAAGTCCCCACCAAGGAAGACACACTCTCCCCTATCAATAGTGCCCAACAGAGCATTCACCTCCCGAAGCAGGCCGGCCTGCATCGTGCCGGAGCTAGGGGCATACACGTTAATGAAATGCAACGGCATGCCATCCAGGCTCACGGCCAGATGGAGCAAACGTCCTGGCACCACTTCCTGCACTTTTAAAATGCTTGGCAGAAAATTTGGGGCCAACAGAAAAGCCACCCCACTCGAATTTGAGCTGAGATGGCTCATATAAACCCTCCCTTCCCACTCCAGTTGCCAGGTAGGTTCATCACTAGCAACGGTATGTGTCTCTTGCAGATAACAAACTGCAAATCTCCCCTCCCTTAGGGCTGATAAGAGCTGAAATCTTCGAAAACTCGCTCTACTCCCATTTAAATTTAATGTAGCTACTGTGAATGTGTAGACACATTAGATTGTGACCCTCACACTCCCTGTAGTCACAGGAGGTCCTTTTCTGAGGACCTTCAACAAACCCCAAAACTGCCCCAAATCCGAGTCAGAAAGACCACTATCCTTGTTACTAAGGATAGCCTCGAGACTCTCCTGCACATCTAGAACATCCTCCCACCGCCTTGTAGCGGCAAACCATAATGTTTTGGGAGCACGACTTATTTTTAAGAACTCTCGCACCTCAACAATAAGCTTCGCCTCAGACACGGCCTTGGAGTCTGGGCTCTCAGCCAACCCGCTCGCACCTGAATCAACAACCTCAGAAAGACCAGAACTGTCTGACAAATCACTCTCTGTGCCCCCCCCACTGGCCGCATCGCTGTCCTCCTCCACAGCCATGACACGACCACCCGGATCAATGCTGGGGGTGGGTCCCAACACCCCTGCCTGAGACTCGCAGCCCTCTGAATGGCTGGGCTCCTGCACGCTACCATCACCCTCCTCCTCTGGGCCTGGGGAAGCAACAACAAGAGGCATCCCCAGGGCCTGTGGAACACTGGCACCCTCGGAGTCTGAAAGAGGATCACGTCCCATAACAGCCCTGACCTCCACATCATCCAGAGTGCCCTCTCCACAGGCATCACCCAGAGAATCACCACCTGCCATTAACCTCACCCCAGACAACTCATCCGGTGAGGCATCCCGCCCCCCAGCACCTCCACTGGCACTGATATGGAGCACAGACTTGAACGACAACACCCCCGAAACTCCCCCCTCAGCCTGACTCTGCGCATCCCCCGTCACAGAGGGCACACTACCAGAGGAGCCAACCACGTCACCTAACGTGCTAGCACCCTCAGTAGGCCTCTGAAACGAGGGGACCTCATCCGACCCAGAGGGTACACCCCCAAGGGAGCTAACCACAGCACCCGCCGAGATAACTCCCTCAGAGGGCCCCTGAGATGAAGGGACAGACTCCCGCCCAGTGGACCTACCTCCACCGGAATCAACTTCAGCACCCAGTCCGGTGACACCCGCTGTAGATCCATGAAGAGAAGGCCCAACCACCGACCCAGAAGACACCGGGTCAAGACCACTTTCAGCCACCTCAGTGGTGGAAAGCCCGGAGAAAGACATCCCCTTCGCTCTGGACCCACGCCCTTCCTCCTCTTCACCAGGCAGATGCCTCCTTTTAGTCCCACTCGCATGCGGAGGTGCGGTAACCTCCATAAGGGAAGAGTCATCCGCCTCCACATTACCCCCAACCACTTTGCCACCCACACGTTTAGGCTTCTTGACCCCCTTCCGAGCCACCACAACTCCCCCCTGGGCCCCAGCAGGTGCAGTCTGCACCACACTGGAGCTAAACTCACACGATTGCACTTTCTTCGCTCGGGCGGCCCTATCCCTCTCCTTCTTCTTATTGTGCTTCCCCTGCTTCTCCCAAAACCCCCCCTCAACACTCCCCTCCTCCTGCGCCCCACCTCCATCCGCCGCCACAGGCGCAAGACGTGGGGGGTGTGGGGGGCGTGGGCTCTCACTGCCCAGGGCCCCCAAAGTGGAACCTGCGGACCCAGAAGGATTAGCACTGCCGCCCCGGGTCACCAAGGCAGAACTGGCAACCTTAGCCGGGTCAGCAGTACCACCCCGCGCCGCTGAGGTTTGACAAGCCACCCCAGATGGGCCAGCAGTGCTTTCCTAGGCCATTGCACTAGAACCTCTAGCAGTGCCCCTGCGAAAAAGACACTCCCTACGGAGATGTCCAAATTTGCCACACACATGACACCGTGCCTTTCCCCAACTCCAACGCACGGTTCTGGGTACACCCTTATGCACCACCTCAAAACTCCCCTCGGCACCATCCCCCTCACCCACCTTCATGAACACCCTCCTCTTGAAACTGAAGACCCCTTTTTCCTCCGGGTCCCCCCCGGGATGCAAGAGACGAAAACATTTAGACCGCACCTCCCCGAACTTGGACAGGTGTGGAATAAGTACTGCATCCGAAAAATAGGTGGGGCAGCTCCGCAGGAGAACCGGTCTCACCCTGGATACCCACGGATCCACCTGTATGTGGACCCCCCCCACTGAGATCCCCTCCTCCAACGCTCGGGCCACACACTCCCGGGTCTTAAGTATCATCTCCACCTTTCCTCTTTCGAGCTCAGAAGAGACAATAGCCCCCCTCCCAAGAAGTTCATTCATGGCCTTCGTAATTTCCCCCCTCGACATCATAGGCCCAGTTTGAACAGAAATACCAAAACTGTCCCCATCCAAGTCAACATGAGGCTCAAGCTCAGATGGCCTCGCACCCGCCACTGATGCCATCGCTGCATAGGTCCGGACCTTCGGCCGCGCCCCTTCCATCGCCATCCTCACAGAGGCACAAACCAGCTCCAGGCACCTCAGCAGCACAGCTCCAAGTTAAGTCCCAGAGACAGTCACAGTCAAAGACAGGCAGCAGAAAACAGAAACCTCCAGCAGAAGCAGGAAAGTCCCCAGGTTCGTCCACAGCCAAGAGCAGCTTTTGGAAAGCTCTATCGCAGTCTCGCCGGAAGCACAAGTACCTTCTTCACATTAAGCCAGGCAGCCGCACTGAGCAAAATGACTTTAGGGCAGAGAAACGGCGCTAAAAACAACAAAGTTACCGCCAATATTCCAAACCCACGATCACAGGCACTATTGGCAATCCGCCAACGACAACCGCACCCTCGACAATGTGGAGAAACTAAGGAATTCTCTCACTGTTGGAGGCATCCCAGACCAGAGGAAAGCTTCAACAGCCCAACGATAAGTTAGACTATGAAACCCCCCTGTGTCTGTGTCCTCTTCGACGACAAAATCCTTGAAAGGCTGCTTCAATCCTTCTCTTAGCAGAGCTGAGAAGAAAACACGACCTCTCTCTCTCTTTTTTTTTTTTTTTTTTTTTTTCATTTCAAAAACTTTATTCAACACAAATCATAAAATACAACACATCAAAACACAATCAAAAATCACACTATAATGAACAGATCATTGTAGTACAGCAGTACATTCATTTATAATCGCCTCAACCCCACGCGGCGACCAGCGCTGACGGAAGGCCTCCAGAGTCCCCGCGAACACCGCGTGTTCCCTCTCCAGGGACACACGTGCACGGACGTAGGCCCGAAAGAGGGGCAGGCAGCCGACTCTCGCCTGACCGTCGACCGCCCGCTGCCTGGACCCACGAATGGCCATCTTGGCCAGGCCAAGGAGCAAACCGACAGGTAAGTCCCCCCCCCACACTCGGCTCTCCCCACTCCCCGCCTTGTGTCCAAACACCAGGATTGTGGGGCTAAAATGCAGCCAGAACTTGAGGAACAGCCCCTTCAGATATTGGTACAGGGGCAGTAACCTCACACACTCCATATACACATGGAATACGGTCTCCTCCTCTCCGCAGAAAATACATGCGGCAGACGAGCCCGTGAACCGACTCAAAAGTTTATTACAAACCACCGCACCATGCAGCACTCTCCACCCCAGGTCCCCAATATAAAGGGGTACAACTCCCTTATAGAAGGACCCCCACTGGGGCCCCCCGCCGCCTTCGGATGGTAACACCGTCCTCCATGGTGAGTCAGGACGGGAGACGAAGGCACGGTGGTTCAGAATGTGCAGGAGCATCCTGTACAGTGCGCGTCTCCTTGCATCACAAAATGGCATGCTGGTCATCTCAGAAAGGCAGCTCAGATTATGCGGAGCCGGAGGCCGAGAAATATCCCGAAGCCTAGGCCCGATGAGCAGATCTGACGGAGCAGGGGTAAGCTCTATCTGAACCACTCTAGGCTCGCGCCTCTCCTCGACAACCACCATGACAGGATGAGGACCAGCCACACCCGCAGCCACAACATCCCCCTCTCCTCGTGGAACAACACTCTGGCTGAACACCACCAAATTCCTCACTCTTAACACATCCCTATAGAAAACAGGCAAGCCCCTTAGAGCGGGTCGACTGACACCCGCCACCGGGAGCCGCGAGACCCCCCTTAGGCAACGACCCTGACGAAAAAAATACGTGGCCAGAGCGTGCCATCTGGGAGGGTTCTCTACATACATGTATCTCCGGAGAGTCCTGAGACGGAGAGCCGCCACCTGGGTGCGCACGCACACCAAGGACTGGCCTCCCTCCTCTAACGGAAGACTCAGGACCGCCGCGGAAATCCAATGCTTCCTATTTCCCCAAAAGAAATCCACCAGCTTCTTCTGTATAGCAGTTACAAATATAGAGGGCGGGACAAGAGTAGCCAGCCGGTACCATAACATAGAGGCCACCAGCTGGTTTATGACCAGCACCCTCCCCCGAAAGGAGAGAACTCCAAGCAGGCCTGACCAGCGCCCCAGGCGAGCAACCACCTTCGTCTCCAACTCTTGCCAGTTTGCCGGCCAAACATCCTCAGTGGGACTCAGGTACACCCCCAGATAGAGGAGGTGCGTGGTACTCCACGCATACAATGCCATCTCCTCCGGCAGGGAGTCTATCCGCCACTGACCCACCAAAAGTCCAGAGCACTTACTCCAGTTAATCCTAGCAGAAGATGCAGCCGAGAAAATCTCCTGGCAGTCACGCATCCTCCGCAGGTCACCAGGATCAGTGAACATAAGAAGTACGTCATCGGCATACGCCGATAGAATCACCTCAACCCGCGGGCCAGGTAGGGCCAGGCCTGTCAACCTCCTCCGAAGAAGACACAGGAACGGCTCCACACAGACCGAATACAACTGGCCCGACATAGGGCACCCCTGGCGGACCCCCCTCCCAAAATGAAAAGGAGCTAGCACCGCGCCATTAACCTTTACAAGGCACTCCGCAGCAGCGTACAAAAGCCGGACCCGGGCCACGAAGTGTGGTCCAAACCCAAACGCTTGCAACGACCCAAATAGGTATTCATGCTCCACCCTATCAAAAGCCTTCTCCTGATCAAGAGACAGAAAAGCAGCTGACTCACCAGTACCCTGGACTAAATGAATCAGGTCCCTAACCAGGTGGATGTTATCCTGGATGGACCGGCTAGGGACTGTATAAGATTGATCAGGATGAATCAATTGATGCAGCACGGAGCCCAGGCGATTTGCCATTGCCCGTGCAAAAATTTTATATTCTGTGCAAAGGAGAGAGACTGGACGCCAGTTCTTCAACAAACGGAGTTCGCCCTTCTTAGGCAGCAAGACAACAACCGTCCTACGCCACGAGAGAGGCATCACTCCAGTCGCCAGGCTCTCCCCCAGAACCAACATGTAGTCACCCCCTAGGACGTCCCAGAATGCTCTAACAAACTCCACCGTCAACCCATCCAGCCCGGGGGACTTGCCCCTCCTGAGCTGATGCAAGGCGCGAGTCAACTCCTCCAAAGATAAGGGGCCATCAAGAAGATCAGCCTCCTCCCTATCCACGGTCGGTAAACCCTCCCACAGAACTTGCTGAGCTTCCACACTGAAACCCTCCGCAGAGAACAGGGACCCATAAAAGGACCTAACCAAGGCATTAATCCTCTCTGGATCAGTGACAGAGGAGCCATCATCTGCAAGCAACTCCACGAGCTGTTTTCGAGCTCCCCGCCCCTTCTCCAAAGAGAAAAAGAAAGGCGACGCTCGGTCCAGCTCGTGCAGCATCTGGACCCGAGACCTCACGTATGCGCCTCGAGATCGCTCAAGCAGCAGACTCCTCAAAACCTCCTTCTTCCTCTGAAACTCTCCCCATTCGCTGGAGTCTTCACCAAACTGACCCAGGCGAGACTCAGCGTCCTGTATCTCCCTCTCCAGCTTCTCGACCGCTGAGTCCCGCCTCCCAGTCGACCCCCATGTATATTCCTTACAAAAGAGACGGATGTGAGCTTTACCCACATCCCACCACTGCCTAAGGGAAGAGAACCACCTCTGCCTCTCTCTCCATTTCACCCAAAACCGAGTGAATGACTCCCGGAAACACCGATCCTCCAGCAGCCTGTTGTTAAAGTGCCAGTACGCGGACCCAGCCCGAGCGCACGCTGGATTAAAATCCACACGCACCAGACAATGGTCCGAGCACGGCACCAGCCGCATTGAGGCCGCTGAGACACGGGAAACAAACGCTCGGGAAATATAAAACCGATCAATGCGGGAACCACCGCCCTCAGACCTCCGCGAAAAAGCAGTGGAATCAGGGTGAAGGTCCCTCCAAGCATCAACCAACTCAAAGGAGTCAATCAAGCCTCTCAGCTTCTTCGCTACAGCAGGCGCACACTGAGTACCAGAACGGTCCCGCACCTCAAGTGTGCAATTAAAGTCCCCACCAAGGAAGACACACTCTCCCCTATCAATAGTGCCCAACAGAGCATTCACCTCCCGAAGTAGGCCGGCCTGCATCGTGCCGGAGCTAGGGGCATACACGTTAATGAAATGCAACGGCATGCCATCCAGGCTCACGGCCAGATGGAGCAAACGTCCTGGCACCACTTCCTGCACTTTTAAAATGCTTGGCAGAAAATTTGGGGCCAACAGAAAAGCCACCCCACTCGAATTTGAGCTGAGATGGCTCATATAAACCCTCCCTTCCCACTCCAGTTGCCAGGTAGGTTCATCACTAGCAACGGTATGTGTCTCTTGCAGATAACAAACTGCAAATCTCCCCTCCCTTCGGGCTGATAAGAGCTGAAATCTTCGAAAACTCGCTCTACTCCCATTTAAATTTAATGTAGCTACTGTGAATGTGTAGGCACATTAGATTGAGACCCTCACACTCCCTGTAGTCGCAAGAACTCCTTTTCTGAGGACCTTCAAAAAACCCCGAAACTGCCCCAAATCCGAGTCAGAAAGACCACTATCCTTGTTACTAAGGATAGCCTCGAGACTCGCCTGCAAATCTAGACAGTCCCCCCACCGCCTTGTCGCAGCAAACCATAATGTTTTGGGAGCACGGCTTGTTTTTAGGAACTCTCGCACCTCAACAATAAGCTTCGCCTCAGACACGGCCTTGGAGTCTGGGCTCACAGCCAACCCGCTCGCACCTGAATCAACAACCTCAGAAAGACCAGAACTCTCTGACAAATCACTCTCTGTGCCACACCCACTGGCCGCATAGCTGTCCCCCTCCTCAGCCATGACGCGACCGCCCGGATCAATGCTGGGGGTGGGTCCCGACACCCCTGCCTGACACTCGCAGCCCTCTGAATGGCAGGGCTCCTGCACGCTACCATCACCCTCCTCTTCTGGGCCTGGGGAAGCAACAACAAGAGGCATCCCCAGGGCCTGTGGAAAAAACTGGCACCCTCGGAGTCTGAAAGAGGATCACGACCCATAACAGCCCTGACCTCCACATCATCCAGAGTGCCCTCTCCACAGGCATCACCCAGAGAATCACCACCTGCTATTAAACTCACCCCAGACAACTCATCCGGTGAGGCATCCCGCCCCCCAGCACCTCCACTGGCACCGATATGGAGCACAGACTTGAACGACAACACCCCCGAAACTCCCCCCTCGGCCTGACTCTGCACATCCCCCGTCACAGAGGGCACACTACCAGGGGAGCCAACCACGTCACCTAACGTGCTAGCACCCTCAGTAGGCCTCTGAAACGAGGGGACCTCGTCCGACCCAGAGGGTACACACCCAAGGGAGCTAACCACAGCACCCGCCGAGATAACTCCCTCAGAGGGCCCCTGAGATGAAGGGACAGACTCCCGCCCAGTGGACACAACTCCACCGGAATCAACTTCAGCACCCGGTCCTGTGACACCCGCTGTAGATCCATGAAGAGAAGGCCCAACCACCGACCCAGAAGACACCGGGTCAAGACCACTTTCAGCAACCTCAGTGGTGGAAAGCCCGGAGAAAGACATCCCCTTCGCTCTGGACCCACGCCCTTCCTCATCTTCACCAGGCAGATGCCTCCTTTTAGTCCCACTCACATGCGGAGGTGCGGTAACCTCCATAAGGGAAGGGTCATCCGCCCCCACATTACCCCCATCCACTTTGCCACCCACACGTTTAGGCTTCTTTACCCCCTTCCGAGCCACCCCAACTCCCCCCTGGGCCCCAGCAGGTGCAGTCTGCACCACACTGGAGCTAAACTCACCCGATTGCACTTTCTTCGCTCGGGCGGCCCTATCCCTCTCCTTCTTCTTGTTGTGCTTCTCCTGCTTCTGCCAAAACCCCCCCTCAACACTCCCCTCCTCCTGCGCCCCACCTCCATCCGCCGCCACAGGCGCAAGACGTGGGGGGCGTGGGCTCTCACTGCCCAGGGTCCCCAAAGCGGAACCTCTGGACCCAGAAGGCTTAGCACTGCCGCCCCGGGTCACCAAGGCAGAACTGGCAACCTCAGCCGGGTCAGCAGTACCACCCCGCGCCGCTGAGGTTTGACAAGCCACCCCAGATGGGGCCAGCAGTGCTTTCCTGGGCCACTGCACTAGAACCTCTAGCAGTGCCCCCGCGAAAAAGACACTCCCTACGGAGATGTCCAAATTCGCCGCACGCATGACACCGTGCCTTGCCCCAACTCCAACGCACGGTTCTGGGTACACCCTTATGCACCACCTCAAAACTCCCCTCGGCACCATCCCCCTCACCCACCTTCATGAACACCCTCCTCTTGAAACTGAAGACCCCTTTTTCCTCCGGGTCCCCCCCGGGATGCAAGAGACGAAAACATTTAGACCGCACCTCCCCGAACTTGGACAGGTGTGGAATAAGCACTGCATCCGAAAAATAAGTGGGGCAGCTCCGCAGGAGAACCGGTCTCACCCTGGATACCCACGGATCCACCTGTACGTGGACCCCCCCCACTGAGATCCCCTCCTCCAACGCTCGGGCCACACACTCCCGGGTCTTAAGTATCATCTCCACCTTTCCTCTTTCGAGCTCAGAAGAGACAATAGCCCCCCTCCCAAGAAGTTCATTCATGGCCTTCGTAATTACCCCCCTCGACATCATAGGCCCAGTTTGAACAGAAATACCAAAGCTGTCCCCATCCAAGTCAACATGAGGCTCAAGCTCAGATGGCCTCGCACCCGCCACTGATGCTATCGCTGCGTAGGTCCGGACCTTCGGCCGCGCCCCTTCCATCGCCATCCTCACAGAGGCACAAACCAGCTCCAGGCACCTCAGCAGCACAGCTCCAAGTTAAGTCCCAGAGACAGTCACAGTCAAAGACAGGCAGCAGAAAACAGAAACCTCCAGCAGAAGCAGGAAAGTCCCCAGGTTCGTCCACAGCCAAGAGCAGCTTTTGGAAAGCTCTATCGCAGTCTCGCCGGAAGCACAAGTACCTTCTTCACATTAAGCCAGGCAGCCGCACTGAGCAAAATGACTTTAGGGCAGAGAAACGGCGCTAAAAACAACAAAGACACCGCCAATATTCCAAATCCACGATCACAGGCACTATTGGGAATCCGCCAACGACAACCGCACCCTCGACAATGTGGAGAAACTCAGGAATCTTCACACAGATGGAGGCTTCCCAGACCAGAGAAAAGCTTCAACAGCCCAACAATAAGTTGAACTATGAAGCCCCCCTGGGTCTGTGCCCTCTCCAACGGCAAAATCCTTGAAAGGCTGCTTCAATCCTTCTCAACTGCAGAGCTGAGAAGAAAACACGACCTCTCTCTCTCTCTCTCTTTTTTCATTTCAAAAACTTTATTCAACACAAATCATAAAATACAACACATCAAAACACAATCAAAAATCACACTATAATGAACAGATCATTGTAGTACAACAGTACATTCATTTATAATCGCCTCAACCCCACGCGGCGACCAGCGCTGACGGAAGGCCTCCAGAGTCCCCGTGAACACCGCGTGTTCCCTCTCCAGGGACACACGTGCACGGACGTAGGCCCGAAAGAGGGGCAGGCAGCCGACTCTCGCCAGACCGTCGACCGCCCGCTGCCTGGACCCACGAATGGCCATCTTGGCCAGGCCAAGGAGCAAACCGACAGGTAAGTCCCCCCCCCACACTCGGCTCTCCCCACTCCCCGCCTTGTGTCCAAACACCAGGATTGTGGGGCTAAAGTGCAGCCAGAACTTGAGGAACAGCCCCTTCAGATATTGGTACAGGGGCAGTAACCTCACACACTCCATATACACATGGAATACGGTCTCCTCCTCTCCGCAGAAAATACATGCGGCAGACGAGCCCGTGAACCGACTCAAAAGTTTATTACAAACCACCGCTCCATGCAGCACTCTCCACCCCAGGTCCCCAATATAAAGGGGTACAACTCCCTTATAGAAGGACCCCCACTGGGGCCCCCCGCCGCCTTCGGATGGTAACACCGTCCTCCATGGTGAGTCAGGACGGGAGACGAAGGCACGGTGGTTCAGAATGTGCAGCCGCATCCTGTACAGTGCGCGTCTCCTTGCATCACAAAATGGCATGCTGGTCATCTCAGAAAGGCAGCTCAGATTATGCGGAGCCGGAGGCCGAGAAATATCCCGAAGCCTAGGCCCGATGAGCAGATCTGACGGAGCAGGGGTAAGCTCTATCTGAACCACTCTAGGCTCGCGCCTCTCCTCGACAACCACCATGACAGGATGAGGACCAGCCACACCCGCAGCCACAACATCCCCCTCTCCTCGTGGAACAACACTCTGGCTGAACACCACCAAATTCCTCACTCTTAACACATCCCTATAGAAAACAGGCAAGCCCCTTAGAGCGGGTCGACTGACACCCGCCACCGGGAGCCGCGAGACCCCCCTTAGGCAACGACCCTGACGAAAAAAATACGTGGCCAGAGCGTGCCATCTGGGAGGGTTCTCTACATACATGTATCTCCGCAGAGTCCTGAGACGGAGAGCCGTCACCTGGGTGCGCACGCACACCAAGGACTGGCCGCCCTCCTCCAACGGAAGACTCAGGACCGCCGCGGAAATCCAATGCTTCCTATTTCCCCAAAAGAAATCCACCAGCTTCTTCTGTATAGCAGTTACAAATATAGAGGGCGGGACAAGAGTAGCCAGCCGGTACCATAACATAGAGGCCACCAGCTGGTTTATGACCAGCACCCTCCCCCGAAAGGAGAGAACTCCAAGCAGGCCTGACCAGCGCCCCAGCCGAGCAACCACCTTCGTCTCCAACTCTTGCCAGTTTGCCGGCCAAACATCCTCAGTGGGACTCAGGTACACCCCCAGATAGAGGAGGTGCGTGGTACTCCACGCATACAATGCCATCTCCTCCGGCAGGGAGTCTACCCGCCACTGACCCACCAAAAGTCCAGAGCACTTACTCCAGTTAATCCTAGCAGAAGATGCAGCCGAGAATATCTCCTGGCAGTCACGCATCCTCCGCAGGTCACCAGGATCAGTGAACATAAGAAGTACGTCATCGGCATACGCCGATAGAATCACCTCAACCCGCGGGCCAGGTAGGGCCAGGCCTGTCAACCTCCTCCGAAGAAGACACAGGAACGGCTCCACACAGACCGAATACAACTGGCCCGACATAGGGCACCCCTGGCGGACCCCCCTCCCAAAATGAAAAGGAGATAGCACCGCGCCATTAACCTTTACAAGACACTCCGCAGCAGCGTACAAAAGCCGGACCCGGGCCACGAAGTGTGGTCCAAACCCAAACGCTTGCAACGTCCCAAATAGGTATTCATGCTCTACCCTATCAAAAGCCTTCTCCTGATCAAGAGACAGAAAAGCAGCTGACTCACCAGTACCCTGGACTAAATGAATCAGGTCCCTAACCAGGTGGATGTTATCCTGGATGGACCGGCCAGGGACTGTATAAGATTGATCAGGATGAATCACTTGATGCAGCACGGAGCCCAGGCGATTTGCCATTGCCCGTGCAAAAATTTTATATTCTGTGCAAAGGAGAGAGACTGGACGCCAGTTCTTCAACAAACGGAGTTCGCCCTTCTTAGGCAGCAAGACAACAACCGTCCTACGCCACGAGAGAGGCATCACTCCAGTCGCCAGGCTCTCCCCCAGAACCAACATATAGTCACCCCCTAGGATGTCCCAGAATGCTCTAACAAACTCCACCGTCAACCCATCCAGCCCGGGGGACTTACCCCTCCTGAGCTGATGCAAGGCGCGAGTGAACTCCTCCAAAGATAAGGGGCCATCAAGAAGATCAGCCTCCCCCCTATCTACGGTCGGTAGACCCTCCCACAGATCTTGCTGAGCCTCCACACTGAATCCTTCCGCAGAGAACAGGGACCCATAAAAGGACCTAACCAAGGCATTGATCCTCTCTGGATCAGTGACAGAGGAGCCGTCATCTGCAAGCAACTCCACGAGCTGTTTTCGAGCTCCCCGCCCCTTCTCCAAAGAGAAAAAGAAAGGCGACGCTCGGTCCAGCTCGTGCAGCATCTGGACCCGAGACCTCACATAAGCGCCTCGAGATCGCTCAAGCAGCAGACTCCTCAAAACCTCCTTCTTCCTCTGAAACTCTCCCCATTCGCTGGAGTCTTCACCAAACTGACCCAGGCGAGACTCAGCGTCCTGTATCTCCCTCTCCAGCTTCTCGACCGCTGAGTCCCGCCTCCCAGTCGACCCCCATGTATATTCCTTACAAAAGAGACGGATGTGAGCTTTACCCACATCCCACCACTGCCTAAGGGAAGAGAAGCACCTCTGCCTCTCTCTCCACTTCACCCAAAACCGAGTGAATGACTCCCGGAAACACCGATCCTCCAGCAGCCTGTTGTTAAAGTGCCAGTACGCGGACCCAGCCCGAGCGCACGCTGGATTGAAATCCACACGCACCAGACAATGGTCCGAGCACGGCACCAGCCGCATTGAGGCCGCTGAGACACGGGAAACAAACGCTCGGGAAATATAAAACCGATCAATGCGGGAACCACCGCCCTCAGACCTCCGCGAAAAAGCAGTGGAATCAGGGTGAAGGTCCCTCCAAACATCAACCAACTCAAAGGAGTCAATCAAGCCTCTCAGCTTCTTTGCTACAGCAGGCGCACACTGAGTACCAGAACGGTCCCGCACCTCAAGTGTGCAATTAAAGTCCCCACCAAGGAAGACACACTCTCCCCTATCAATAGTGCCCAACAGAGCATTCACCTCCCGAAGCAGGCCGGCCTGCATCGTGCCGGAGCTAGGGGCATACACGTTAATGAAATGCAACGGCATGCCATCCAGGCTCACGGCCAGATGGAGCAAACGTCCTGGCACCACTTCCTGCACTTTTAAAATGCTTGGCAGAAAATTTGGGGCCAACAGAAAAGCCACCCCACTCGAATTTGAGCTGAGATGGCTCATATAAACCCTCCCTTCCCACTCCAGTTGCCAGGTAGGTTCATCACTAGCAACGGTATGTGTCTCTTGCAGATAACAAACTGCAAATCTCCCCTCCCTTAGGGCTGATAAGAGCTGAAATCTTCGAAAACTCGCTCTACTCCCATTTAAATTTAATGTAGCTACTGTGAATGTGTAGACACATTAGATTGTGACCCTCACACTCCCTGTAGTCACAGGAGGTCCTTTTCTGAGGACCTTCAACAAACCCCAAAACTGCCCCAAATCCGAGTCAGAAAGACCACTATCCTTGTTACTAAGGATAGCCTCGAGACTCTCCTGCACATCTAGAACATCCTCCCACCGCCTTGTAGCGGCAAACCATAATGTTTTGGGAGCACGACTTATTTTTAAGAACTCTCGCACCTCAACAATAAGCTTCGCCTCAGACACGGCCTTGGAGTCTGGGCTCTCAGCCAACCCGCTCGCACCTGAATCAACAACCTCAGAAAGACCAGAACTGTCTGACAAATCACTCTCTGTGCCCCCCCCACTGGCCGCATCGCTGTCCTCCTCCACAGCCATGACACGACCACCCGGATCAATGCTGGGGGTGGGTCCCAACACCCCTGCCTGAGACTCGCAGCCCTCTGAATGGCTGGGCTCCTGCACGCTACCATCACCCTCCTCCTCTGGGCCTGGGGAAGCAACAACAAGAGGCATCCCCAGGGCCTGTGGAACACTGGCACCCTCGGAGTCTGAAAGAGGATCACGTCCCATAACAGCCCTGACCTCCACATCATCCAGAGTGCCCTCTCCACAGGCATCACCCAGAGAATCACCACCTGCCATTAACCTCACCCCAGACAACTCATCCGGTGAGGCATCCCGCCCCCCAGCACCTCCACTGGCACTGATATGGAGCACAGACTTGAACGACAACACCCCCGAAACTCCCCCCTCAGCCTGATTCTGCGCATCCCCCGTCACAGAGGGCACACTACCAGAGGAGCCAACCACGTCACCTAACGTGCTAGCACCCTCAGTAGGCCTCTGAAACGAGGGGACCTCATCCGACCCAGAGGGTACACCCCCAAGGGAGCTAACCACAGCACCCGCCGAGATAACTCCCTCAGAGGGCCCCTGAAATGAAGGGACAGACTCCCGCCCAGTGGACCTACCTCCACCGGAATCAACTTCAGCACCCAGTCCGGTGACACCCGCTGTAGATCCATGAAGAGAAGGCCCAACCACCGACCCAGAAGACACCGGGTCAAGACCACTTTCAGCCACCTCAGTGGTGGAAAGCCCGGAGAAAGACATCCCCTTCGCTCTGGACCCACGCCCTTCCTCCTCTTCACCAGGCAGATGCCTCCTTTTAGTCCCACTCGCATGCGGAGGTGCGGTAACCTCCATAAGGGAAGGGTCATCCGCCTCCACATTACCCCCAACCACTTTGCCACCCACACGTTTAGGCTTCTTGACCCCCTTCCGAGCCGCCACAACTCCCCCCTGGGCCCCAGCAGGTGCAGTCTGCACCACATTGGAGCTAAACTCACCCGATTGCACTTTCTTCGCTCGGGCGGCCCTATCCCTCTCCTTCTTCTTATTGTGCTTCCCCTGCTTCTCCCAAAACCCCCCCTCAACACTCCCCTCCTCCTGCGCCCCACCTCCATCCACCGCCACAGGCGCAAGACGTAGGGGACGTGGGGGGCTTGGGCTCTCACTGCCCAGGGTCCCCAAAGCGGAACCTCTGGACCCAGAAGGCTTAGCACTGCCGCCCCGGGTCACCAAGGCAGAACTGGCAACCTCAGCCGGGTCAGCAGTACCACCCCGCGCCGCTGAGGTTTGACAAGCCACCCCAGATGGGCCAGCAGTGCTTTCCTGGGCCACTGCACTAGAACCTCTAGCAGTACCCCCGCGAAAAAGACACTCCCTACGGAGATGTCCAAATTCGCCGCACGCATGACACCGTGCCTTGCCCCAACTCCAACGCACGGTTCTGGGTACACCCTTATGCACCACCTCAAAACTCCCCTCGGCACCATCCCCCTCACCCACCTTCATGAACACCCTCCTCTTGAAACTGAAGACCCCTTTTTCCTCTGGGTCCCCCCCGGGATGCAAGAGACGAAAACATTTAGACCGCACCTCCCCGAACTTGGACAGGTGTGGAATAAGCACTGCATCCGAAAAATAAGTGGGGCAGCTCCGCAGGAGAACCGGTCTCACCCTGGATACCCACGGATCCACCTGTACGTGGACCCCCCCCACTGAGATCCCCTCCTCCAACGCTCGGGCCACACACTCCCGGGTCTTAAGTATCATCTCCACCTTTCCTCTTTCGAGCTCAGAAGAGACAATAGCCCCCCTCCCAAGAAGTTCATTCATGGCCTTCGTAATTACCCCCCTCGACATCATAGGCCCAGTTTGAACAGAAATACCAAAGCTGTCCCCATCCAAGTCAACATGAGGCTCAAGCTCAGATGGCCTCGCACCCGCCACTGATGCTATCGCTGCGTAGGTCCGGACCTTCGGCCGCGCCCCTTCCATCGCCATCCTCACAGAGGCACAAACCAGCTCCAGGCACCTCAGCAGCACAGCTCCAAGTTAAGTCCCAGAGACAGTCACAGTCAAAGACAGGCAGCAGAAAACAGAAACCTCCAGCTGAAGCAGGAAAGTCCCCAGGTTCGTCCACAGCCAAGAGCAGCTTACGGGAAACTCGATCCCAGTCGCGCTGGACGCAAAAGTACCTTCTTCACATTAAGCCAGGCAGCCGCACTGAGCAAAATGACTTTAGGGCAGAGAAGCGGTGCCAAAAACGACAAAGACACCGCACAACTTCAACCCACTGAGATCACAGGCACTCTTGGCAATCCGCCAACGCCAACCGCACCCTCGACAATGTGGAGAAACTCAGGAATCTTCACACAGATGGAGGCTCCCCAGACCAGAGAAAAGCTTCAACAGCCCAACAATAAGTTGAACTATGAAGCCCCCCTGGGTCTGTGCCCTCTCCAACGACAAAATCCTGGAAAGGCTGCTCCAATCCTTCTCAACTGCAGAGCTGAGAAGAAAACACGACCTCTCTCTCTCTCTTTTTTTTTTTTTTTTTTTTTCATTTCAAAAACTTTATTCAACACAAATCATAAAATACAACACATCAAAACACAATCAAAAATCACACTATAATGAACAGATCATTGTAGTACAGCAGTACATTCATTTATAATCGCCTCAACCCCACGCGGCGACCAGCGCTGACGGAAGGCCTCCAGAGTCCCCGTGAACACCGCGTGTTCCCTCTCCAGGGACACACGTGCACGGACGTAGGCCCGAAAGAGGGGCAGGCAGCCGACTCTCGCCTGACCGTCGACAGCCCGCTGCCTGGACCCACGAATGGCCATCTTGGCCAGGCCAAGGAGCAAACCGACAGGTAAGTCCCCCCCCCACACTCGGCTCTCCCCACTCCCCGCCTTGTGTCCAAACACCAGGATTGTGGGGCTAAAATGCAGCCAGAACTTGAGGAACAGCCCCTTCAGATATTGGTACAGGGGCAGTAACCTCACACACTCCATATACACATGGAATACGGTCTCCTCCTCTCCGCAGAAAATACATGCGGCAGACGAGCCCGTGAACCGACTCAAAAGTTTATTACAAACCACCGCTCCATGCAGCACTCTCCACCCCAGGTCCCCAATATAAAGGGGTACAACTCCCTTATAGAAGGAACCCCTCTCCACCTCTCTCTTCATCTCTCTCTCTCTCTCTCCCTCTATTTTTTTTTTTTTTTTTTTTTTTTTTTTTTCATTTCAAAAACTTTATTCAACACAAATCATAAAATACAACACATCAAAACACAATCAAAAATCACACTATAATGAACAGATCATTGTAGTACAGCAGTACATTCATTTATAATCGCCTCAACCCCACGCGGCGACCAGCGCTGACGGAAGGCCTCCAGAGTCCCCGTGAACACCGCGTGTTCCCTCTCCAGGGACACACGTGCACGGACGTAGGCCCGAAAGAGGGGCAGGCAGCCGACTCTCGCCAGACCGTCGACCGCCCGCTGCCTGGACCCACGAATGGCCATCTTGGCCAGGCCAAGGAGCAAACCGACAGGTAAGTCCCCCCCCCACACTCGGCTCTCCCCACTCCCCGCCTTGTGTCCAAACACCAGGATTGTGGGGCTAAAATGCAGCCAGAACTTGAGGAACAGCCCCTTCAGATATTGGTACAGGGGCAGTAACCTCACACACTCCATATACACATGGAATACGGTCTCCTCCTCTCCGCAGAAAATACATGCGGCAGACGAGCCCGTGAACCGACTCAAAAGTTTATTACAAACCACCGCTCCATGCAGCACTCTCCACCCCAGGTCCCCAATATAAAGGGGTACAACTCCCTTATAGAAGGAACCCCTCTCCACCTCTCTCTTCATCTCTCTCTCTCTCTCTCCCTCTATTTTTTTTTTTTTTTCATTTCAAAAACTTTATTCAACACAAATCATAAAATACAACACATCAAAACACAATCAAAAATCACACTATAATGAACAGATCATTGTAGTACAGCAGTACATTCATTTATAATCGCCTCAACCCCACGCGGCGACCAGCGCTGACGGAAGGCCTCCAGAGTCCCCGTGAACACCGCGTGTTCCCTCTCCAGGGACACACGTGCACGGACGTAGGCCCGAAAGAGGGGCAGGCAGCCGACTCTCGCCAGACCGTCGACCGCCCGCTGCCTGGACCCACGAATGGCCATCTTGGCCAGGCCAAGGAGCAAACCGACAGGTAAGTCCCCCCCCCACACTCGACTCTCCCCACTCCCCGCCTTGTGTCCAAACACCAGGATTGTGGGGCTAAAATGCAGCCAGAACTTGAGGAACAGCCCCTTCAGATATTGGTACAGGGGCAGTAACCTCACACACTCCATATACACATGGAATACGGTCTCCTCCTCTCCGCAGAAAATACATGCGGCAGACGAGCCCGTGAACCGACTCAAAAGTTTATTACAAACCACCGCTCCATGCAGCACTCTCCACCCCAGGTCCCCAATATAAAGGGGTACAACTCCCTTATAGAAGGAACCCCTTTTTTTTTTTTTTTTTTTTTCCATTTCAAAAACTTTATTCAACACAAATCATAAAATACAACACATCAAAACACAATCAAAAATCACACTATAATGAACAGATCATTGTAGTAAAGCAGTACATTCATTTATAATCGCCTCAACCCCACGCGGCGACCAGCGCTGACGGAAGGCCTCCAGAGTCCCCGTGAACACCGCGTGTTCCCTCTCCAGGGACACACGTGCACGGACGTAGGCCCGAAAGAGGGGCAGGCAGCCGACTCTCGCCAGACCGTCGACCGCCCGCTGCCTGGACCCACGAATGGCCATCTTGGCCAGGCCAAGGAGCAAACCGACAGGTAAGTCCCCCCCCCCACACTCGGCTCTCCCCACTCCCCGCCTTGTGTCCAAACACCAGGATTGTGGGGCTAAAATGCAGCCAGAACTTGAGGAACAACCCCTTCAGATATTGGTACAGGGGCAGTAACCTCACACACTCCACATACACATGGAATACGGTCTCCTCCTCTCCGCAGAAAATACATGCGGCAGACGAGCCCGTGAACCGACTCAAAAGTTTATTACAAACCACCGCTCCATGCAGCACTCTCCACCCCAGGTCCCCAATATAAAGGGGTACAACTCCCTTATAGAAGGAACCCCTCTCCACCTCTCTCTTCATCTCTCTCTCTCTCTCTCCCTCTATTTTTTTTTTTTTTTCATTTCAAAAACTTTATTCAACACAAATCATAAAATACAACACATCAAAACACAATCAAAAATCACACTATAATGAACAGATCATTGTAGTACAGCAGTACATTCATTTATAATCGCCTCAACCCCACGCGGCGACCAGCGCTGACGGAAGGCCTCCAGAGTCCCCGTGAACACCGCGTGTTCCCTCTCCAGGGACACACGTGCACGGACGTAGGCCCGAAAGAGGGGCAGGCAGCCGACTCTCGCCAGACCGTCGACCGCCCGCTGCCTGGACCCACGAATGGCCATCTTGGCCAGGCCAAGGAGCAAACCGACAGGTAAGTCCCCCCCCCACACTCGACTCTCCCCACTCCCCGCCTTGTGTCCAAACACCAGGATTGTGGGGCTAAAATGCAGCCAGAACTTGAGGAACAGCCCCTTCAGATATTGGTACAGGGGCAGTAACCTCACACACTCCATATACACATGGAATACGGTCTCCTCCTCTCCGCAGAAAATACATGCGGCAGACGAGCCCGTGAACCGACTCAAAAGTTTATTACAAACCACCGCTCCATGCAGCACTCTCCACCCCAGGTCCCCAATATAAAGGGGTACAACTCCCTTATAGAAGGAACCCCTCTCCACCTCTCTCTTCATCTCTCTCTCTCTCTCTCCCTCTTTTTTTTTTTTTTTTTTTTTTCTCATTTCAAAAACTTTATTCAACACAAATCATAAAATACAACACATCAAAACACAATCAAAAATCACACTATAATGAACAGATCATTGTAGTACAGCAGTACATTCATTTATAATCGCCTCAACCCCACGCGGCGACCAGCGCTGACGGAAGGCCTCCAGAGTCCCCGTGAACACCGCGTGTTCCCTCTCCAGGGACACACGTGCACGGACGTAGGCCCGAAAGAGGGGCAGGCAGCCGACTCTCGCCAGACCGTCGACCGCCCGCTGCCTGGACCCACGAATGGCCATCTTGGCCAGGCCAAGGAGCAAACCGACAGGTAAGTCCCCCCCCCACACTCGGCTCTCCCCACTCCCCGCCTTGTGTCCAAACACCAGGATTGTGGGGCTAAAATGCAGCCAGAACTTGAGGAACAACCCCTTCAGATATTGGTACAGGGGCAGTAACCTCACACACTCCACATACACATGGAATACGGTCTCCTCCTCTCCGCAGAAAATACATGCGGCAGACGAGCCCGTGAACCGACTCAAAAGTTTATTACAAACCACCGCTCCATGCAGCACTCTCCACCCCAGGTCCCCAATATAAAGGGGTACAACTCCCTTATAGAAGGAACCCCTCTCCACCTCTCTCTTCATCTCTCTCTCTCTCTCTCCCTCTATTTTTTTTTTTTTTTTTTTAACATTTATGTTTTTAATAACAGGAATTAAAATGCTTGGAGACATGTATGAAACGGGAACGGTTTTATCATTCCAACAACTACAGTTCAAATATAACCTGAAAAGTAATCAATATTTTAAATACCTTCAAATTCGTGACTATTTGAAAAAACATACACAAGAATACCAAACTCTGATTCCAGATCTATTCGATGAAGCTATGAACAGAAAGGTGGATTCAACTAATTTAATATAATATTTGTATAATATCATTCTAAATATAGAAATACCATCATCTGACACAATTAGAAGAGATTGGGAACAAGAACTATCTATAAAAATCTCGAAAGAGAGATGGGATAAATACTTGCTATATGTGCATAAATGCTCGATCAATGTAAAACATATCTTAATTCAATTCAAAATTTTACATAGATTACTCGAAAACTAAACTGAACAAAATGTTTTTTCCAAATGTTTCTCCCGTCTGTGATAAACGTTTATCTCAAGATGCAGCTCCTTTGCCTCCTGCATAAAACTCCACAAATTTTGGAGTGAAACTTTTGAAATTTTTACAAAATTATTTAAAATAAAACCGAAGCCCAACGCAGAACTGATTATCTTTGGAACAATGGAAGTCGGCGTTGAGCTGACTTCGTTCCCAAAGAGTTTCCTTAACCATGGCTTCATAACGGCAAAAAAAAAACTAAAATTCTGGGAAAATGCACCCTCACCAACGCTTAAAATGTGGATTTCAAACATGTCTGAAATGTTACACCTCGAAGATATGAGATTCATCCCAGCAGGCAAATCTGACCAATTCTTAAAGATCTGGTCTCCCTTTCTCGACTTATTACAAGCATAAGGTGCAACATAACTCTGGAAATACACTGTTTCAGGACCGGGTGAGGGGTGTGTAAAGACACGAAGCAGGTTCATCACTTTTATTTTCTTTATATCTTTTTTTTCCTTCCTCTTTCTCACGCTTTACATCTTTATAGGCTCTTTTTTTTTTTTTTTTTTTTTTTTTTTTTTTTTTTTTCATTTCAAAAACTTTATTCAACACAAATCATAAAATACAACACATCAAAACACAATCAAAAATCACACTATAATGAACAGATCATTGTAGTACAGCAGTACATTCATTTATAATCGCCTCAACCCCACGCGGCGACCAGCGCTGACGGAAGGCCTCCAAAGTCCCCGTGAACACCGCGTGCTCCCTCTCCAGGGACACACGTGCACGGACGTAGGCCCGAAAGAGGGGCAGGCAGCCGACTCTCGCCAGACCGTCGACCGCCCGCTGCCTGGACCCACGAATGGCCATCTTGGCCAGGCCAAGGAGCAAACCGACAGGTAAGTCCCCCCCCCACACTCGGCTCTCCCCACTCCCCGCCTTGTGTCCAAACACCAGGATTGTGGGGCTAAAATGCAGCCAGAACTTGAGGAACAGCCCCTTCAGATATTGGTACAGGGGCAGTAACCTCACACACTCCATATACACATGGAATACGGTCTCCTCCTCTCCGCAGAAAATACATGCGGCAGACGAGCCCGTGAACCGACTCAAAAGTTTATTACAAACCACCGCTCCATGCAGCACTCTCCACCCCAGGTCCCCAATATAAAGGGGTACAACTCCCTTATAGAAGGAACCCCTCTCCACCTCTCTCTTCATCTCTCTCTCTCTCTCTCCCTCTTTTTTTTTTTTTTTTTTTTTTTTTTCCATTTCAAAAACTTTATTCAACACAAATCATAAAATACAACACATCAAAACACAATCAAAAATCACACTATAATGAACAGATCATTGTAGTAAAGCAGTACATTCATTTATAATCGCCTCAACCCCACGCGGCGACCAGCGCTGACGGAAGGCCTCCAGAGTCCCCGTGAACACCGCGTGTTCCCTCTCCAGGGACACACGTGCACGGACGTAGGCCCGAAAGAGGGGCAGGCAGCCGACTCTCGCCAGACCGTCGACCGCCCGCTGCCTGGACCCACGAATGGCCATCTTGGCCAGGCCAAGGAGCAAACCGACAGGTAAGTCCCCCCCCCACACTCGGCTCTCCCCACTCCCCGCCTTGTGTCCAAACACCAGGATTGTGGGGCTAAAATGCAGCCAGAACTTGAGGAACAGCCCCTTCAGATATTGGTACAGGGGCAGTAACCTCACACACTCCATATACACATGGAATACGGTCTCCTCCTCTCCGCAGAAAATACATGCGGCAGACGAGCCCGTGAACCGACTCAAAAGTTTATTACAAACCACCGCTCCATGCAGCACTCTCCACCCCAGGTCCCCAATATAAAGGGGTACAACTCCCTTATAGAAGGAACCCCTCTCCACCTCTCTCTTCATCTCTCTCTCTCTCTCTCCCTCTATCTCTCTCCACCTCTCTCTCTCTCTCCATCTCTCTCCCTCTCCCTCTCCTTCCAATGGGCCCGTCTATTGTGCGTCAGTGAATCAAACACCTGCTTTTTAAATGTGCCGCCAACTCGAGGTAAACCCTTTTCAAATAAAACCAGGTTTCTTTCAACTCCCCAGCCAATTTGTCACAAATGTTTTTTCTCTCCTCTCAAAATGTTTGACGACACGGAAGAGGTGCAACCAAAGATACTGGAGGGTGCAACCATGTATTCGAGCCTCCCAAACCCCTAAAGCCCCCCAAACATTTAAAAGTAAAGTGGATAGGTATATGGACGGGAATGGAATGGAGGGGTATGGTCTGTGTGCAGTTAGATGGGACTAGGGGAAAATAAATGGTCGGCACGGACTGGAAGGGCCGAGAAGGCCTGTTTCCGTGCTGTAATTGTTATATGGTTATTTATATGGATAAAATGTCAGCTATGTAAATTTCTTAGAATCTCTATCATTTCATCAAAGCAGGTTGTTTTCAGGTGCAGCATATTGACTAAATTAATGTACTTTTAATATTTTGGTGAATTCACAAAAATGTCTCCTGGAATCAATTAGGAAGAAGGGTCTGGACCTGAAACGTCGCCTATCTCCTTCGCTCCTTAGATGCTGCTGCACCCGCTCAGTTTCTCCAGCCTTTTGTGTAACCCTCCTTGAATCAATTCTCTATTAATTCATAAATAAATTAAATGCAAACAATAGAAATAAACGTTGAAATACATGCAATATTTTATTTTTGCTTTAAATGTTTGAGTTTACATTGCATCTAGCAGCGATTGAGGTATCTGTTCATGTTGTGGATTTGGGTTTGTGAACACTGGTCGCGTTTTCATGCTCATCTTTTTCAATGAGTACCATGACCCTTTCCAGTCCATCCACACTATTCCGTCATCTGTGCCGTGATTTGTGATTTCTTTTGTGTAGTGCCCGTTCCAGTAATATCTGCCATTTGGATTTGCAGAATGACACCTGTTGTACCACCACCCGCCACCATCTTCTCTTGCGCATTGCTTGCTTGGGTCGTGAGGTAACCTGCCAACGTCAAAACAAGTTAAACGGCGGAAAGACGTTTAAATGTCACTATTTTCAATCACGTTACAGTGAAAAATGATGCGAGATGCAACGCTTACCCGAGGGAACGATGTACACATACATCTGTTAGAAATTTTATTTCAGAAAATATATTATCTTTTGGAACTAGCTTGAACGTTTTTGCTTTTAATGCTATAACTGTCAATAAAATGTGATCCTTGAAAATAGATCAAATATTGGACGTAATTCCCAAAAGATTTTTTTTGGTTTAGTTTAGAGATACCAGTAATAGACCCTTCGGCCCACCGAGTCCGCACTATCCCACACACACTGGGGACAATTTATACTTATACCAAGCCAATTAGCCTGCATACCTGTATGTCTTTGGAGTGTGGGAGGAAACCGAAGTTCTCTGAGAAAACCCACGTGGTTGGGGGGGGGGGGGGGGGGGCGGGGGGTGGGGGGGTGGGGAGTACAAACTCCGTACAGACAGCACCTGTAGTTGGGAATGAATCCGGGGTTGTCAATAACTGTCAATAAAATGTGATTCTTGAAAATAGATCAAATATTGGACGTAATTCCCAAAAGATTTTTTTGGTTTAGTTTAGTTTAGTTTAGAGATACCGCGCGGTAATAGACCCTTCGGCCCACCGGGTCCGCACTATCCCACACACTATCCCACACACACACACTGGGGACAATTTACACTTATACCAAGCCAATTAGCCTACATACCTGTACGTCTTTGGAGTGTGGGAGGAAACCGAAGTTCTCGGAGAGAACCCACCTGGTCGGGGGGGGGGGGGGGGGGGGGGGGGGGAGTACAAACTCCCTGCAGACAGCACCCGTAGTCGGGAACGGATCCGAGGTCTCCGGCACTGTACCGCTGCGCCACGCATGACAATAAACCCTCTTGACTTGATATCCCCCCATATTCATTCTTCCTTTGATTTTATGCCAAGGTTGTGACAATTCTGCTGAGTTACTCCAGCGTACGGTGTCTGTTCGTCAGATATAGCTTTTCCTTAACAAATCTAAGTTGCGGGTCGCTGAGTAATCCGAGGTCCTCCAAATGAAAGTTTCTCCTGCCCTTCAGAATTAATTCCAATAATTTGTCTATTTTTTTATGCAAGCTATTTTTTTTCATTAGCTTTCTGCACAGCAACCCCTCAAATTTGTAGGCTTTTCTTCTGGTATTCCAAGGAAACAAGAAGGGAGCCGACACAGAAACATAGAAATTAGGTGCAGGAGTAGGCCATTCGGCCCTTCGAGCCTGCACCGCCATTCAATATGATCATGGCAGCGGTCCTGGCTCACCCACTGCGGAACTCACCTGGAGTGGGACCCTCATCCCTGGAGAGGCTCATCTCCTGCTCGCTGTACAAAGACCGGGAACCGTAAGGTGAAGGGAGTTGGCGGACCATGCATAAAGGGCCTGTCCCACCAGCATGCAACTCTATGCGATGAGCGCGATCAAACTAGAAGCGGGGGCCGCGCGGAGGTCGGGCGATCCCCTGTACAGGGCCGTTCCCACCAGCATGCGCCTGCATGCGGCAAGCGCGACCAAACCGGCAGCGAGGGCCGCGCGGAGGTCGGGTGAGTGGCGCAACGCGGCGCAAAGTGAGGCGAACGGAGCGAAGTCTAAGGTAAGTTCCCCAGGACAGAGAGGGGCACACAGAGAGGGGCACAGAGGCCCACACAGAGAGGGCCACGGAGCCACACACATAGAGGGTCACGGAGGCACCTACAGATAGGTTCACGGAGGCACGATGTTGGGGCGGTGTGTAAATGTCGAGGCGACTGCGAGCCGACAAGCCGTTGCCGCGCGGAATTTTTGAATATGGTCAGTTTTTCGGAGCGTCGCGCGATGTCGGGACGAACTCCGCACAATTCCGCACGGCTCCGGCGATCGAAGTGGGACCGGCCGCGTGACGCCGGACGGCTCAAGCGACCACGTTAGGTCGCGCTAATCGCATAGAGTTGCATGCTGGTGGGACAGGCCCTTAAGGGGCCGGTAAGAACACCTGGGGGGGGGGGGTTCCTAACTTTCTGTGCCTTCAAGATCGGCAGCAAGTGGCACCCGGCTGAGGCACAAACTCTGAAGGCTGGGCAAGAGAGGGACGATCCGGATAGAAGATGGGGGTGTCCAGCAATCGAATGATGCCACGAATCATTACGATACGGCCAGCTGTGTCCCATCTTCGCCTCAGATGTGGAAAAATAATAATAATACTGAGACAATATTTACGGGTTAAATTCCTTGGTCTCCGTGTTTATTATCTCACTGAGCCATGGCCTCCTGCCTTGGCTTACACCATGCACATGGGATCTGGCCTCCAAATCAGCTGAAGCAATGGTCAAGATATTTGCATGCCATCTTCGCCATGCTGGGTTTTTGAAAATGGCCGACTCTGGCACATGAGTGGGCCGTTCCTATATATTTGGTACATAATCGGGTGTTGGACCTATGTATGCCCATAATCTTACTGATCTGTGTGCAAAAAAATAATTTCAATGTGCCTCGACGCAGATGATAATAAATAATCATTGAACCATCGTATCGCAGCTTGAAGTTGTTCCCAGCATCCGGGAAATCCAAGCCATCTGAATCCCACCGCGACTTCCGAAAGCGTGTGGTGGAACGGCACACCTACCTGAATTTCATAAATCCTTCAACGTTGCTTTCTCCATTGAAATGTCAATGAAAGAATCCTGAATTTTGAAATTATCTAAAACCAAATTTTTGCCTAGTTTAGTTTAGTTTAGAGATACAGCGCGGAAACAGTTCCCACCGAGTCCGCGCCGACCAGCGATCCCCGCACACTAACACCATCCTACGCCCATTAGGGACAGTTTTTACATTTACCAAACCAATTAACCTACAAACCTGTACGTCTATGGAGCGTGGGAGGAAACCGAAAATCTCGGAGGAAACGCACACAGGTCACGGGGAGAACGTGCAAACTCCGCACAGACAGCACCCGTGGCCGGGATTGAACCCGGGCCTCTGGCGCTGCAAGGCAGCAACTCTACCGCTGTGCCACTGTGCCGCCAATATTAAATATAAATATTTAAATATTTCACGTAACAAAATCGGGACATACTGCTCTCCCAGACTCACCATCCGTCATTGTCCCGGTCATATGTGCTGAACATCATGTCCTGATGGATAGTCATCGATCGGTTGTTTCCAAATAGCAGTTTGCTCCCTTCCATAAGTGTATTGCCAGCGACTCCTGAATAGCCATTGACGGAAAGCCGATATTTGCTGATTTCAGACTGGACCACAAATGCATTGTAATGGGCTGTCACACGGTTATCCGACCAGTCTTGCATTTCAAAGAGGAGGGAATTTGTTCTCAGTTTTGTCAATTCACTGATTCGATCATTTCCCAGCCAATATTCGCCTGGAAAAAAAATGTTATAGAAAGTGCAATTACAATCCCAGGTTGTCAGCAACATGAAGTCAATAGACAATAGACAATGGACAATAGGTGCAGGAGGAGTTCATTTGGCCCTGCGAGCCAGCACCGTCATTCAATGTGATCATGGCTGATCATCCCCAATCAGTACCCCGTTCCTGCCTTCTCCCCATATCCCCTGTCTCCGCTATCTTTAAGAGCCCTATCTAGCTCTCTCTTGAAAGCATCCTGGGAACCTGCCTCTGAGGCAGAGAATTCCGCAGACTCACCACTCGTCTCCCACTCACAAACACTCACAAAGTGTTTCCTGGTCTCCGTTCTAAATGGCTTATTCCTTATTCTTAAACTGTGGCCCCTGGTTCTGGACTCCCCAACATCGGGAATATGTTTACTGCCTCAAGTGTGTCCAAGCCCTAACAATTTCCTCAGATTAGATCAAGGTTTACCCTCTCCCGTGCAGTGCTCTCTGTATATTATCTGAGGAAACTTTCCTGAACACATTTGACACATTTTGCCCCATCTTTAAGAGCCCTATCTAGCTCTCTCTTGAAAGTATCCAGAGAATCGGTCTCCACCGCCCTCTGAGGCAGAGAATTCCACAGACTCACAACCCTCTTGTGTGAAAATGTGTTTCCTGTAAATGGCCGACCCCTCATTCTTAAACTGTGGCCCCTGGTCCTGGACTCCCCCAACATGGGGGACATGTTTCCTGCATCACACACCATCATTGTGAATAAGTGCTCTCCCTTCTTTTCAATTACTGATACTCATTTTAATTAGCTAGGCAACAGATTGATGCTCAGCAAACCTTGCTTAGACAGGTTATTCAGAATTACCACACTTGATCAAAATCCATCCTGACTTGTGGTGGCTTGGTGGCACAGCAGTAGAGTTGCTGCCTAATGCCCCTGTCCCACTTAGGAAACCTGAACGGAAACCTCTGGAGACTTTGCGCCGCACCCAAGGCTTCCGTGCGGTTCCCGGAGGTTCCCAGAGGTTTTTGTCAGTCTCCCTAATGGTCGAAAGTGGTTTCCGCTTCTTCAATGTTCCAGCGATTATTGCAAGAGCAACTAAACTTAAAGTTTAGAGCCTCTCTAATTTAAATCCTCCTGAGAAGTGCTAGTGGACCTCCCAGCGAGGATACTGGTCCCCCTCCAGTTCAGATGCAACCCACCCCTCTTGTATACATCGCCACTGGCTCTAGGAGGTCCCAATGATCTAAGATAGATAATAGACAATAGACAATAGGTGCAGGAGTAGGCCATTCGGCCCTCCGAGCCAGCACCACCATTCGCTGTGATTATGGCTGATCATCCACCATCAGTATCCCGTTCCTGCCTTCTCCCCATATCCCCTGACTCCGCTATTTTAAGATTTAATGTTTTAAATGTGTTTGACAGTCTCACCTGGAGTATCACAGTAACCTTTTCCTGAATCCAATGCTATGTTACCAAAGCCCTTTTTGTAGGCATCCCAGGATCTGCCAAAGTCAACACTGCCATCTTGTCTATTCTGTATCAGAGTCCATCCTGGGAAACACATATGTTATCGTGAATACACAATAAAGCAACAACGAGTGAATAAAATTCTATTATTTGCATCCCAAAGACTACATAGGTACCTCCTTCATCTGTTGTCATATCACAATACACTTTGTAAGGCAACTTGAAGGAATCCGGTTGTATTAAGTAAAGCTGAGATGTTTGACCACCTCTTTCGTAAATCTCATTGCATTCTGCAAAATAATCAGATTTAGTTTTAACGGAGAAATATAGAAACATAGAAAAATAGGTGCAAGCCTAGGCCATTCGGCCCCTCAAGCCAGCACCGCCTTTCAATATGGCTGCTCATCTAAAATCAGTACCCCATTCCTGCTTTTTCCCCATATCCCTTGATTCCTTTAGCATAAGAGCTAAATCTAACTCTCTCTTGAATACATTCAGTGAATTGGCCTCCGCTGTCTTCTGTGGTGGAGAATTCCACAGATTCACAACTCTCTGGGTGAAAAAAATGTTTCCTCATCTCAGTCCTAAATGGCCTTCCTCTTATTCTTAAACTATGATCACTCATTCTGGACTCCCCCAACCTCAGGAACATTTTTCCTGCATTTCCTGCAGGATCCTGTCCAATCCTTTAAGAATTGTATATGTTTCTACCAGATGCCCGCTCATCCTTCTAAATTCCATTGAATACAAGCCCACTCGACCCATTCTTTCATCATGTGTCAGTCCCACCATCCTGCTGAACCTACGCTGCACTCCCACAATAGCAAGGATGTCCTTCCTCAAATTAGGAGACCACGATTGCACTCAATACTCCATGTGCGGTCTCACCAGGGCCCTGTACAACTGCAGTGGGCCCTCCTTGCTCCTAAACTCAAATCCTCTCGCTGTGAAGGCCAACATGCCATTAGCTTTCTTCACTGCCTGCTGTACCTGCATGCTTTCAGTGGCGGGTACAGCAGGCAGATGAACAAGGACACCCAGGTCTCATTGCATCTCCCCTTTTCCTAATCTGACACCGTTCAGATAAAACTTAAAGATATACAATAATGAGAAACTAAAGATGATGAATGACTTTTTACTGCTACAAACCTTTGCCTGAAACGACTGGAATGTTGCAGGAAACTGTGCATGGGTCTGCGCAGTATTCTTTCTGTTTCAATACTGCATTTTCCAGATTTTGCAGCTTCTCCTTGAGACTGTCCACCAGGGAACGCATTTGGCGAATGGATGAAGGAAGTGTTGTTGTTACCGCCTCTTTGACCAATGAGAAACGTTCCTCAAGTTCTGTGTTGTATGAACTCACGATGTCATTGTTGCCTGTGAAGAAATGCAAGTGTTACAGCAGAACATATGGAATAAATGAGTTGACAGGCGGATGAGAACAGTACATAACGCATGAGTTGTGTGATAGCCCTTGCTTTCCCTCTCTCTCTATCCCTCCCCCTTCCCAGTTCTCCGACCAGTCTGACTGTCCCCTGATTGCATTTTATCTCTGGTACACAAAAGGCTGGAGCAACTCAGCGGGTGCAGCAGTATCGAAGGAGCGAAGGAGATAGGCGACATTTCGGGTCGAGACCCAGTCTGAAGAAGGGTCTGGACCCGAAACGTCGCCTATCTCCTTCGCTCCTTAGATGCTGCTGCACCCGCTGAGTTTCTCCAGCCTTTTGTGTACCCCTCGATTCTCCAGCATCTGCAGTTCCTTCTTTAATCCATTTTATCTTTGTATGCTTCGTTGTCACCTTCTCCTAGCTGACAATCATCTATTCTACATTTCCCTTGAACTGCATCTCTCTTTGATGTCTCCTTTCCACACCCCCCTTTAGCCTTCCTTATCTCTATCTCCCTCTCCCCTGACTCTCAGTCTGAAGAAGGGCCTCGGACCGAAACATCACCCATTCCGTCTCCCCAGAGGTGCTGCCTGTCCCGCTGAGTCACTCCAGCTATTTGAGTCTATAATCGATGGGTTGGTTTCAAAAGATCAAGAAAATCGCGAATTAAAAAAAAATAATAATAATGTTGGATCGTTTAGCAGGTCAGGCACGTGCTGAGTATTTCCAACAATTTCAGCTTGTCTGTCAAATTTTCAACTCCTGCTTACCTAAGTGTCGTGATTCACGCTGGTTCATTTCATTTTCCACTGTTTCCACATAGATATGAATTCTATTTGTAGACAGGGAAAGATTTGAAACGTGTAATTGTAAACTTTCTATGACTGGTTTCATGTTGCTTTCCTCCTTTAAAAGAGACGTCCTGAGCACACATCCGTTTGGGCAGAGTACTCCCTTTAAAATAAATCAACGAGAAATCGATAATATGAGCAAAGCTTAATTCCAAATCCTTCTGAAACAAAATTGAATATCATAGTTTAAAGGAAATCACAACTTATTTTCTAAAGCTTCACTTTCTTATTTCTGTCATGTTAACTTCTAATATAAGGTGATCAATTTCATTGCCCTTAAGGGCCTGTCCTACCAGCATGCAACTCTATGCGATCAGCGCAACCTAACGTGGTCGCTTGAGCCGTCCGGCGTCGCGGGGCCGGTCCCACTATGATCGCCGGAGCCATGCGGAATTGTGCGGAGTTTGTCCCGACATCGCGCGAGGCTCCAAAAAACTGACCGTTCAAAAATTCCGCGCGGCAACGGCTTGTCGGCTCTCAGTCGCCTCGACGCATTACGCACCGCCTCGACGTCATGCCTCCGTGACCCTCTCTGTAGGTGCCTCCGTGACCCTCTCTGTGTGTGGCTCCGTGGCCCTCGGTGTGTGTGCCTCTGTGCCCCTCTCTGTGTGCCCCCATCTGTCCTGGCAAACTTACCTTTAAAACTTCGCTCCAAGTTCGCCTCACTTTGCGCCGCGTTGCACCACTCACTCGACCTCCCCGCGGCCCTCGCTGCCGGTTTGGTAGCGC